>JAUCMX010000011.1:2162122-2482122 GCA_033459395.1 Hemibagrus guttatus
ACATCAGCAGGAATGTATTAGTGTTAAGTCTGTAATGAACTCTTCATTAGAAATTACACTGACCCATAACACAAGATGCTTAGGAGCTCTTGGTTTCACAATTCCCTAGTGGTCTGGAAGGGAAGTTTTTCAATTCAACTCAATTTATTTCTATAACGCAGTGAACATTGTATCAAAGCAGTCTCAGAGGCAAGAAAAGACTCCCTGAGATGATATGAGCAAGAAACCATGAGAGGAACCAGGCTCAGAAGGGAACCTCATCCTCATTTGGGTGACAGTAAATAATGTAAATGTAACTAAATAATGTCCTTTCTACAACAGCAACCAAGTTCCCATGAGGAACCATTAGGTCAGTGTAGTTTCTGAGGTCATTATAGACACTAATTCCTTGCTGTCAGAAGCTGACAGGTGTCACGGCAGATCCATGACAGTGTGAAAGTCCCCAAGTGGCTCTGTCCACGGCTGTCTCCTGGTCACAGTATGTCCACACAGATCCATCCCATTACATTAATATAACCCTGTGATTTGCCATGCAGCCAGTGCTACACTCAGAGCTGTGCTGTTAGACAAGAGCCCAGAACAGGATTTTGCTCTTAAGCCACCTCCTTACAAGCTTATTCAAGTTCAATTGAAATGGGTATGTCGAAAAAAATTCAATCAGTCGCTCCAGCTAAGAGTGTGAGACAATCCGAATGCTTTAGTAATAATCTGACCTTGCATGCACTGGCCAAAGGACTCAGAGGAGTGGACCTTGGGGTAGAACCCGGGATTGAACCCGATCGCAAAGGGCATGAGGAGACGGGCACAAATAGATTATCTGCACTTGTGCATGTCTCCTCCCGCCCTCCTCTGAGTCGGCCTTTGGCCACCAGTGCATGCTCCTCTGATATAAAGCAACACAATTAAGCAAAAAAACAGAAACTATGAATACAAGGGAAAAGGAAAGCAAAGAGTTCTGGTTGAGGCTGTGGTATACATCCGTCAGTCCGTCCGTCCGTCCATCCATCCAACCGCCCACCCACGCATCCACACATGCATACACCCATCCATCCACCCACCCACCCACACATGCATACACCCATACATCCACACATCCATACATCCATCCATCCATCCATCCCCCACCCATCCATCCATCCCCCACCCATCCACCCACCCCCCACCCATCCCCCACCCATCCCCCACCCATCCCCCATCCATCCACCATCCATCCACCCACACCCACCCCCACCCATCCCCCACCCATCCATCCATCCCCCACCCATCCATCCACCCACCCATCCATCCATCCCCCACCCATCCATCCATCCCCCACCCATCCATCCATCCCCCACCCATCCATCCACCCCCCACCCATCCCCCAAAGAGCAGTATTCCCTGAAGATTATTCTGCAGTGTTTTTTCTTCTGTCTTGTACTATTTTAGACCATACGGCAGCCATACGGCAGACTGAACAAACTGTTCATTTTTCACAGAGGAAAGACACATGCGACTTCCTTATCTAAGCTTCTACCAAAAAGCATCACCTTCTCATGAGCATTACTGTGCTCTGAGGCTAGGTCTATGAACCCTCATTCTTAAAAAATAGAAAAGAACCAATGATACCGTAGAAGAACCATATTTGGTTCCACAAAGTACCTTTTTGCAAATGGTTCTTAAAGAACCCCTTTTGTGCAATGCAAATGTTCCATGAATAACAAAGGTTCTTCTTAGACCCATACACCTTGACAAAGAACCATTTAAAAACATTTAAGAATGCTGGATAAGTGCCAGGGTTCGTTCTCATTTGGATCCAAACACCCACCTCACCTGGAGAGAGCTTGCTGAAAAAGTTCCAGGGACAGATGGCAGTATGACAGAGGCATTTATTGCGAATGCTGCATCTTACGTCACGGCATGCCTGCACACACACTCAAGACAGTGTCCAGGTGATGCTTATCCATGGTTTAGAGAAACACGGTGAGTTATGTACAGTAATTAGCTCTTTATTTTCTCCTAACTGCCAGGCAAGGTGCGAATCATGGATTTGTTTTCAGAAGGAGCCACAGTTACTGTACATGACTAGTGTTATTATAATATATAATATAACTGTGTTTACACTAAGTATAAAACCATCACAATTCCTCAGGGTAGAAGGAAGGTATGCATCGAGAATCTTCGCTGATCTGGTATTTAGGTGGTGGAATGAACTTTCTCTAGATGTCAGAACAGCTGAGTGATGGCAGTGTTCAAACAATGACCAAACATTCACTTAAACTATAAATGAATGAATGAATGGATAGAAGGACGGACGGACGGAAGGACAGACGGACGTACGGATGGATGGATGGATGGATGCATGAATAGTCTTTGTGCTTTTCTTGCCTTATTTCCTCCCAACAGAGTTTTAGACTGAGGGAAGGATGGATGTATGGATTAATGAATAGATTGATGGATGAATGGATGGATGAATGAATGAATGAATGAATGGATGAATGGATGGATGGAAGGATGGATGGATGGATGGATGGATGGATGGGTGGGTGGATGGGTGGATGGGTGGATGGGTGGATGGGTGGATGGGTGGATGGGTGGATGGGTGGATGGATAGTCTTTGTGCTTTTCTTGCCATATTTCCTCCCAACAGAGTCTTAGACTGATGGAAGGATGGATGGATGGATTAATGGATAGATTGATGGATGAATGGATGGATGGATGGATGAATGGGTGGATGGATGGATGGATGGATGGATGGATGGATGAATGGATGGATGGTCTTTGTGCTTTTCTTGCCATATTTCCTCCTAACAGAGCATTATACTGTTAGTCTGTGAACTAATGAACCAGTGTATATATCTATTCATTAATAAAGATCTCAAAAGCACTTCTGTAAAGACATCTTCTAAATACCATAAATATAAATATAAATATAAATATAAATATAAATATAAATATAAACTCACATTCCCGATTCTCTCATACTGCATGTTTATAAAAGACAACGGACTTCATCAAATCCATTAGTTCAATTCGGTATATAGATTTTGCTGTCTGGTGCTGCGACACATAAAACAGTCAACGATTACGATGAAAATCCACAGGAAAGAAATAAAATATTCTAGATGTACATCAAGAGTGAAGAAGAAACGTTGGACAGAATGTCTAATGGTTTCATTAGGAGGCATCCAGCTCCTCCAGTGCTAAGGCGCCCTCTGCTGTTTCAGCTCTGAAAATGATTCCAGGCGACCGTGACACCTAGCATTAATTAATTAGAAATTTATGACATTTTCAGCTATGAAACAACAGTAATAATCAACTAATACTGCAAAATGTTGTGTCTATGAATCAAGTGGTTTACACCAATTTAGGAACAAGACACAGATGCAGACTTTGTTATGATTTAGTTGTATACAGTACAGTCCGCTCTCTGACTCCGCCCCCTAGTGGTGGTGTAGACGCCAGTACCTGACAGTCTACTGTGCAAAAAAAAACAACTTTTGCATAAAATAAAGAAAATAGCAGTGATATCAACAAAAGCCTTATGTCATCATTCAAAGGAAAAGGATATCTATATATCTATCTGCATATGAAATTTGAGGTTATTTTTGTCTTATTCTTCATTCAGATGTGACACTAAACCAACATGTCACATCTGGACTGCTGGTACTGCTGATCATTTGTAACATGGCGAGATGTTTAGGACAGAACAAATTAAATACTTTACTATAAAAAAACATGTTCCGCCCACCCACCCACCCCATCCGCCCACCCATCCGCCCATCCGCCCACCCATCCGCCCATCCGCCCACCCATCCGCCCATCCGCCCACCCATCCGCCCATCCGCCCACCCATCCGCCCATCCAATCCGCTCACCCATCCAATCCGCCCATCCGCCTGTCCATCCAATCCGCCCGTCCATCCATCCGATCCGCCCGCCCGTCCATTTATCCATCCATCCATCCATCCATCCGATCCGCCCGCCCGTCCATTTATCCACCCAATCCACCCACCCATCCACCCAATCCACCCACCCACCCACCCAATCCACCCATCCACCCACCCATCCACCCACCCATCCGCCCATCCACCCTTTCATACACCCACCCGTCAATCCATCCAACCATCCGTCCACCCCGTCCGCCCGTCCACCCCGTCCGCCCATCCACCCACCCATCCACCCACCCAAATCCATACCCACCCAAATCCATACCCACCCATCCATACCCACCCAAATCCATACCCACCCATCCATACCCACCCAAATCCATACCCACCCATCCATACCCACCCAAATCCATACCCACCCATCCATACCCACCCAAATCCATACCCACCCATCCATCCATCCATCCATCAATTCATCCATCCATTCATTCATACAATCACCCACCCATCCAGCAAGCTACCAGTAAAGTAGCGCTGACTTTGTTTGGTTTATTTAGTGAAATATTCAGCCAAACATTTTTAAACTATGATCTATTTAAGAGGTAAATTGAATTAAAAACAACAACCACAACAAACAAACAAAACAGGAAACAGAACGCTCATATGATGATGACTGCATGCTGGATGAAGGTATTATAAATGTTTATAGACTTTCTTGGACTTTTCCTACACAACACTGATACCTCAGCCAGATTGTTTGCACAAAACATATTGCACTAATTGCACAAAATTGCATGCATCTGCACTTTAATTACAAGCCTTACTGTTCAATAAAACAGATAAGTCTATTTCTATTTTTATTTGAATACACTTTTTATTGTATTTTTTCTTTTTTCTCCATTTTTGTCACAGAGAGTCCAAAAGCATTTCTCTACATGTCGTGCAGTGTATATGACAAATAAGATTTAAAAGAAATAATTTAGTTATATTACTATTAACTGGGATTGTTCCTGGTTCACTCTGTACACCAGTTTGCGACTCTGCTGGCAGCAGATGAATTTAGATGGCCACACTGTGTGCTGTATTTATTTAGCAGAGCTACATGGGTGACTTTCTGTGCTCCCAAACGCAGATGGTACAGTTTCTGAAAGAAGTCAGAAGACCTCAGGGGTGAAAATGAAAATCACAAAGGCAACAAGCAAACTTACCATTAACACACAGTAACTTATTTTTTAAATGAAACTTACACTAAACTGCCTAATGGTGAGTTATATGGTGAGGTATACTGTATATACACCGCTCAGGCATAACATTATGACCACCTGCCTAATATTGTGTCGTGCATTATCCTGCTGAAAGAGACCACAGCCATCAGGGAATAGTGTTTCCATGAAAGGGTGTACACGGTCTGCAACAATGCTTAGGTAGGTGGTACGTGTCAAAGTAACATCCACATGGACGGCAGGACCCAAGGTTTCCCAGCAGAACAAACAATGACCAGTGCATGACACTGCCTCCACCTCCTCCCAGTTTTCTGAGCTTCTTTTCTTTCATTGTGCATTCTGAGCTACTTTCGTTATAACGAGCGATTATTTGATTACATACTATAGCCTTCCTTTAAGACGCCATTTCTTCCTGCAGAACTGCTTCTCACTGGATGGTTTCTTTTTGTTTAGGTCCTCCCCACACACACACACACACCATTCTGTATAAACTCTAGAGACCGCTGTGTGTGAAAATCCCAGGAGAGCAGCAACTTTTGAAATGCTCAAACCAGCCCCTCTGGCGTCAACAAACATGTCATGGTTAGAGTCAGAACCCATTTTTCTGCTTGAAATAATGTTAGATGTGAACTTTTACGCTAAGATCCTGACCCGTATCTGGACGATTTTATGCATTGTGCATTGTGAAAGTCCTTAAGCAGGCTATCGTTTGGAGTTAAACAGGTTTGGACCATGAATAAACAGCTCAGTTTGTTAAATGTCCAATACAGCAGAACAGATTTAGCTAGACTGTGACACTGTATTAAAAAAAATGAAATGAATAAAACATTTCAGATTAAAAGTCATGTAAAGTTTTGTAAAACAGACATGGGTGGATAATGATAAACAAGGATACGGTTTTTTGCTCATTTCGAATAGACAACTTTAATGAAAGTAACAGGACAACATAAAAACGATTAGACAACATAAAAACCCTTCGAATAACAAACATTACACATATGCTCAACTACACAAGAATGACTGCTTTTATTTAAATAAATATAATATGAATTTACGTTATTTATATTCCTATTAAAAACCATTTAATGGTCAATTCAATTCCCTGACCCTGTTCCAGGATCACTCTTAATATCCATAATCCTTAATCTCAGCTCTACATTGCATACTGAAGTTATTATCCTCCATTAATTCATTATGATAAAGTGTCTGGTTGTGTCACAGACTGGGTCTAATCGTAAAGTGCTTGCCTATTGCCCCCTACTACATATAAGCAATAAACAGCAGGAAAATAAACTCAACATCACAAGATTTATATACATTACAGCTGAAACAGCAACTTCTGCTCCGTTTGAAGTTAAAGCTAAGCTTGAATGCATTTGACAACTGCGAAACTACTGAAAAACAAGCAATTGAACTAAAAATGCAAAGAATGACTCGAGAAATGGAGCTAGCACAATTTTGGTCAGGGTTGGGTATGTAGCTCCATTCTTGAAGAAATACAGAAGTTCAAATAATCTCAAAGAACAAACTAGAATGTGTAGGTAAAGTTATACAAGCGTGATGAATGTCACTGATCAGGTATAACATTGTGAGCAGTGACAGGTGAAGTGAATAAGACTGATGATCTCCTCATCATGGCACCTGTTAGTGGGTGGGATATATTAGGCAGCAAGTGAACATTTTGTCCTCAAAGTCGATGTGTTAGAAGCAGGAAAAATGGGATTTGAGAGAGGTTGAGATTGAGTTGTGATGGCTAGACCACTGGATCAGAGCATCTCCAAAACTGCAGCTCTTGTGGGGTGTTCCCCGTCTGCAGTGGTCAGTATCTATCAAAAGTATCCTGTAAGTCCTGAAAGTTGCGAGGTGGAGGTCCTGTAAAAGATCTGCTGCTAACATCTTGGTGCCAGATACCACAGCACACCTTCAGGGATCTAGTGGAGTCCATGCCTCGATGGGTCAGGGCTGTTTTGGCAGCAAAAGGGGGACCGACACAATATTAGGCAGGTGGTCATAATGTTATGCCTGATCGGTGTCTGGATGCATACAGGTGTTTAAAAACATGAAATTTGTAATGTACTGTCTTACACATGAGAAAAGTCCATTTTTGTGTTTTTTCCTGAATGGATTTTCAATTTAGGAGATCGTACCGTGAGTTTGGAAAATACATGGCAGTGTTAATGCATTTCAATTATTTGGCCTGCACAGTATGATTTGCCTAAAAGTCACTTCAAGGACAGCAATTTTGTGCACAAATGAAAGGTAAATATTACATTTGCTGAAGATAATTTGTACCATTTAACTCTGTCTGATTAATGAGAAATTTAAAATGATGCCTTAGGTAACAAATAATCAGAAAGTTTTTTTTTTCAAAGTGACAATATTAGCAGAGTAAAGTTGCATTAAAAATATCTGAGATATTCGCTGCACAGTCTTAAACATGTTTACACTCCAATTCATTTATTTACACTGTATTTTACAGAACAGGATTTCAATCCGCATCGCTAGTCTCCGTCACCGTGACCTTAAATGTGATGTCATTTACGCACTTTTATTTTTTTGGTGAATCACCTTCAACACTCCCAGTAGTCATGCGCTCACTGCCAATGACCACATTAATAAATGACCACATGATTTTGGATCTTAAAGTATCTACAACAAATAAACTCATAGCCCACTTTAAATGATCAGAAAATATGGTGACAGCATTAGACATCATAGATTTTGGAGTCACAATATAAAAAGACAAAAAAAAAAAAAAGACTAAAAAATACACATCAAAAATTTGAGAAATTGTTCCTTGGATGCCATTTGGTTCGGAAGAAATAACAAATATTAATATTATCCAAATGCCAGTTTTATCAGTTTACCTTGTAAGACCAAGTATACGTTTAAACGTTATGATGAAATTTATCCCGGAAGATTTATTTCATAGTTATGAAATTAGTAACAGCTTAAGAGTGACTTATTGAAGAAAATTTCAGCTATTTACAATTTATAGACATAATTAGTAAAAATGCGTGAAAGTGATGTCACCAAGCTCTACGACTAATGGTGTTATAGGATGTGTTTTAATATGGGATGATGTACAAGTAAAATCTCATACCATACTAAAATACATGTAATGCTTCTCTTTCTATTATATAATACTCTTAACAATAAAATACAGATTTTTTTTTTCTCCGTACACAATCGTAAGTAGCTATCATTCTGCATATATTTCTGTCTCGGGCCTAATCTCAGAGTGAAGAAAGCGTCCTGTACCCATAGCTGTAGAGTACAGTCTGTTACTATGAGGGGGCATGCACCCATAGTTCGGGAAAATGCTGTGTACCTTGGGCTGCAGAGACACGTAACCGTCCATGTAATCAGTACGGGATGGCGCAAACATGCTTCGAGTCCTTGGCCTGCTCTGGACAGGATATGAAAATCTATTATCTGGCTCCAGAGTCATTTTGTTATGCCTGGGTTGTCGATGATTTTTCATGCTCTGTGACCTCGCTGATCTTTGCAAATCATATCCCTTAACCCGAGCGTATTGAAATTCCTCTTTAGGATGGCTGCCATGGATCCCGATCGGCTTATCCTGGCTGTGAAGTCGGACGCTGCCGTGCTCGGAAGGATCGGGGTGTTTGAAATCGGGGCAGCTGTACTCTTTATGCAGAGTTAGCTTACGTGGTCGTGACATGGCCTCTAGTGTGTGCTGTGTGTAGTTCTGCATAGAGCGACTTTGCTTTAGTGTTAGTGCAGGTTTGGCACTGTGCCCAATCCTTGGTTTGTCTGTCTGAGTGGGAAGGGGAATGTTAGGTTCAGAGAGTGGGTGTTCAGGGGAGTAATGGGACACCATGGTAACCATGTATTTCCCATCAGACCCTTCGGTGGATATAAGGAGATCTTTGGCTGAATCAGATTTACTTCTGGTATACATTACATCTTGGCCCTTCTGGCTCTCTCTCTGAAGGTGTGGCTGGGGAACAGCATCTTGCACTCTCTTCTCTATATTTCCTTGTCTAATAGGCGGACTGAAATGTTTATCTGATAGTCCAGCATCAAATCCTTCATACAGACCAACATTTCTTGATCTTGGAAAATGGCCAGTGCCTTGTTTTATAAAACTAGCTTCTCTGCTATAGGGCATGTTGATGGGGGGGTTGGGATAGTTCTCAGCTTTGCTCATCATTCTACCATGATATGTAGGACGCCTGTGGAAGGTGTAGGAATGGCCATATCCATGACTGCTTACTCGATACTGATCTTGGATGTTATACTGCGGTCCTGAATAGGGCTTGTACCTATAGTGAACTTTACCATCCTCAAAATAAGGCCTCACTTGGTGGATATCCGGGAGAACTTGTCTGTGGTAAGTACTATTCTGGTAAATTGGATGTGGGACAAAGAATGTGTCCTCTGGGGGCGCATGCATGGAGCGCACCCTACGAATGGTGGGATACACAGATGCACCATCCATTGGAGGGTATCTTGGGCCACCATGTCTGTAAAGGAAGCTTGGAGAGTGTTCGTTCCTGTGTTGACTCTTGTATTTAATGGACTGATGGAGAGACCTTGGTGCCAGGGTGTGGTAGTGGTCCTTGGAGAAGATCTTAGCTTGGTACTGCATGTAATCAGGCTGGAAAGAACTGCTCTGTGCAAAAGGACCTGACCAGTAAGTTTGACCTGATGGCCTCAACATCTCTTCTTTGGGGCTGAACTGGTAAGCGGAAGTCAAAGGAGAAACTGGAGATTGCGGAAGAACATCGTGCACTGAGGCTGGCATAGACGCTTCGGCTAATATCACACGGAAGTTGGAAGCATTGGCAGCTTGCTTGTTGAGAAGAGAATCCATGGCTGACTTACTGTTAGTGGTATGGAGTGATGTCTCTGTCTGTGAGGGTGAAGGTATCAGGTTCTTGTATGACTCCATCTCAGCGCTCTGGTCAGGGCTACCACCATCACCATCTGTACCCACTCCAACATGACGGACATTTTCTTTCATGAGCACATTATTTTCAGCATTTTGCTCAGTATCTAAACTTTGACCGGCAGGTAAGTTCTGGGAGGGCAAATTTGTTTCATGACTTTCGGCAGAAACATCACCTCCGTCAGAGTAGCTAAGTCCGCTCTCACTGCCATGACATGCGCAGGTGCTCTGCAGGCTGCCAACATCTGTGTAACTTCCTGTAGAGATGACACTTGAAGGTTTACCAACAGTTTTACAGGTGCTGCAGCAATGCCCTCTACTGGTAGAAGATGTTTGGGCTTGTACAGAAGGTTTTGGAGGCCACTGCAGTATGGAAAGTGGATCCTGGAGGTGACTTGGAGAAACAGGAGTTGGTGGTTCTGAACTCCCTCGTTTCCTCAGACAGGTGGCCTGTTGCGCCGATTCGGCCAAGGCCAGAGCCAGCATACGGGCAGCGCTCTTTACCGCAGGCTGGGAGGTTATGAGAGACACTGATCTTACCAGCCCTGGAGTGCAGTCAAAGGTCACAGCACCTATGAAAAAGTAAAAACAAAGCATGAGGCAATAATACACTTTATGGAAACAGTAAATTGCATATAACAACGATGTAGGAGAAGCTTGAATGCCATCAATCACTATGAATGTTTTTTAGGATTATCATGCTTTGCAAATGTTAAACGGAAAAATAACCTTGGACTAACCCGATTCTGTTTGTTTCACTGCCTTTGTTTCCTCACTGTAAGTTTTATCAAGACTTTCAGCCTCTGTCCGTAGTAACGAGGAAGGCTTGTTTTGACAATCTTGTCCCCATGTTGCCTCACTAGCCTTGACCAGGGGTGATATCACTTCAGTGGGTGGCACAGACAGAGTTTTCATCTCTAAACCAACCTCAGGTTTGTGGGTGAGACCCACAGAAGCGGTCTGACAGGACTTCAGGTCTTCTTTAGCTGTAACAGTTGTTGCAAATTTCGCTGAATATTTATGATTTGTGTCCACTGGAACTGTTGAGACTGCATCAGATTGTCCTGTAGAAGTGACTCTTTTCAAGGTTTCTGATTCACTGGAATTGCCTCCAGTTTTCCGTCGGCTGCCTCTTTTTCTTTCTTCATACACAGAAGCTTCAGTTGGGGTTGTGCTGCACTGAAACAATATTGGGTCATAGTCTAGAGAAGCTTTGCCAATATCTGCATCAGCATAGGGTGGGGGTGATATCAAAGCAGGAACACAAGTGGTGGACAAAGCTGTGCCTTTTCTATCTTTATAGCTTAACTGAGAGCCTCGGTGGACTCGATTGTTTAGCAGCTCTTCGTTGAAGGAAGTGGACAAGGCAACACTAGTAGAGCGAGGCCTGCCTGCCTGATACATTGTTGCTCCACCTAAATAGGTCATTTAGAAAAGATTATAAATATCGGGCACATCACACAGAAAAATGTAGTTTAAACAAAACGGCACTTTACCCTCAAGATTATTTGATGACAGAGATTCCTCGCTTTTAGATGAACGTAATGTTCCAGTATCTCCTCTACCACCTGGAAAAACAAAGCAAGGCTCTCTCAGATCGGTCCAAATCCACTCAGTGGATTCATTACACTGATTACTCATTACATTTACCATAAATCTAAATCATCTTAAGATTGGATAAACATTTTAAGCCCACATAACACTTCAAATTAGTATATCAACCCACTTCGCTCGGTTGTTGTAGGTAGACTAGGCCCGATGTAAATTTGAACTTCATTGTGGGTTTACTAGATCAATGTTCACAATTACACTAAAGAGAGCAATTCCCACCCAAAAGAGTTGTTAAAGTGAACTGTGAAGCTAATAACATATCAGTTACTTTTAGCTCAGGCAGCTTGGTCAACACACGGGTCTTCCCAAATTCCCTCAATATGACAAAAAATGGATTTTTCTTAAATTTTATCACATTTTGCTCCCAAAACAGCCCTGACCCGTCATGCACTGTGTATTCTGACACCTTTCTCTCAGAACCAGCATTAACTTAATAACAATTTGAGCAACAGTAGCTCGTCTGTTGGATCAGACCACAAGGGCCAGCCTTCGCTCCCCACTTGCATCAGTGAGACTTGGCCGCCCATGACCCTGTTGCCGGTTCACCACTGTTCCTTCCTTGGACCACTTTTGATAGATACTGACCACTGCAGACCGGGAACACCCCACAAGAGCTGCAGTTTTGGAGATGCTCTGATCCAGTGGTCTAGCCATCACAATTTGGCCCTTGTTAAACTCGCTCAAATCCTTACGCTTGTCCATTTTTCCTGCTTCTAACACATCAACTTTGAGGACAAAGTGTTCACTTGCTGCCTAATATATCCCACCCACTAACAGGTGCCATGATGAGGAGATCATCAGTCTTATTCACTTCAACTGGCACTGCTCACAATGTTATACCTGATCGGTGTATGCACACTGCAGATAATGCTATGCTCCATAGTGAGCATGTTTGGGGGTAAAATGGCAGCTGACACACCTTTCTTACAGGTAAAGCAGACACTTTTAAAAGGAATGGTTCTGTATACCATATCACTTGCTTCATACATGGAACCACAAAATGATTCTTTATATACAATCATTTGAGAGCATCCACTGAAAATTGTAGACTTCTTGTAGACAAGAAAATTCAATAAATTCAAATGCGGTATAAATTATTTTATTTTATATTATGAAAAAACGTGTTTCAATCATTTCAGTTTTTTAATCATTTCAACTATTTAATCTTTTCTAAAATATGTACTTATTGGTACATATTGTTTTAAAACATCTCACAGCATTATCTACATACAGATAAAATTCCCAAAAGTAATGGCACCGGTCTCACCTGATGCAACCGTCTAATAATAAAGGTTCATTGCTCTCCAAGAATTCCAAATAGACCTTTTCTTTTCTTTGGAAAAAGGTTTCATTCGGTAAGTACAAAACCTTAGGTTTCTATATAGAACTCAGAGGAACATCTTTTTTTATGGAATGTTCTTACCTCTGTAAAGGATGCACTGTGTATTCGACTATGTTGTTAAACCGTCTGTAATTTAACCAGGATTCATCACAGTGTCATGGAAATTACACTCCATGCACTAATCCTGCAACTCTAACTAGGCGCATGACACTAAAAGGATAATGGATTGTTCATTGGATATAAGAAATACATACTTTGCCTCTATCTAACGTAAACGATTGAAATCGGTATGGAATAGTAAATTGTGTATAGGAAAAGATCCAGTACCTGGACGTGCCTGTGAGGTCTTCATGTTACTGGGCTCACTGGGATGACGGTGGAGCTTGCGCTTAGCCGTGGTAGAGGATTTTCCCATATTGAAGAATGAACGCCAGCCTGCCACGGGAGATTTCTTTACCTTTGTCTGGGCTTTCTTTCTATGAGAACATAGAATATTATTTATATTATACCAAATACCCATAATTATACCATTTGTAAAGGGTGTAATTTTGAAGCACTAATAGCTTTTGTGGCTAGCTGAATCCAATACTGGCATTCAGAGAGCAAATGATCAGAGTGCAAATATGGGACTGTAAAGAAAACCTATTGAGAAATGAGAATAGCATTAAAAGTATTGTTTTCAGATTCATGAATCAGACATAATTACATTTTATACAACAGATGTGGGGACTCAAACCATGGAAACCTGGATGCACGAAGGTTTTAATAAAAGCTGATTTATGCATATACAATATGTGTCCAAAAGTGTGTGGACACCTGACTATTACACCCAGTATTACACAGTCTTGTCTTCTGGGAAGGCTTTCCACTAGATGTTAGGGCGTGGCTCTGGGGATTTGTGTTCATTCAGCTACAAGGGCTTTAGTGAGGTCAGGCACTGAGGTTGGGTGAGGCAGTGTTTCAATTCATCCTAAAGGTGTTCAGTATGGTTAAGGTCAGGGCTCTGTGAAGGACACTCGAGTTGTCATGCTGGAACAGGTTTGGACTAGACCTCTTTGTTCCAGTGAAGGGAAACCACAGCATTCAAAGACATTCTGTACAATTGTGTACCTCCAACTTTGTGTCAACAGTTTGGTGAAGGCCCACATCTGGGACGTCAGGTGTCCACAAACTTTTGGGTGTAACTGTAATATACAGCTGATAAAACACACACGCCATAACACCGAAAACATAAACTTTTGATTCAGAATTTTTATTTCCCTGTAAATCTGCTTCATGTCCATTATTAAAAACCAATCAAATTAAACTGAATACATAGACAACAACCCAAACTAATGAAAACAAATGAACTGGGAAGGAAAAAAAAAAAGAAGCTAAAACACTAATAATAGCATGTGAAAATCTTACAACAAGCAACAAGAAATTAAATTCAATTTAAAGTTTAAATATTAAATATTAAACCAGTTTGATGTTGAAAATTGAAGGAGCATGAGAGGGTAACACTTCCAAAACAAAAATAAACCTTATCTTATAAACTTTGGAGGCCCCACATAGCTACTTACAGGACTTAAGGGATACTTTTGATAGATACTGACCACTGCAGACCAGGAACACCACCACAAGAGCAGCAGTTTTGGAGATGCTCTGATCTAACCGCCATCACAATTTGGCCCTTCGTCAAACTTTTTTCTAACGCTTGCCCATATCCCACCCACTAACAGGTGCCATGATGAGGAGATCATCAGTCTTATTCACTTCACCTGGCACTGCTCACAATTTTATGCCTGATCGGTGTGTGTGAGTGTATATATATATATATATATATATATATATATATATATATATATATATATATATATATATATATATATATACACAGTATATATATAAAAGGACACACCTTTCCATGGGAAACTCGATGACAGTGTGGAATTTTCCCTGCAGGGCAGCAGGACCCTCTCCCACCTCGATGTACTTGCTTTCAGGGGAAACAGGAGAGGCGAGCTGGGCCTGAGTGCGGGCTTGTGCCTCTTCCAGAGATAGCAACTTAGTGGATGGGGAGCACACGAGCAGAGACTTGGGCCGAGACAAAGTGGTGTGGCCTACGAATGCACATTGCAGAAAAAACTAAATTAGCAAAGTGTCACTATACAGCTGATGCTTTGAGTGGTGCAGGAAGAGTAAGCGTCCATCACCTGTGCTTTCACGGATCAGAGTGCTGAGTTTGGAGCTAAAGAGGACGTCGACGTGATTGAGGATGAACTCCACTACCACTGACTGGATGCGCACCTCCATGAAGGCAGACGTGCCACTGAAGCAGGCTGACTCTATTTGTTTTGACCTATAATGACCAGGAACAGTTAAAACCATGTTTAGTTCAAGGAATCAACAGTAGCTTTTCTTATGTATTATTAAATTTTTCTGTGTATATTATATACAAAGGTTAGGTATATTAGGGAGCCTATGTGCCTATCTCAGGCGTCATTGGGCATCAAGGCAGGATACACCCTGGACGGAGTGCCAACCCATCACAGGGCACTCGCATGAACATGTGATGTTTAATGTGCATCCTGAGCCTGTATTGCAAGTTACACATTTATACCTGAAGAAATTAAACTTGCTGCATTAATTTATGCTAATTTATGTGTACTGGTTTCTTCACATGGATGAAAAAAAAAAAGTATTTTTCCGTACTAATTTTGTCAAAATCCATGGTCTGCTAACGTTAACTAGTGCAGTAAATAACGTTAATAAAATCTTTAAAGCTTTAATCACCTGAGGAGATTGGGAGCCCAGACGATTGCCAAGTTCTTGCAGTGCATGTTGGTGACGTAACTAAAGGTCGCCATGCGAGCCAAGTGCCTCATAAGGAACTCGAGAGTTCTGAAACAACAAAGAATAAGCTTTTTGTTTTTGTTTTTTAAATCTAACCACCAAGATGTTTATTTGATGAGATTTATTATGAATGTGCTAGGGTTAGAGTACAGAGTGCACAGCACACTGCAGTACTTCTTCTTGTCACCAGAGTGCGCTGTGGGACCAAACAAACCTGTAGTGTGGCGGCGGCAACTGCTGAATGACGTCATGGACTTTGACTAGCCTTTCATCGTCTGTAGCTCCTGATACCGCTTCCTATAGAAATACACACACAGGAAAAATCATTAACAATGCACTGTGATCTACAATCTGCACCTTTTATGTCTACGCTTACTGAGAATTTGTCATAGAGCTGATAGGTGAGCAGGGGGTTCGGAAGCTCGCGGAAATACAGCTTGCACAGGGACCCTACGGAATGGATGTCCTGGATATACGTGTCCTTGGTGAGGTCTGGAATGTGTTCCGAGTCAAACTCATGCCTAAGGGAAGAGAAGAAGATTCATTCATTAAAATACTGGCACCAGCTAGATGACTCACTACTATTTTTTGTGCACCTCAATCATAGATGAGCTCAAGAACTTGTCTCTCAGACGTTCCTCAACATAAATCTAACTAAAAGCTGCTAAAATGTGTGCTGTGTCATTCATTAATAAATCAAATTCTGTAATCAATGGCAAATCACCAACAAGTTGGACATGTCGATTTACCGTAGTTTCTGTATATTTGAGGAAATCCCAGACAAGCGGTAAATGCCGTCTACAACACCGTGCTTCTCTATAAACTCAGCGCAGCTCTTGATGACTTGAGGGACTACAGCAGATAAATATAGAAAGGAAAGGAGATTTAAAAGCATGCTATTAATAGCAATTAACCTTATTTCAGAATTCATGTGTTTACTCACCGTCATGACCTGAATTGAGAAGGTGTTCTCCAAGGTCACATCCAAACACCCTCTCCCTCAGGATGCCTCTCTGCTTCAGCTTCTGTTTGGTGGGCCTCGACTTCATGAAAGTACGCAGGAATGTGATCAGCTTCCCATGCTTATTAGACACTAAAGGACATTAGGACAAATTAGCAAGACTAGTTGAAGCTATGCTAGGTCATATTTCAACATCTACAAGCTTAACATGGGGATGAAGGGATGTGCTAGCGTAGTGGTTAAAGTGTTGGGATACTGATTGGTTTGAAGGTTGTGAGTTTGAATCCCAGGCCCACCAAACTGCCACTGCTGGGCCCCTGAGCAAGACCCTCAACTGTTCAGTTGTATAAAATGTACATCTTTGGTGTGGAACATTTAAATAACTTTTCTAACAAATTAACTTTCCTATTTAACTTAATTACTGTAAGTAATGTGCTGGACAAACAAGTCTGATCCATGGAGACCCCACCTCGCAACTTACAGGACTTAAAGGATCTGCTGCTAACATCTTGGTGCTAGATACCACAGCACACCTTCACCTTCTAGCGGAGTCCATTTTATTTTAATAATGGACACTGTCACAAATCAGCTATGAAGAGGAGCAAAAATTCAGGACATAAATTCTATATGGTGGTCAGGAAGAAATGCTGAGAGTCAAAAGGGAAGCCATGTTCATCTGGGTGACTCACTGGGTGATTATAAATCATTTCCCTTCTATAAATGTCCGAAGCAATCTTCACTGTTTCTAAGTATTCTACGTATCTACGTTACACATCTATTTTTGCGTACAAATACCTGGTTTTGGCAGTGAACTCGTCACATTTGGGGGAATTTTCTCACTGATCAGTTCCACGCACTCACAGGGGAAAAATCCCACCTGCAAAAACAATGATATATTTTGTCCATTAAAAACTTTGAATATAGTCACACTCATCAAATATTTCTTTTTATACAACTAAACTAAAAGTGGCTTCCTCTTAGCTTTTATTAATCAAGCATTTATTTCTGTCTAGAAATGATCGTGTATAGAGATAAGCGTTATAAACACTGGGTTGTGTTTAACTGTTATATCCAGATGAAAAATATTAGATAAATGTGACTATATTCAAGATTTTTTTCAAGATATTATATTTTCAAGTGAAGGAAAGGGACAAGATAATAAATATGGTAAAAGACACACTAAAGATTATTGTCCTGCTGCACAATACAGCTCACCTTGAAGCCATGTTTTCCTCTCCACCATCCAGTGTCTTCCTTTGGAGGCATGTCAATGACTGAAACAATGTCTCCAACCTAAAACCAGAGACACAAAGACATGTGACAAAAAGCTGAAAACGGAGTAAAAAAGTAGAAGATTTTTTTTTTTTTTTTTAAGAGTCACCTCGAAAGAAAGCTCATCAGCAGCCTGTGCAATATAGCGCTTTATGACGTGCGCAGCAGCGACAGCTGGAACATTAATGGAGGACTCATCATGGACCAGCAGGCGGTTTCCTTTATTATCAATCTGAGTGAGATACAAAAGGGAGAGAGATACAGTAAGACGAACATAAGAACATAAGTAAATCAATCAATGTTTTTAAGCAGGAACCATTCAATCTTAATCTTTGCTATATGTTTTTGTTCTAATTGTTTTTTTTATGAACACTATATTGCCAAAAGTTTTGGGACGTCTGCCCTTACATGCACATGAATGTAATATGGAGTTTTCCCGCCCTTTGCTGCTGTAACAGCTTCAACTCTTCTGGGAAGGTTTTCCACAAGGTTTAGGAGTGTGTTTATGGGAATTTTTGACCGTTCCTCTAGAAGCGCATTTGTGAGGTCAGGCACTGATGTTGGACGAGAAGGTTTGGCTCGCAGTCTCCGCCCTAATTCATCCCAAAGGTGTTCTATGGGGTTGAGGTCAGGACTCTGTGCAGGCCAGTCAAGTTCCTCCACACCAAACTCACTCATCCATGTCTTTATGGACCTTGCTTTGTGCACTGGTGTGCAGTCATGTTGGAACAGGAAGGGGACATCCCCAAACTGTTCCCACAAAGTTGGGAGCATGAAATTGTCCAAAATTTCTTATTCCCCTTTCACTGGAACTAAGGGGCCGAGCCCAAACCCTGAATTCAATGATTTGGAGGCGCATCCCAAAACTTTTGGCAATACAGTGTATTTAAATCGAAATGAAATCAATACGTAGCAGCTGTTGGTGTTTTTTTTGTTGTCTTTATGTGGAATTAAACTGGAATCTGTAAACACAATATCTTTTTATTGTGTTAAAAACTTGACTTGTGTTTGAGAGATCCACAAAAGGGGAATACTTTAATTCAGTAGTTTTCAGAGTATATAGAAAATCTCATGTGAAAAGATTTTTCCAAGCCATGACACATATTTAATAAGCAGGTATGTGTGAACATCGCCTCTTCTGTAATCCTGAATTCAAAAGAAGGTCAAATGAATAAAAGCCAGGAATTTCTAGCTCGAATCGTTAAAGGTTGCTCAACAAAGAAGCCCTTGAACAAGTTTCCATTGCGTGCTGTCCTATGGTGCCTGATCTCAATGAACGACACTGGACGGTTCTTATAAAACCTTTTCTGTGAAGTTCATGCAAACTCTATACTAATAACCAATATACTTCATACCACAATATTCACTGTACTTTTGTCAAATTGGTTAATAAGTTAGGATATATTTCTGGCAAATACCGGCGTCTGAATAGAGTCACACTAGACAATAGACTGGCAGGCGCATTATTCTAGTGAAATCCGAGTTTATTCAGGTACAGAGGTGCTTTGTATCTGTCAACTGACTAATGTTACATGAGAAGATGGGTGTGAGCGGGTTGCTTCAGCTCTGTAACACAAAGCAAATCTGTAACGATGTACAGGAAAAGAAAAAGGATTAAAGGAACTGAGTGGAACTGATTGAGCCACTGGTGCATACTTTACCTCCATCCATGTCAGGGCAGGCCCACAGTTGATCTTGTTGTCAGCGATGGTTGAGAGGCGAGAAAGGTAGGCAGTAAGCATCTGGGAAAGTGGCTGAGAAAGCAAGAGGAAAGACTGATGAACAAGGGGAAGTAATAAACCTCTCAATCACACAAAAAAGCTGACATACTCTACATCCTAATGTAGCAGTCACTTAACCCTCACTCCATTACAGAATTGGTAAAAGATGTCGTGTGTGTGTGTGTGTTGTTGTGTTGTGGTGTGTGTGTGGTGTGTGTCTTGCCCTTTCCTCATTTGAATGGCCAATGTTTTAAGGTCTGTGTTTATGCAAATCTCACTTTTCTCCAGTTGAAAAGCCAAATATGACACCCTTATACCACATTATTATTATTATTATTATTATATTATTTTATTAATTATTATTATTTTATTTATTGCTGTTCTTTAAGTATTAATACATAATTTTCGATTTACAATTAATCTTGAATAATGTATCATTATTGTTATTTATCAGTCATTGTTAAATATGCATTTATTAATTATTTTCATAATAATAATAATAATTATTATTATTATTATTGCTGTTCTTTAATTATTAATACATAATTTTGATTACAATTCATCTAGAATAATTTGCCATTATTGTTATTTATTAATTATTGTTAAACATGTATTTGTTTTACTTACATTTTATTATTATTATTATTATTATTATTATTATATTTCTCTTCTATCACAAAAAATTGCCAACAATTAGCAATTATTTTTTTCATAGTTGCAGTTATGTTGCAGAATATCAATGAGACAAGAAACCTCTTGTAATCACTTACATTATAAAGCCTATAAACAGATATTACCTCACCAGGCACCAGGCAAGTTAATGAGACAAAAAAACAACAGATTGTCATGCTACTTAAAAAACCCGACAGTGCAAAGTCCTCTGTCCTGAAGATTGTACCGTGTTAGAAAACTTACTCACAGTCACAGTGCAAAGTGCCGATCCCAGAGACTGCTTCAGTGCATGTCCAGTACATCACCCTACACAAAGCTCTAGCTTATTAATGACTCTACACTTTGTTTGTTAAATACGTTTTTAATCGTGGCTTAGTGGTTAGCACGTTTGCCTCACACCTCCAGGGTTGGGGGTTCGATTCCCACTTCCGCCATGTGTGTGTGGAGTTTGCATGTTCTCCCCGTGCCTCGGGGGTTTCCTCCGGGTACTCCGGTTTCCTCCCCCAATCCAAAGACATGCATGGTAGGTTGATTGGCATGTCTAAATTGTCCGTAGTGTATGATTGCGTGAGTGAATGAGAGTGTGTGTGTGCCCTGCGATGGGTTGGCACTCCGTCCAGGGTGTATCCTGCCTTGATGCCCTATGACGCCTGAGATAGGCACAGGCTCCCCGTGACCCGAGTGTAGTTCGGATAAGCGGTAGACAATGAACGAATGAATCTCCTAATTATTATCCTTAATGTTTTAATCATTAAGACACTCACAGCTGTAAGAGCTTGTGTGGTAACGAGAATTTTGCTTTGTGGATATTTCCAGCAGCATTAAATGTAACTATTAATGGATAAAAATGTGCAATGTTCATTCATTTAAAAAGAAAATGTAAGTCAATTCACATCATCGCTGATTGTTTCCTTTGTAGTTTTGTTCCTTAAATGTTAATCAGACCTTATATTAACATATATTAATAAATATTAATCTGACCTTTCAGTACTTTTAGTCACCCCTTCCTTTTTGTAATTAAATATAGAAATAAACATATACACAAAAGACAGGTTGCGTATTTGAATGTTACTGATGAAAACAAAATTCGTGTATGGGATACCTCTGATTTGACTTTCAGGTTTTCAAATCGAGGAAGCTCAGTGAGCCGGGAAAACCTTCTGTCGTAGATACAGAGGTGGAGGTGCTTGTCGAGGACGCGGAAGTCTTCATACGACCGTCTCACGATCCACTTCTTCCCCTGTCAGAAAATAAAAACGAATAAATATTACACAGGACTGATCACCGCCTTTAGCGCAAACAGTAGAGATCATAAACGACTAAAGATTAGTTTGCGATCTCTAAAAACACACCAGGAATGTTTGGAAGACCAAAATATTCCAGATTAAAGGATGTAGGGAGCGCTATAAGAGCAGAGCTGTGTTCATACATACAAGCCCGGAAAAATGGGAGGGTTGCATCAGGAGGGGCATCTGGCGTAAAACATTTGCCAAGTTGTTGCACGGACCAGTTGATCCGCTGTGGTGACCCTGAACAGGGAGCAGCCGAAAGCAACTCTTATAGGAGTAAGAGGAAAAAGAGTGCAGTGGACAGAAATGTTTGTGTCCATCTATATGACTTGTTTGATAGCCATACTTTCCTTTTGACTTGCTATGGTAGTGATTGATTATGGCTTTATGTTAAGCAGGTGTAGACAGTGCTAGTGGTCATGACAGGACTAACAAGGGCCCAGTGTGCCTAAGTTCGTCCACTGATATTATTTATAGTCCTGTGTCATTTAAAGTTATACTTTTATGTTAAATACATTGATCAGGCATAACATTATGACCACCTGCCTAATATTGTGTTGATCCCCCTTTTTGCTGCCAAAGCAGCCCTGACCCATCATGCACTGTGTATTCTGACACCTTTCTATCAGAACCAGCATTAACTTCTTCAGCAGTTTGAGCAACAGTAGCTCGTCTGTTGGATCGGACCACACGGGCCAGCCTTCGCTCCCCACGTGCATCAATGAGCCTTGGCCGCCCATGACCCTGTCTCTGGTTCACCACTGTTCCTTTCTTGGACCACTTTTGATAGATACTGACCACTGCAAACCGGGAACACCCCACAAGAGCTGCAGTTTTGGAGATGTTCTGATCCAGTGGTCTAGCCATCACAATTTGGCCCTTCGTCAAACTCGCTCAAATCCTTACGCTTGTCCATTTTTCCTGCTTCTAACACATCCACTTTGAGGACAAAATGTTCACTTGCTGCCTAATATATCCCCCCACTAACAGGTGCCATGATGAGGAGATCATCAGTCTCATTCACTTCACCTCTCACTGCTCACAATGTTATGGCTGACCGGTATATGATCACTGGATTGTGATTTCTACCCATCATTTTGTTTCTGAAATTGATCTCTGAAAACGAGTGGCGACTTATGCAACGTTGACTTTTCTTCCTGCTCGGTAAACAGTTTCTCTTTTGCTTGAGTGTTTGAGCATGTCTGAGCTCTGACCAGCACAAAAAACAATATTGAATCACTTTACCACTTTGCAAAGCGAAAGCTTTGAAATTTTGATGCGATCATTTCATCTGATTTTCAAACTAAATATTTCATCACTAATAAATATGCCGTGCGCCCCAAAAGTCTCCATACATAGAGGAAATTAACTTTTTTTTTTTTTTATCAAAATGGCCTCATAACATGTTTGCCTTGCGCACCAGGGTTGGAAAATGCTTCGTATGCCGAGGTTCTGCTGTAAAGTAATATTCTGCTACAACGCATTAACTCCCCATACATATAGAGACTGTTAGTAGTTAATGTATTAAACTGATTTTATTATTATTTATTAATGAGCTCAAAACATTCTCCATTTTTTATTGATGCAAATCCCACCATCACTTAGGACCCTTAACAAGGCTCTTAACCCGTCACCGGACCGGCTAGGGTGTATCCTGTCTCAATCGTAACCTGCTCTGGATACACGCATTAGCCAAATGAGTAACATGTAACATAACCATGGTCTTAGATTCTAACAAGTCAGACTGAGCATCGAAAAAAGAGCTTTCACACTGAGCTGAAATAGAGTGAGTCATGCTTCTTTCTGGAATAAAGAAAGAAAAAACGAAGGAATTGTGCAGCCGCAGTGTGATGTCTGCTTGTTCTGTTGCTCAGTGAGCTTCCTCTGACCACCTGCACGTCCTGCAGGATCTCAGCATCGGCATAAATCACGTTTATCTACCAACAATGACGATGTCCTGATACAACGTACTCTAGGTTGTGCCACAGAAATATTTAGTCTGGAAATCAGAAGGAATGATTAAATACGCTTACCTCGTATTTAATGAGGAAGCGTAACATAATATAAGTGGCTCGATAAATTTGCACTGGTTTAAAGTAGCACATTATGTGAAATACTAGCTTAACGGTTGAATAAGCCGTGCTATATTTAGCCTGCTTTTAAAGATATAGTTTAGATTCAAAGACACAAACAAAATCCATCTGAATCCAGAAGTATAGATCTAATCATGTACTACTCTACCACAGATCATCAAATGCGGTAAAGACAATTTAAGTCCAGAAGAGATTTCCTGATACTGAGATTTGTTTTACAATCAATAAGCTGAACCTGGGATATTAGATTTCATACAAACTGAATAATGAGATTTTCCTCAGAAAAGAAGGATGTGCACTACGCTGGAGTGAAAATCCTCATGCTTATCTGCACACACTATATTGCCAAAAGTTTTGGGACACCCCTCCAAATCACTGAATTCAGGTGCTGTTTTTCAGGGGTTGGGCTCGGCCCCTTAGTTCCAGTGAAAGGAACTCTTAATGCTTCAGCATACCAAGACATTTTGGACAATTTCATGCTCTTTGTGGGAACAGTTTGGGGATGACCCCTTCCTGTTCCAACATGACTGCACACCAGTGCACAAAGCAAGCTCCATAAAGACATGGAGGAGTGAGTTTGGTGTGGAGGAACTTGACTGTCCTGCACAGAGTCCTGACCTCAACCCCATAGAACACCTTTGGGATGAATTAGAGCGGAGACTGCGAGCCAGACCTTCTCGTCCAACATCAGTGCCTGACCTCACAAATGCGCTTCTAGAGGAACGGTCAAAAATTCCCATAAACACACTCCTAAACCTTGTGGAAAGCCTTCCCAGAAGAGTTGAAGCTGCAAAGGGCTGGAACAACTCCATATTACATTCATGTGCATGTAAAGGTAGACGTCCCAAAACCTTTGGCAGTATAGTGTATACCCCCTCAATACACCTGGTTCTTGCAGTACGAAACATCTTAGCATTGCCTTTAGTCTAGAGAACATACTTGTTAAACCTGCAGCTATTCCTTTTAACTTCATTTCTTAAGTGTAGTTTCTTTCTAAAAACCAAAAAGAAGGGAAAAATACCAAGTGTGGTTGCTTTCCTTTTTGATCTAAGCCAACATGCAGCTCTTTTTAGAACTTCCCTCTTCTTTTTTTACCATAATAACAAAGCTTGATGTTCCCGCTGTTGCCATAACAAACTAATGGTCTTTCCTCTTTAAGAATGCTACAGAGCTCTCACACACACACACACACACACACACACACACACACACACACACACATTTAGAAGCATCGTACCTGGCAACAGATCTGCACAAGATACACCAGTTCTCTGGAGTTGAGGCCGCTGCGTGTCAGAGCGTTCTCATCACAGGTCAGTGTTAGCTGGTGGAAGACAGAAAGACAGAGGAGTGATTAAGGAGAAAGCTGAACAGCCTACAAGGTGGAGCTAGGCAAGAGGAAGAGCCATGTCAGCACGGTTCAGTGTTTTAAAAGCTAATGAGAGTCTTTGAATTTATAAAAAGCTGCCAGACATCCTGGACACTTCATATATAATTCAGATATAAATTCTAGAAATAATAATATAGAAAATAAACAGTATGAATAATCCAAATTAAATGATCACACACAGAAAAAAGACTCTGTGAGGAAGGAGGAGAGGACTATGTGAGGAAAGTCACATATGCCTGGGAATTATTATTATTATTATTATTATTATTATATTATACATAAAAATTGTTGTGTTTTCTTCATCTACATGAAAACCAGAGCTGTGTTTTTAATGTCTGATCTTACTGTAGTGCACTTCCACGTTAGTCACATCTCAAGAATTTCATTCAAAATGTCCAGAAAGCAAAAGAAGGGAGACATAAGGACCTCCAAAGCAATAAAAGGTGAGTCGAGAACTATAATGAAGTACCTCTACAGAGCACTGAAATATTAAAGCGTGGATTATTTATAGCAAAACCTAACGCAAGCGCACGAGAGACTAAATGACCTAGTTGCACTGAAATCGAAATGATGAGAAACCCGTTTGTTTAAAGAGAGCTACTTGTAGAGTGTCACATATATTCGTTTGCTATCTGTGTCACACGTATGCGGTTTCAGCTTAGGGCGAAGGAATATATCCATCATTAAATAAATAGCAACTGACAAAGCAATGAAAATACTCATAACTCTGGAAAAAAATAAATAAACACCACATTAAGCCAAACAGAACATCTCAGCTACATATTACCTCTCTACTATCTACCAAAAAGAGAGAAAACGGTCATTCCTCACCACACTGTAGCCTTCCCTGCTCGATCAGGCCAGCCTGCACCGCACTGACGCATGCTTTGAGTGGACAACACCTAACACACACATAGGCAACCTGTCACGCTGCGTATAGATTCCTCCATCTATCAGTCGAGGCTGAGCAAACACACCCCCTCCTCTCCTTTAAAGATCCAGATCCACGTTGCTACAGACAGCATTTCCAACAAGCTGCTGCTACTGCAGAGGAACGGATGAGCGCGCTAGTGTGTCCAGTTACGACTGGAAAAAAAGAGGAATCCGATCCTCACTCCTGCGCTGGATGAAAGCCCTGCCCCTGAGGTGGTGTGGGACTGAAGAGGGCTCAGATGGAGTGGCACTGAGAGAGGGAGAGCTACATCTGAGTGCTTTCTCTCATTAAACATACAGGGCAGGGATGTCTGGTCATCATATTAGATGATAACGGGAGGGATAAAATTTAATCTCGATCAGTAAGCTCAACAATGAATCTATTACAGCTGAGTAATGCATCGATGGCATGAATAATGTGATCAGGCATAACATTATGACCACCTGCCTAATATTGTGTTGGACCCCCTTTTGCTGCCAAAACAGCCCTGACCAGTTATGCATTGTGTATTCTGACACCTTTCTATCAGAACCAGCATTCACTTCTTCAGCAGTTTGAGCAACAGTAGCTCGTCTGTTGGATCGGACCACAAGGGCCAGCCTTCGATCCCCACGTGCATTAGTGAGCCGTGGTCGCCCATGACCCTGTCTCCGGTTCACCGCTGTTCCTTCCTTGGACCACTTTTGATAGATACTGACCACTGCAGACCGGGAACACCCCACAAGAGCTGCGGTTTTGGAGACGCTCTGATCTAGTGGTCTAGCTATCACAATTTGGCCCTTCGTCAAACTCGCTCAAATCCTTACGCTTGTCCATTTTTCCTGCTTCTAACACATCAACTTTGAGGACAAAATGTTCACTTGCTGCCTAATATATCCCACCCACTAACAGGTGTCATGCTATGCCTGATCGGTGTATCTAGAAGCTTAGCAGCAGACACCCAATCAGAAACTGAACAGCGTGTACCTCATATCACCTGCTTTGTACGGTCCCGCATGTTGTGTAAACAGTAGTTGCAGGGTTTGAGAGAAAAATGAAAATAATAAGGTTATCCCAGGGTTTAAGAATGTACAGTGTGAAAAGTCAGATTATAACTAGCCAGGATCAATTAAACAAGACAACCCAGGATCCCGTTTACCCGAATTTTACAATAACCCCGGGGATCTAGTTAAAGCGTGTCCTATTGTGTGTTTAGGTAATATACTTTTAGTTGCTCCTCCAAAGGTATGTTTGAGAAAAAATGAAAAAAGGAGTATACAGTAAATAATCCACCTCGTTCAAAATTATTAAACCCGCGACTGGATGTCATATCGCTGCTCAAGACGTGTTAAAAAGTGAAAGTACAGTCTGGGCTAGAAAGAAATCAGCTCAGCATTTCTTCTTTCATACTAATAAGTGTAATTATAGTAGTATAGTAGTAATTGTGGGTGTTGTTCCAGGAAAGTCCAAAAAATAATCAACCAAGCATGATTAATACAGAAAATAATCGAATGAAACTTTATCTTTGCTACACTATATTGCCAAAAGTTTTGGGGCGTCTGCCTTTACATGCACCTGAACTTTAATGATGTCCCATTCTTAATCCGTAGGGTTTAACATGGAGTTGTCCCGCCCTTTGCAGCTATAACAGCTTCAACTCTTCTGAGAAGGCTTTCCACAAGGTTTAATTTTTGACCGTTCCTCTAGAAGTACATTTGTGAGGTGAGGCACTGATGTTGGACAAGAAGGTCCTGGATCGCACTAAAGGCTTGGATGCATCTGCTCGGCCATGAAAACCCGTTCCGTGAAGCTCTCTACGCACTGTTCTTGAGCTAATCTGAAGGCCACACGAAGTTTGGAGGTCTGTGGCTATTGACTCTGCAGAAAGTTGGTGAATTCTGCACACTGTGCCCCTCAGCATGCGCTGACCCCGCTCTGTGGTTTTACGTGGACTACCACTTCCTGGCTGAGTCGCTGTTGCTTCCAATTTGTTATAGTAACAAATCACCATGGAATATTCGGTAGTGAAGAAATGTCACAACTTATTGTACAGGAGGAAACCTATCACAGTACCACGCTTGAATTCACTGAGCTCCTGAGAGCGACCCATTCTATCACAAATGTTTGTAGAAGCAGTCTGCATGCCTAGGTGCTTCATTTTATACACCTGTGTCCATGGAAGTGATTGGAACACCTGAATTCAATGATTTGGAGAGGTGTCCCAAATCCTTTGGTAATATATCAGCCACCCCTACAGGCAGGGCAGAGAGCCACCAGAAACACAAAGTTTATCTCTAAATGTCCACCCATTGAAGTTGCTTTCAGCTGCTCCATGTTCAGGGTCACCACAGCAGACCAACTGGTCCGCACAACAACTTGGCACAGGTTTTACACCAGATGCCCTTCCTGACACAACCCTTCCATTTTTCCAGGCTTAGGACCAGTACTGCATCCAATGGCTGGGGATCAAACCCAGGCCTTCCGCATGGTAGGCGAGAAACCTACCACTGAGCCACCAATGCCCTCTAAATGTCCACCCGTTAATCGCAAATATTTTTTATATAACATCTTACATTAAGAATTAAAATAAAGATGCTATGTACTGCAGCCAAACGCAGGTTCTGCAATGAATACCGTTCATGTCATACAATCTGCAGATTAAAATTCCTCCTGCGCAGTACAATGCAGCGTGAGCCTTGTGCTGTTGAGGAAACATTAATGCTCAAAGAAATTCTCCAAGCCATGGCTGGAGGAAAACGGACAACAGACCTCATTTGGCTAGCCGGATGCAAAGCCTAACCCTAGGCTGAATGTAGTGTGTGAATGTGCGTGTGTGAGTATGTAGTTGTGCCCTGAGATGGGTTGGGACCCCGCCCGTCTATGCTATGTCACTGGGATAAGCTCTATGTTTTCTACGACCCTGCGTAGGACAAGCTATACAGAAAATGGATGGATGGATGGATGGGTGGATGGATGGATGTCCAGTCCACTCTCTGAGCCCTAGGAAAGCTTTGACTTCAATTTCACCATTAATAAAACAGTGCTGAGTTAGTGAGGGCTTGAGGATTATGGCTTTAGGATTTACATCCTAGTCAATGAGAGTTAATCTCACCCTGGAGCATTAACTGGAACCGGGAAATTCGAAATCTCAAATCGTCGAGAAACCAGAACTCCACTCTCGGCCGCTACACGAAGCCACACTGCTCCTCTGTAAACCTGATCCGAAGTATGTGGGACGTTCACACTGCCTCCGACAACGTGGCAAAGATCTCTTTTTGGATATAGTCCAGCGTGTCCCTTTTTTTTAGTTCTTTAACGTGAACACAACCTGTATTTATTCGCCATGGTTAGGGGGAAAAAAAGACAACAGGCCTCGTTTATCAAGTTTGTAAAGGAGCATTTAGTTAAGAAATCTGGTAGTCACAAAAACCCTGTAGTTTTGGAAGAAAAGAAAAAAAGATTGTTTCCTACTCATGCAACTGTGTTTGTGTAAAATTAAATAGCTTATTTTTATTGTTTACAGCATATAGCAGACCTCGTATCCAAAGTGACAGGACCCAGGAAGTGCTTTGGAGTCTCTAGCGAAAACACATCCTCACACCAACCTAAACTCACGACTCGTGATCGACATACTGAGCAGAAAAGCATCTCAGAATGCACAATATGCAATGCAAAAATCTACAGTTTTATAAGCTAAAGCAACAGAAGACCACAGAAGAAGTCAGCCAAAAACAGGAGGCTGAGACCACAGAGTGGACAGACTCGCTTAAAATGATACATCTAAATCCTTAATGGTTTTTTTTTCTTACCATTCTACACAAACTCTAAAGACTATCCTGTCTAAAAAATCTTAAGAGATTTCCCGAAATGCTCAAAGCAACCTGTCTGAAACCAGCAGCCGTGCTACAGCACAATCACAGAGATCGCATTGTTCCCTGTTCTGATATCTGATGGGAATTGTAACTAAAGCTCTTGACCTGCTTTGCACTGCTGCCACGTGATTGGCTGGTTGAACAACTGAATGAATGAACCTCATGTACAAGTGTTCCTATTAAATTGACTGTATGTAAAACAACCAACCAGTACATCCTCATGAACTGATGATGTTTGTATCCTTGGTTCCTGTTTTCAGGTGTCTGTGGTCAGCATTTTTTTGACCTTTTCGGTCACTGCACAATTCTATTTAATTCTATTCTGTTCTATGGTGTTTACAGCTACGCTGATTTGGGTTTTTTTTGTTGTTGTTGTTGTTGTTTCAAATACGTTATTTTTGACAGGATCAGCTTCAAACAGTGTTGTTATTAAGAGCATGTGTGTGATTTTGCAGACGGCGGTACAGTGGGTGCCTGTCTCTGTGGCACTGCAGTATTTCATGTAGAACCTTCAAACAGTAGGCGCAGCTTACTGCAGTACAGCAGGCATGTGGTGTGTGTGTGTATGGGGGGTGTGTGTGTGTGTGTGTGTGTGTGTGTGTGTGTGTGTGTGTGTGTATTGATCACATGACCAGATGAGGGAAGAGCAGAAAAAGGCTCTATCCTGCCTGTGTTTCTATTCTACAGTGCACTGTACATACAGTGCTAAATCAAGGCACTCTATCCGCTATCTATCAGTCCATGCTACTACTGCCCTCTACTGAAAGCTAGGAAGAACTGCTGAAGAGTGTATCTGACGTTAGTGAATCTACTTAACCGTTGATACATCTGTCGTCTGTTTTTCTTCTCTCCTAGAGTTTGAGTAAAGTTTGAAAGATTATTTTAGGGTTTGTTTTTTTCCCCATTAGCAGCCTCATTAGTTAATGCAGAAGGAAGCCAGATGATAAGGAAAAACCACTGCTGGGAAGCTGATAGATCATCCAGTGATTGCGTAATGCATGCTGGGTATTGCAGTAGATGAAACATGTAATAGCTAAAATATGCGACGTTATTTAATGCGTTATTTGTCCTGAGTGCTTCTATAGTTAAGGACATATGTAGTAAACACTTTAAGAGCAGAATCTACTCTTAAGCCAAATGGATTAACTCCACCTTCGTCAAGAGCGTAATTAAACAAAAGTCCATTCATCAACTCATAGCTCTTCTTTATGTCTTCATTGTTTCTAATAAATAAATAAATAAATAACATAAAGCCCCAATAATCATCTCACCTGCACAGAGCCAAAGTCGACATTCTCATAGTGAAAGTGGGCGCATTCTGCCAGACGGGGGAAATGGCCTTTGCTGATGGACAGCCTGCAAAGAAAATCAGAAAAAAGCTCATCAGTGAGAGAGAAGAACAGGAAAAGAGAAAGAGAGAGAAAGAAAGAAAGAAAGAAAGAAAGAAAGAAAGAAAGAAAGAAAGAAAGAAAGAAAGAAAGAAAGAAAGAAAGGAAAGAGAGAGAGAGCACAGCTGTGACGGGAGGGGCTCTTACTTTTTTACGTTCTTGACCTTCATGCTAGCTGTGCTGGTGCAGGAGCGGAGAGACGAGTCAGCAGACAGCTCTGGGAGCACGGTCACGTTCCTTGCCTGTATACGCACACACACACACACACACACACACACTCTTACACAACATTATATGCATGTATAGTAGATTGGAGCATGCTCACCAGATACTGACCATAAGCGCGATGGCGTCCTCCCAGCCTGCTCTCTCCGCTGTCTTTGGCCTCCTCTCCGGCTCATCCTTCTCCTGCTCTGGTGCGTGGGGGCTGGGCACACACACACACACACACACACAAGAATATCATTAAAGACATGTTTTCCCTTTCAATATATCACAATAGCATGAAGCAGGATAAACCCACATGCATGCCTGAGAATAATGCTAGACGAGTCGGAATAGAGAATAGAGCTATTGAAATTCTGACCTGGGTGTGAGGCAGTGCATAACAGCATGCCACAGGTTAAACAGGTGCGGCCCGAACGTACGAAAACACAAATCTGAAAGCGCTCGAGTCTTCATATGCCTTATACTGACTTGCCTGTAATATTTAGGTCCTTAAACATGTACGCATTATAGCTCATTATTTTGGAAATATGACAAGACAGGTTCAAACTTGGAAGAAGAAGAAGAAGAAGAATCAAAACCCGCATCTCCATTACATAATAATGATGCTTCGTTAAAGTACATTAAACTAACACACGACATAGAAACGAAATACTCTGAAAAATAAAAGAAATATTGTTTTTAACAGCTGAGCTAAATGAATGAACGGAACAAAAAGCAAAATTCTGTCCATTCGAACAGTGAACAAAGACGACGGTTCAGTCCGAGGTTGCTCATGAATGAAAAAGCGACATGAAGAACTAGTAACTGATTGAAATCTGAGTAGCTGCGTGGGGCGAGTAAGGTGAGTGCAGGTAGCTTTAGGGACTGGGCAGCTTTTTATTGTGCACAGTAAAGGTGAAACAAGAGATTTGAGAGAGAGCTAAAACAATGTGAGGTTTGGGGAGAGCTTTCGGTCCCTGCAGTCTATTCTGGAAGCACATGCAGTGACTTCAACACGGCATTATTATCGGCCTTATATCATCCAAAATAAATAAATAAATAAGCCTCATTTCTGTGGACGGTGATGAGTGAAAGCGGTGTACGAGAAAGGACGAGAGAGGAAACCTCTCGAAACGCTTGCTTATACAAACATAATGCAGTGTCCTATATAGGTTCCCATTCATAATGCAGTTATTGCCAAGTCTTGCAACATATACAGAAAATCAAGCACTTGATCTAGCCCTTTAAAATCTCTCACATACACACACACACACACACACACACACACACACATTGAACAGCATGACTAATCATAATCCTCCACAAAGCAAACTGAAGAGGAGTCTTAAGCTTTAGTCGGCAAGGGGAGAAGAGACGACTCACCCGTGAAGGAGATCAGAAATTGCCATGTCTCCTGGAGGAGTGTGAGCTGCGCTGTGCGGTGCTGCAGCAATACCGCTGCCTGCCTCCATGATCCTGCCTCACCTCAACAGCTGCCTGTCTGCCGGAGGAGGGAGGGGAGCAGATCGGTGCTCTGTTCGGAATAAAGCTCCAACCTTGACTAGCAGAACGGCTAGACATTAACCCGCTATGAGCTGCGGCATGCAGGCGGTATAGCAGAACCTATAGTGTAGCAGGCAGTATATATTGCATTTAAAGAATCTTGTGCATTGTACATGAATAGAGCAAGACTGAAATACTTTCAGAACCGGTTACTGCCAATACCGACTGTGGCATTTGTCTTTTTGTTTTTGTTTTTTTCAGTGTGAAAAATGAGCCAATCTGAGCCAATTATGTTAATATTAGTTTCTCATAAAAAAGATACAGCCCACACACAGATGTACTAAGTTCATTATTTAATACAACGCTGATATATTGATACACTATGCTGCCAAAGGTTTTGGGATGTCTGCTTTTACATGCACATGAATGTAATATGGGGTTTCTTCTCTATAATATGTGCTTCCTCTCTAGAAGTGCATTTGTGAGGTCAGGCACTGATGTTGGACGAGAAGGTCTGGCTCGCAGTCTCCGCTCTAATTCATCCCAAAGGTGTTCTATGAGGTTGAGGTCAGGACTCTATGCAGGCCAGTCAAGTTCCTCCACACCAAACTCGCTCATCCATTTCTTTATGGAGCTTGCTTTGTGCACTGGTGTGCAGTCATGTTGGAACAGGAAGGGCTCATCCCCAAACTGTTCCCACAAAGCATGAAATTGTCCAAAACGTCTTGGTATGGTGAAGCATTAAGAGTTCATTTCACTGGAACTAAGGGGCCGAGCCCAGCCCCTGAGAAACAACCCCTGAATTTGGAGGGGTGTCCCAAAACATTTGGCAACACAGTGTATGTCCTCAGTATAAACCAAAATATGATACTAACATACTCTCTACAGGTTTCTACTCACACACACAGGCTATATGTTAAAGAAAACCAAAAACACAAGAGGAAAATAAGCGATGACGGGGTACGACGTGAAGCAGGTTTAATGTTCCCGCCCCTTTAGCTGTCAAATGGCTTAATTACTAGCATACACAACATTTATAACTAGTCTATTACAAGATTATTACAGCATCGATCAGTAATAGCATTCTTTAGAGATCATATATCAGATATAATACTACAAAAGGGTCTACAGAGAATATTTGCGGAAAGGATGAAACTATACACCACTGAGAGTGACCCATATCTGTGCGATGATGTCATTTGACCCTGATGGATTTGGTGATTAATGCAGGTTATATGTATTGGTTTCTAAGCATGTGTGTGTTCAGCAAGATCCATCGTTGGATCTAAACATCATCTCTACTTTAAAATTGAGTGTGAATTATTATGCAGGCTTTTCATTATATAGATTGCAGCAAACACAGAGGGATTACATAATGAACCCACTGCAATTTTCCTTCAAAAATCCTTTCATAGGCTACATGTGGCCTCAATGTCACCTTTACCTGCACACACGTTTTCAATACACATGTACAGTCTGGCTCTAAATCATCAGTGCAGATTTCAACATTAATCTCTTGAAAGGCTTTTAATACCTTACAGAGAATTTCATGCCGCTTCACGGATGAGGGCTGGAGCTGCATCTGTCATCGTGTTATGGGATTGTATGGACATTGATGAATGTTTGGTTGCAAAGGCGACAGGACTTCCTCCTCTACATCTTCATACGCTGAAGAATAAGTTGTACCAACCACTGAGACGCTTCAGATAGAACCATCTGTAGGACTATCTCATCGAGAATAAACTTACTCTTTGGACAGAAGGAGGAAAATGGAGGAAACATGCAAACAAACACAGGTAAAACATCACATCCATTTCAGTTCTCGGTTGTAAAATGTTCAAAGAGGTCCACGGGTATCCTGGATCTATCTCTGGTTCCCAAACAATCAAGAACACTGACTACCCAAAGTACAGGCCACCTGGAAACTGGAAGAAAGTTCTAGAGGAACGCTGCATTATGGAGCTAAAGGAAATGATTCCCTATTGTGGTGCTTTCTTATGTACACTATATTGCCAAAAGTTTTGGGACGTCTGCCTTGAAATGCACATGAATGTAATATGGAGTTGTCCCACACTTTGCAGCTATAACAGCTTCAACTCTTCTGGGAAGGCTTTCCACAAGGTTTAGGAGTGTGTTTATGGGAATTTTTGACCGTTCCTCTAGAAGTGCATTTGTGAGGTCAGGCACTGATGTTGGACGAGAAGGCCTGGCTCGCAGTCTCCGCTCTAATTCATCCCAAAGGTGTTCTATGGGGTTCAGGTCAGGACTCTGTGCAGGCCAGTTAAGTTCCTCCACACCAAACTCGCTCATCCATGTCTTTATGGACCTTGCTTTGTGCACTGGTGCGCAGTCATGGTGGAACAGCAAGGGGTCATTCAAACTGTTCCCACAAAGTTGGGAGCATGAAATTGTCCAAAATGTCTTAGGGATGCTGAAGCATTAAGAGTTCCGTTCACTGGAACTAAGGGGCCGAGCCCAACCCCTGAAAAACAACACCTGAACTCAATGATTTGGAGGGGTGTCTTTTGGCAATATAGTGTAGATATAATGCCGATATAATAATGGTGCAGATGGGTAGTCTTACTTAATCTCACAGATTTCAGGGTTCATGAGTTTGAGACTAGATTAATGTTATCTTGTCCTCTCTGTCTCTTCGTGGTTTCCTCCAGGTTCTCCCGGTTTCTTCCCACCATCCAAAAAACATCCCACTGATACCCACTGAAGTGCCCCAGTTGTGAATAAGTGAATGAGTCCCATCCTTGTGCTCAGTGATCCAAAACAACCCCGATGAGAAGGTGAATGAATGAAAATGACACTCAACTATTTCAGCTCAATGAATCGTCAAGATCTTAATTGGCTTAATTAAGCGTGTTAGAGGTTAGAAGTAAAACGTCGATTTTTGCCCCTCCTAAACACCCCCAAGCCTTTCCTCACAGCCGGTTATGAGATGTAATGTGAAGTTAATGAGACACCAAGAGGACAGAAATTGCACCTGGTGTACAAAATGCCACCGAGACACAAGCTCAAAGTCATTCGCAAGAACGAAATGTATCTGCCGAGGAATTGCTGTTCATTACGCACCTATTACATAGCAACTCACCTGGCCGCGGTGGTGTCATATTCTCGAAATCACGAAAGCGCGTCGTTTCCTTCGTCCGGTTTATTTCCGTCATCGTTTTCGGAAAAACCAGTTACGTTAACGCGGCGCGCAGCCCCTCCGTCGCCCGAGCCGTTGTCGTGAGCGCGCCTTGTGGGCGTGTCCCGGACGACGCTCACCGACAGGACGGTGCTCCCGTACAGGCCGTGCGTTACGTCACGCATGCATGGCCTGGCTTTGACGTGAACGGGATGTACGCGGTCCGTGCGTCAAAATCTGAGCGGAACCGCTGTGCCGGTTTAGCAGTAGCGCATTGCGTCGTCGTCTTCTTGTGCTTTGATCTAATTTTGCGAGTGAGGAGATGTGAACACAGGATACTGGGAAATGAATAAAATGCATTGATGCGTATTTCTAAGTCACCTTTGCTTTGATGGTTTCCGGATGGAGAACCCTTTGTGCATGTGCTCATTATCCATGCTGTAATCCAGATCCCTGACAAGCCAACGTCATGCTAACATATATGATGTATGTAACGAGATGGACTCTTATATGGACACAAAGACATGTTCTGTCAGGCCTGTGACCTGCAGCCAGACTTTACTGCTTCACCTGATGTTCCTGCTGAGGTTTGATATGTCTCCGATGGAGGCTTTTAGGTCCTAGCAGGTTGGACTTTTTCCTGCTCCTGATGTTCCTCCTATCGTCTTGTGCTCCTCGAGCTTGATGTCCTCCGCATACATAATGTGATTTCATGTAAGTGCTGATGGGATGCAGAATATGGCGTGTCTGAAACAGCGTCTTCGCTTAAAGCAGGAAGCAGACCTGAAGATCAGTGGCAAATTCAGTCTCTGGTACAGCGAACGGTGCTGCACAGGCCGAGGGTTTCAAATGCCCATCTGAATAAACTACAGGTCAACAAACTGAGAAAAGAGTATAAGAACGTCAGCATCTGGAGACTTTCGTACCACCGACCTGAACACCTTCAGCTTCACTCTGAGAGACTGAAGAAGAAAGAAATTATTCTTTTCTATTATTTCATTCTAATGACAATAATTAACTGTTATGTGTAATATGTGTGTGTGTGTGTGTGTGTGTGTGTGTGTGTGTGTGTATAAAAGCATGAGCTCTAATTTTATAGCAAGTGGTTTATAGCAAATTTTATAACAAGAGCTCATCCTTATTGATATCTAAACCCTTATCATGAAATGTAAATATTAACAAGACCAACTTTACTTGTTCATATGGTTTTAAACCATCTCAGGAGAAAATAAGACAGTGGGTGGAGGTTTGAAATGAAATAATTATGAATTATCATCATCAGTGAATGCGCCCTTCATGGCAGAAGAGTTCAGACATTCTGAAGAAACGGTTATACACCCCGGGCATGACATCTGTTCACCATCATCAGGCATCACACCCCCATTCCCACTAGAGGCAGTTTACAGTCACCAATCCACTTCAGCTTGTTTTTTAGAACCCAGTCCACGGACACTGAGAGAACATGAAATTTCAAAGGATACTAAGCCAAGGATACAAACCAGGGAGCTGTGGAGCAGCAATACTACCTGCTTGTTTTTGGCAAGTGGGAGGAAACCAGAGAACTTGGAGGAAACCCACATGTGCATGAATTCCACACAAACTCAAACTCTGGATCAAAATTTGCGACTGTAGATCTCATAACATGATATAATATGATGCGACATACTCAATGCACCGATCCAGCATAACATTATGACCGCCTGTCTAATATTGTGTCGGTCCCCATTTTGCTGCCAAAACAGCCCTGACCCGTCGAGGCATGGACTCCACTAGATCCCTGAAGGTGTGCTGTGGGATCTGGCAGCAAGATGTTAGCAGCAGATCCTTTACGTCCCGTAAGTTGCGAGGAGGGGCCTCCATGGATCGGACTTGTTTGTCCAGCACATCCCACAGATGCTGGATTGGATTGAGATATGGAGAATTTGGAGGCTGAGTCAACACCTCAAACTGGTTGTTGTGGTCATCAAACCATTCCTGAACCATTTCTGCTTTGTGGCATGGTGCATTATCCTGCTGAAAGAGGACACAGCCATCAGGGAATAGTGTTTCTATGAAAGGGTGTACATGGTCTGCAACAATGCTTAGGTAGGTGCTACGTGTCCAAGTAACATCCACATGGACGGCAGGACCCAAGGTTTCCCAGCAGAACATTGACCAAAGCATGACACTGCCTCAGCCGGCTCGCCTTCTTCCCATAGTGCACCCTGGTGCCATGCGTTCCCCAGGTAAGCTAACACACACGCACCTGGCTATTCACATGATGTAAAAGAAAAAACCTGATTCATCAGACCAGACCACCTTCTTCCATTGCTCCGTGGTCCAGTTCTGATGCTCACATGCTCATTGTTGGTGCTTTCGGCGGTGCACAGGGGTCAGCATGGGCATCCTGACTGGTCTGCAGCTATACAGCCCCATGCAATCTTATAAAATATAAATAATAGATGCTTTAAAGATGATACACACCAAATAGTTGTACCGGTGATAGAAAGGGTTTTATTTATTTAGAATGATATTCATTCTCAGGTGCATGCTTGAAGTAAATGGACCGTGGTCACATGACCAATTTCACCTTCGCTGTAAAAAAGGAAAATAGTAAAGTGTACACAATTTATCATCTTTATGTACAGCTTGTCTTTGAGGAAAGAATTTAAAGTGCTTTACAAACACAAATAGAGAGTATAGGGAGTGGGGGATTAAATGCTTTAAAGTAAAAATTTGGATTAGTGGGACTTCATTTTAATCATTTTTTATTTTCAGTTTGTATTTAAAGTGAATTTGTAACATACTGTACTATCCAAGAGACTACAGATGAAAAATAGCCTTCGGCTAACTCTGGCACATTTACAGTAATGTTTTATTAATGTGCATTGTCACTGTTAAATAAACAGCATTAAAAACAAACAGAGCAAAAAAAAAGAATGTGACGTGTATTCACATCCCTTTATCCAGCACTGGTAAACGAGCTCTGTGGCTCCAAGACTTCAGAAAGGTTTGTCTTTCTGAAAATGTATAAAATAAGTCATGTCAGTGAGTCACAGAAACTGTCTTTTGTTTGTCTGTAGCATGGAACATATTATCTATATTCTATACACCTTCTTTAACAAGGAGACAGATGTCTGCCACTGACATTCAAGCTAAGTTTGTCAAAAGTGTATACACATTGAAAATGTTCATATAAATCTATCTATTCACATTCATTTAAATAGGAACACCTACACCGATCTGCCAAAACATTATGACCCCTTCTTCTTCTTTCAGCTTTTCCCTTCAGGGGTCGCCACAGCGAATCATCTCTCTCCACCTATCCCTATCTTCTGCATCCTCAACACTTGCACCCACTAGCTTCATATCCTCATTAATTCCATCCATATACCTCCTCTTTGGCCTTCCTCTTTGCCTCCTGCCTGGCAGCTCCATGTCCAACATTCTCCTACCAATATACTCACTCTCCCTCCTCTGAACATGTCCAAACCATCTTAATCTGGCCTCCCTAACTTTGTCCCCCAAACGTCCAACATGAGCTGTCCCTCTGATGTACTCGTTCCTAATCCTGTCCAACCTTGTCACTGTGTCTTGTCAGTGTGTGACACTGTGTCTTTACGATGATGGAAAATAAAGGCAAATGCAAGGTTTAATAGAATCCAGTCGGATCATCACCCCGGGGCTCTGGAAGCAATCACACGTGAGAACTTTGGACCACTCTTGGATTTGGACCACAGCAAACGTTCCCTCCCCTTAGAAAAAAGTTTGAAGTTTTACCGCTTGTGAAATCTACAAGGCGTTTGTGCACATCAAATCCTTTTCTGCAGTCCCAATAAACTGAACTAAACTCAAAATAAAGCTCGGCTTTTGCAGAAAAATATATATATATATATATTAAATGGGGTTAATATAGACAGGATGTTGGAATTGTAAACATGTTCATGACATTTGTCACAGGGTTACCTCAGGTTTGGTTCATTATTTTTACAAAATCAAATTTTTAATCTGGTAATCTAGCCGATTTAAATGTGTTGGAAATATTTCAATTCACTGGATTAACTTTTTCACCCAAGTGAGCCATCTTGTGGCCGAGTCAAAAAGGTGAAAAGCCTGAAAATACACAAGCCATTTCCCCATGCAAGCCTCCTCTTCCTCTTTTTTTGGATATTGATATTATATTATTTATGATGTAATGTTAAGTAATACTAAAGCATTAATCTGAAAAGTGAAAAGAAAAAAATATATAGTGAGCATTTATTGAAAGCACTGGCATCCATTTTGGTCTTTATTCATGTTACTCAAAATGCCCACGGCTCCAATTGTGTTTCAATAAACAATAAACCATGACAATGTGAACTAAAATAAGATGGAGGTCATTTTAATAGCGTGGATAAAATCTCTCAGCTATTGCCATCAGGCATTGACTCAGTTACAGTTTTTGGTTGCAAATAATGTCAAATCTCAGCTTCAGGTCATCTCATGTTGTTTTTCAGGGGTTGGGCTCAGCCCCTTAGTTCCAGTGAAAGGAACTCTTAATGCTTCAGCATACCAAGACATTTTGGACAATTTCATGCTCCCAACTTTGTGTCATGACTGCGCACCAGTGCACAAAGCAAGGTCCATAAAGACATGGATGAGCGTGTTTGGTGTGGAGGAACTTGACTGGCCTTCACAGAGTCCTGACCTCAACCCCATAGAACACCTTTGGGATGAATTAGAGCGGAGACTGCGAGCCAGGCCTTCTCGTCCAACATCAGTGCCTGACCTCACAAATGCGCTTCTAGAGGAACGGTCAAAAATTCCCATAAACACACTCCTAAACCTTGTGGAAAGCCTTCCCAGAAGAGTTGAGGGTGTTGTAGCTGCAAAGGGCGGGACAACTCCATATCACATTCATGTGCATGTAAAGGCAGACGTCCCAAAACTTTTGGCAATATAATGTACATTTAGACAAAAGTTCAGGACAATACATTTTGTAGTGGATTTTTTTATGTAGTGAAGCTCCACCTACAGTACTGTTTTACCGTCAATTAAAATGATATCTTTCTAGCTATATTACACCTCTCACATACACACACACACACACACACACACACGTTATATATTTGATTGCAGATATTATTAATTGCGTAAGACTAGCAACATCTTGTGGTCACAGAGTAGAAGTTTACTTCTACACCAGTTTACGGGATTAACATGGATCACTCACAAAGAAAAGCAAATCCGACAAATAAACCAGCCACAGACACGCGAGTACACTCTCATGTATTTTATTATATCAAAATACAAAAATTTTAGAGAGTTATTAGATGGAACGAAGCATCGGAAAATGACAACTTAACATAACCTGCTAAAATGTGCATATCTGGGCATCTGGTGATGTAAACAATGCTATTTGAACTGCTCCACTTTATATTAGCTCGACTGGACCATCTGAGACAGCTATCGAACACGACAGCCTACTTCTAATCCGGCTCGGAAAAACGCTTCCTACGTTAGAGATATAACGACCGTGGCTGCATGACCTCGAGGAGAAGGAAACGGAGAGATATTACGGGGATATTTCCCTATCGGTCAGATAATTCCGATGAATCGCTTTGAAATCCCGCTCTTGATGTCCAAAAGAGTTAAACAGTGGAGACACGCAACATGATTCTGATAATGTTATACAGATATGAGACACCATTAACATTTATTCCTAGCAGCAGACATGAAGAAGACACACCAGGCACCAAATCTTACTGTTTTACTGGGCGTGTAAATTATTCTTTTTTTCTTCCCAAAAAGTCCCTGGCTATACTGAGCTGTATTATTCAAGGACGAGGACTTTGAGGCACACTGCATTATAGTGGTATCAGTCAGTTTGGCTAGCAACATGTCCCAATTTTCTTGGAGAATGTTCACTTGTCTTAACAGCAGTGGCAGAAGAGTGAAACGATACAGTAGAACAATATTTTACATAAGGCTTTGGTACAGCACCATACTGTTTAAGAATAATACCTGAAATAAATCAGACCTACCAATGACACTTGAATGAAATCGTTCGATCCTTCGACTACAGAAAAGAAAACGTATTATTGGTGTTTTTGCAACACGTGAACAGTCTCGGGACGCTGCATTCGAGGCGGGAAAAGAAAAAGCGACAGACGTATACGCCGGAAGTCAGCCCAGAATCTGTCTACATGAAAGAAAAATTCCATACACAACACAAATCAAATAATAATAATAAGAAGAAGAAATAAAAAAAAACCCAGAAGAAATATGCTTCCAATTAGCATGATCTCTAAACGTATGAGGTTTAATCTTAAAACAGTCATAAATTAGTGCATAATGTTGTAATACATTCTAGATCCTTAGTGCTGGTAAACATGAAGAAGCGATGCGCAGGAATGAATCCGAACGGATGAAAGACGACAAATGAGAAATTAGTAGTTTCACGACACAACATAAAAAGTTTCACGCTGTAAAAAATAATCATTATAATAATCGATAATAAAAAAATAAAAAAAAAAAGCACACTATGCAATTAAGTACAGGCGGATCTAAGAGCCGATATGACAGATTCATGGGCGTGAGCCCTATTGTTTCCTAACGAGCAAAAGAAGGGGGCTTGTCTACATATACAGCATTTGTTATATTCTACAAGAGAGATGCATTAGCTCAGGTGTCCATGCACGTACTGGAGAAACTGAAACGGGATCCGATCGAGCCTCGTCTGAAGAAAGAAGACCTGTCAGAGTGTAGAGAAATAGTAATCCGGATCTGACAGGTCGGACTCATGTGGGTAAAAAAATCACATTCGTTAAAACGAATACTGCATTCGGTAGAATTCTCCAGACTGTGTGTGTGTGTTTGTGTGTGTGTGTTTTTCCATTTCTTCCATTTCAGCTATACCCTGGTTACGCCTTTAATTCGGTCGACAAATCTAGTAAGCGAATTTCTTCCATCGCATCTGAGACCAAACCTGTTACTGGAGGTGAATCTTGCTAAGCATTGCCTTTTTTTTTTCTTCCCCAGATTTCTGCAGTGAGACAGAATGAGAATGCGAGCGCTTGTCTTGTTAGTATGTCATTATTGCTTACAGCCCTACCCACTAAAAGACCTTGACGAGAGGAACGACGGCGGCGCGGAAAAGGCCCGTACATGAGTTGTCGTGTTAACGTGTGGAACACAGCACCACGAGAGTTCAAAAAGACATAGCACCAAGTCAAAATGAGGATGATGTGCCACGTCCTCGCGCCGTATCTCTGAGTAATGTAAACATGTGGTTGGGGTTTGTTTCTTTTTTTTGTTTTTTTGAAGGATCTCTCGAACGAAAAACAAAAAAACAAACAAATGTTTAGTGAAACAAAAGACAAAAAGAAAGAAAGAAAATCTGGTCCTTAGCTTCACTGGACAGCTAAAGGCCACTAAATGGGTGTCCTACAATGACTCCCAATATACTAAATGTGAAAAGCAGCTTTACATACTGATACATATAATGTGTGAGGGGGGGAAAAACTACGCCACAAGCAAACACAGACTTGTACAGTCCATCAGCCAAGCGATGTGCTGGAAAAGGAAAAGCATTTCTATGCAGTTCCCATTTTCTTCCATTTAATCCAACGGATTTCTTCATCTTGAGTAGATCGGCGAATATCTCAGAATATCGGTATCTCTACGCAGGGTGTGTGTGTGTGTTGTTTTTTTTGTCTTTTTTTTTTTTGCAGATTACAGCAAAGCGAAGTGGTTTACCCCCTCCATGTTCACAGACATGCTGGATTGGACGTGTTAGTAAAAGATTAGGGAGAAGAGATTATTTTTGACGAGTCAGTTAAGATGAAGGAGGAGTCTAACGACCGGGTTTTGGCATAAAATAAAGCAAAGCAAGCTTTAAAAACATACACTCTTCAAGCCAAACCATACATTCATCATCGGTTAGAACTAAAACTGATCCAATACATGCTAATGTTTCATCTCGATGCATGTAGTAAGTCAGCGGATATTAGTGAGCTCTAGACGTAATAAAGCATTTTATATCGTTGTGTTTTTTTTTACGGGTTTAGAAACAGTTCGCTAACGACACACACCTTCGTTTTGTACCTCATGAAGATTTACAAATGGATTGGAAAACAAACCAAAAGATGAGGATGATCCATGCTTTTTTTTTTTTTTTTTCCCCCTAACAAATATGGACAAGCTACTTTAAGTAGTTCACTTTGTTAAGTATAAAGCGATCTAGAGAACCTTGACGAGGTTCGTGTTAATTCTCATCGGTATATGTTGTCTTCGTTTGTCAGCACAATATCTACTTTACAGTACTGCCTTGGTGTACATATAATATATTCTATGTGTTAATACTTGATATCTCTATCAAACTGATTAAAACAGTTCAACAGTACACTAACAATGCATTTCACGACTTCTACGGACATTTGTGCAAGGGTCGCCAAAGTACAACGGTTTACAAGACTTCGATACTTTGAGACCTTGTGAGATTTTTGAGTCTGAGTAGACATTGAGGAGAAAAAAAGAAATCGTGATATTTGCCGTGATATATTAGTAGGTCTTTTCTCTGAACTGAATGTATTTCCCCGACGATCTCTCGAGTACAAAAGAGAATCTGAGGCGTGAACATGAAGTCGCTCAAAAACCCTCTGAAAAAAGGCAGTATTTTAAATATCTTAAGAGAAAAAAAAAGAATAAATTCTAGCAGTCTAGTGTTAATGTCACCTTTAACATGCCAAAGAAATTTTTTGTTTTTGTTTTGTTCACTGTAACTATACATTTATTCATTTATTTTTTACCCCAAAAGTACAAAAGTATGTTTCGTATGCTATGTCCAGTCCCCACACTGACTAGTAAGTGTATTAAAAAATAGCACTAATTGTCTGTTTCAAGAGTAGACAACAAATAAAAATGGGTTTACATTGCGCTTGAAGAAAAACTGGGCTAAATGCGGATAAATTTAGTACAAGAGAGCACGTAAGAGACCCCTCGGAAAGGTTTACGATGACAGATCCAGATATAGCAGCAGATCAGTATTGCATTATGATCCAAAGACTTCGTTCTGACTTACGGTTAAGTTCTGTGATCGTCTGTGCTTTGCATCATCAGATGATTATCGATATTTTACCGATGAATAAATCTTCGACGTAATAATAATAATAAAAAAAATCAAGAACAGCAAATTTTGCACACTCTGGATCAGTGCCTTCTTACTAGAACAAATATAATCATACATATTACTGGCAATGGAAGCCGTTGAACTTGTTATAAAATAATGCTAGCTTTGCACAAATGATGGTATAAGTGCAGTAAATACGTATGTGCCAAAATTATTTTTTTACTGAGGTATATTCTGTAGGAGGAAAAAGGATAAACCCTGTGTTAATTGGATGTTCTGAGGGACTTACGGTTTTACAATATACACAATAATTCATACTTGAGTGTAATCTCTAGAAAAACTTTTTTTTTTTTTTGGATAAATCATGGGGTATTGTATTCAACTGATTTTTTTTTCTGTCCTCTGTCACTTCTTCTTCTTCTACTTGGGCACCTTATTACATTTCAGAAGACGTGTGTATAGATAATATTGTGCCAAAGGAGAAGGTGACTAAATCTTTAGGTCAATCAAATTCAATACTGACTGCATATCTACTGTTGTAATTAATGGATCAGGATGCGATTCTCCCGCCGGTCAAGGTAGAGCGCCATAGTTTGGGGGAGTTTTGGAGTTCAAACTGGCCAAAAGGGCTTTCCGGTCTTCTTTGGGGCAAGACCAGCGCAGCATGGAACATAAGAGGGGGTAAGGGGATTTTCGGGGTAGTTTTTCCCTCCGCTTCCTGGTGGGAGAGCAGATCTTTTGTTGATGCTGTGGTGCCTGTGATGCGAATTGCTGCCGGGTCTGAGAGGTAGACACATCTAGAGAGAAGAACACAAAGTGAGAACATTAGAGCTTTGTACAGGGCATGCTACAGCACTATTAGAGTACATTACAGCCTCAAGGTCCTTGTACAGGGCATGCTACAGCACTATTAGAGTACATTACAGCCTCAAGGTCCTTGTACAGGGCATGCTAAAGTACTATTAGAGCACATTACAGCCTCAAGGTCCTTCTACAGGGCATGCTACAGTACTATTAGAGTACATTACAGCCTCAAGGTCCTTCTACAGGGCATGCTACAGTACTATTAGAGTACATTACAGCCTCAAGGTCCTTCTACAGGGCATGCTACAGCACTATTGGAGTACATTAGAGCCTCAAGGTCCTTGTACAGGGCATGCTACAGCACTATTAGAGTACATTACGAGCCTCAAGGTCCTTGTACAGGGCATGCTACAGCACTATTAGAGTACATTACAGCCTCAAGGTCCTTCTACAGGGCATGCTACAGTACTATTAGAGTACATTACAGCCTCAAGGTCCTTGTACAGGGCATGCTACAGCACTATTAGAGTACATTAGAGCCTCAAGGTCCTTCTACAGGGCATGCTACAGTACTATTAGAGTACATTACAGCCTCAAGGTCCTTCTACAGGGCATGCTACAGCACTATTGGAGTACATTAGAGCCTCAAGGTCCTTGTACAGGGCATGCTACAGCACTATTAGAGTACATTACAGCCTCAAGGTCCTTGTACAGGGCATGCTACAGCACTATTAGAGTACATTACAGCCTCAAGGTCCTTCTACAGGGCATGCTACAGTACTATTAGAGTACATTACAGCCTCAAGGTCCTTCTACAGGGCATGCTACAGCACTATTAGAGTACATTACAGCCTCAAGGTCCTTCTACAGGGCATGCTACAGTACTATTAGAGTACATTACAGCCTCAAGGTCCTTCTACAGGGCATGCTACAGTACTATTAGAGTACATTACAGCCTCAAGGTCCTTCTACAGGGCATGCTACAGCACTATTACAGCCTCAAGGTCCTTCTACAGGGCATGCTACAGCACTATTAGAGTGCATTACAGCCTCAAGGTCCTTGTACAGGGCATGCTACAGTACTATTAGAGTACATTAGAGCCTCAAGGTCCTTCTACAGGGCATGCTACAGTACTATTAGAGTACATTACAGCCTCAAGGTCCTTCTACAGGGCATGCTACAGCACTATTGGAGTACATTAGAGCCTCAAGGTCCTTGTACAGGGCATGCTACAGTACTATTAGAGTACATTAGAGCCTCAAGGTCCTTGTACAGGGCATGCTACAGCACTATTGGAGTACATTAGAGCCTCAAGGTCCTTCTACAGGGCATGCTACAGCACTATTAGAGTACATTAGAGCCTCATGGTCCTTCTATAGGGTATGCTACAGTACTATTGGAGTACATTACAGCCTCAAGGTCCTTCTACAGGGCGTGCTACAGCACTATTAGAGTACATTAGAGCCTCATGGTCCTTCTATAGGGGATGCTACAGTACTATTGGAGTACATTACAGCCTCAAGGTCCTTCTACAGGGCATGCTACAGCACTATTAGAGTACATTAGAGCCTCAAGGTCCTTCTACAGGGCATGCTACAGCACTATTAGAGTACATTACAGCCTCAAGGTCCTTCTACAGGGCATGCTACAGTACTATTAGAGTACATTACAGCCTCAAGGTCCTTCTACAGGGCATGCTACAGCACTATTGGAGTACATTACAGCCTCAAGGTCCTTCTACAGGGCATGCTACAGCACTATTAGAGTGCATTACAGCCTCAAGGTCCTTGTACAGGGCATGCTACAGTACTATTAGAGTACATTACAGCCTCAAGGTCCTTCTACAGGGCATGCTACAGTACTATTAGAGTACATTACAGCCTCAAGGTCCTTCTACAGGGCATGCTACAGCACTATTGGAGTACATTACAGCCTCAAGGTCCTTGTACAGGGCATGCTACAGCACTATTGGTGTACATTAGAGCCTCAAGGTCCTTGTACAGGGCATGCTACAGCACTATTAGAGTACATTAGAGCCTCAAGGTCCTTGTACAGGGCATGCTACAGCACTATTGGAGTACATTACAGCCTCAAGGTCCTTCTACAGGGCATGCTACAGCACTATTAGAGTACATTACAGCCTCAAGGTCCTTCTATAGGGTATGCTACAGTACTATTGGAGTACATTACAGCCTCAAGGTCCTTCTACAGGGCATGCTACAGCACTATTAGAGTACATTAGAGCCTCATGGTCCTTCTATAGGGGATGCTACAGTACTATTGGAGTACATTACAGCCTCAAGGTCCTTCTACAGGGCATGCTACAGCACTATTAGAGTACATTAGAGCCTCAAGGTCCTTCTACAGGGCATGCTACAGCACTATTAGAGTACATTAGAGCCTCAAGGTCCTTCTACAGGGCATGCTACAGTACTATTGGAGTACATTACTGCCTCAAGGTCCTTCTACAGGGCATGCTCCAGCACTATTAGAGTACATTAGAGCCTCATGGTCCTTCTATAGGGTATGCTACAGTACTATTGGAGTACATTACAGCCTCAAGGTCCTTCTACAGGGCATGTCACAATAATATTAGAGTATAATAGAGCCTCAAGGAAATAAAATGGGAAACAATGCTAGTTCCACATGTAACAGTAGTTTTGTATAACCTTCAGGTTTCCTTGTCAAAGACAGCTGCACCATATGTAGGTAATTACATACATTATGATTTTACGCCACAAAATAATTAATACACTTGGCTCAACAGTCTTAAAATGACCGTGAGCACTAGTTACACATGTATCTCCGCTTCCAGATAACCGGCTGGCGGCACAAGAACGGCTGGCGGCACAAGACGTGCACAAGAACGTGTGATAACAACTGCCATCTGGTGGTTATGAGGAGTGAGTACAAACTTTTCGTACACTAAAATACAGCAAAAGGTCAAAGGAAACAGAAGAGATCCTGCGGAATGAGCTTGGGGAATTTATTTTCAAGGAACGCCAGCCAGTTTGCCACATACGTTTTGAGAAAAAATGCTGTTTTTGCCTCAGTCTACTGAATAAAAAGTCACCACTAGGTCACTAGAGCTGAAAAAAAGACAGAAAATTGGGTTTCACTGAAAATATAGTTTTTTATAGTTTAAAAAATGCAGCAGTAAAGCAATCCTTCTGCCTAAAGACGTCTAAAAAAGATAAGAACCCTTTATTCGGGTGTTTTATTTATTATGTGATTTATTATTTAACATTTGTACACTCACTGTACAAATTGTTGTACACTGTCGTACACTCACAGAGGAATTTTTTTGAAATATAAAAAATTGAACATTTAAACATTCTATAGGATTAAATTGTAAAATCACATGAAGTCACATGCAGTAAAGACCTGACCTGTTCTTTTCTTGGAGGTGGAGTTGTTGTTGTTGTTGGCAGCAACTTTCTTGTTTTTTTTCATGAAATGATAAAACAGTGTTTCGAAGCTCTCAGACCCTGCAGGCACTCTCACCGCACCTACAGGCTCCCTACAAAACAGGCAGGTAGACGAAAAAAAAAACAAAAAAACACGTTACTTTACACAACTAGCAGTGAGAATAGCAGATATCGCAGAAATACATAAGCCAGTGTTACTTATAAGGAGCAGAGATGCCTGCCGTAAAAATATTTAACTTTGTAATACCTGCAGAATATATAAAAAAACATACTTTTTTTTTTAAAGGGAATCATTTTAATGAGCGATATAAATGAAGTTACGTTCACAAAATGCAGTTTTGCTTTTTAGGAAACAATGCCTTTATGGTTAACACTGAAATCCAGAACAATTATTTCCTGTGAGCAACAACAGATTTCATTTGGTTAGTTGGCTTTAATTTTCTTCGGAGGGTCAGTGAACCAAAACCGTATTTGTACACCGTATGCTCACAAATTCAAACGCGGCGACGCTCAGAAACGCTTTCTATTCGCACGCAAGCCAATTTTTTCCCCTCCTGAAAAAGCAAGTCCTTCCTGCTTATTTGATCTTTAATCATACATGCCATTCCACTATCACGACAAGGAGACCATGAAAACTGAAAAGTCCACACGGAAGAGTCAGCCAACAACTCATGGGTATCACAGAAACACAAAGCGTTTATAGAGAGTCTCCCCTGCTGCTGAGGCTGTGGAGAGAGAAAGCGAAAGGCATTAGTAGAGGAGGGGGGAAGACATGGCTGACACACTACAGTCCTACAGTCACATCAAGCACAACTCTGGTTAGCATGAACAGAGTGGCTTCACCATGCTGACAGGAGAAAAGATGGCAGGGAGGGGGTAGAATGACCGTTAAACAACAAGAGTCGCATGAAGAAAAAGAAACCGAACCACTGGGACGACAAATGGGACAAGAATTTTAGTTTCAGGATCACCGTTACTGATTCGTCGTTGAGGAAGAAAATTTGAAGACATGCATGATACTTTTGGACATGGAACATATGTTTAAAGGGGAATATGCAAGTCTGGGGGATAAAATCCATTTTTGTTTGGTCAAGCTCACACCAAACGAGTCACCTTGCTAAAGAACTGCTAAAACTATTATTTCAAATTTGAAAAAAAAAAAAGAAAAGAAAAAGAAACTAAAAGTACTGAATCGGGCCAAATGGTCGTTTGTTCGTTTCATTAAAAATGAAAAACAATCAGTGTAATTCCCCTTTAAATGGAAGAAAATGATTTAAGGCCCCACCTGCTAACCTCTCCCCTTTCAGACATGGACTCAACCCTTACCTATTATGGTGTAGAGGACCTGGTCACAACAATGCTGCCCAGATAGCTGAGATCAATCAAAAACAAAGAAGGTAAGACTACCAAAGCCTGGAAGGACAAAAAGTTTTTTTTTTCTTTTTTATATCAGCCATCGCTATTCTAGATGAGGATGGTGGACATTGCAAGAGATGAGTGCAGGCTCATCCCTGGCAAGGAAGGCTGCCTAAGAAGGCCACCTGATGAAGAAAGCACTGAGTCAGTGGGAGTGGAAGAGAGAGAAAGATGAGTGAATGAGCTGGAGAAGATGACATGAGATGGCCAGCCCATAAAAAAGGACAAAAAAGTCATGAAATCATCATTACTGAACCATTTAAAAGTCTACAAAAATGTAACTTGAGAAACCACAATAGCAAAGTTAAAGCTTACTTCTATAAAGATAACAAAAGAATAAAACAGTAGCAAAACAGGTTTTATATATATATATATTATATGTAAGTAAAAAATGTGATTTAACTGAAGCTATTGTTGAATTGTTTTAAAATAAAAGCAGCAAAAGCATGAAGGGCACTGCTTTTGCAGATTGGCTGATGAAAACGTGATCTCTTTGTCATGTTTTTGGAACTGCCAATGGTGCAGTTCACCTACCCTGGTGAGGGCTCTGAGGGCAGCATCTCTTCATCTGTCCTCCTTTGAGATGGCAGCTGACCAAAAGCATCGCTGCTCTCCACCGGGGGCGAGGGGGACTGTGACGGGTAGCTGGCTGCTGCAGTGGCAAAGGCCACATGGGCACCATATCCCAGGCCAGGCAGGCGGATGGAGCCTGAGCCCAGGGTGGGAGAGGTGGCAGGGGAAGAGGACAGGGACCTCCGGGAGAAGGTGATGTGGCGCATGCTCTCGGGCATCTCCTGTGAACGTGAGGAGCGAAGGACGCCCGGCCGCGGTGGCGGGCGCACCAGGATGTCGGGCGAGCCAGCTCGGGAGCTAGGAGGTGTCTGAGTGAGGGGTGAGAGGCGTGATGGCTGCAGTACCACCTGCTGCGGGCCCAGTTCCAGGCGGCGTGCCGCCCTCGGGCTCAGCCACGGCTCGTCCGAGCTCTCGCTGCGTAGCGTGCTGGGGCTCCCTGCTCGGCCTGGGTAAGGCAACACTGGTACGCCCATCCCGTGGGCAGTGTGTCTCAACTGCCCCACGATCTGGGCCTGTTGCATAGCTGCATGTGTGCTCGCTAGGCCCTGAGAAGGGAGCGCCTCCAGCCGCAGGAACGTCGAGCTGGAGGGGGCGTGGCTACGCGACGGGTATGGTGGCGGCTCGGGCACGTCTCGGCGGAGATGGGGGGGAGGAGGGTGTGGTGGCAAAACGACACAGGCACCTTCCTGACCTAGAAAGGGGAAGTCAGGAGGGCGCCAAGTGTCAGTAGAGCGAGAGGAAGGTGGGCCATGTGCCAGCGGAAGGGTGTGGCCAGAAGCAATGGTGGGATGGTGGAAGGACCCCTCGGTGGGGCACGGTGGTGAGGAGGAGGACATGGCTGAGCTGCGCGGGCTCACATCAGCTGCGTAGAACGGAGGATGCAGCTCCAGCTCGGCGCCACTACCTACATAGCCATAGAAAGGGCCCGGAGGAAAGACTCTGTGAAAGTGGGATACTCGGCTCTGCCCTGTGGCCTGAAGCCCACTACCCTCCAAGATGCTCGTACCTTCCATAGGCCTGTGGAAGCGAGGGCTGTAGGCCGGGGGCTGCACCATGTAGGACTCCTGGCTTGAGGACACAGGCGAAATCTGGGGCCTGAGCGCGGCCATAACTGGGGGGAGTGGCCCAGGTTCATCATTCTCTTCATCTGACTGTCTGAACTCAGGGTACAGGTCTGACTCCTCCACGAAGGGGAAGCCCTCAATGCGACGTGGCTTCAGTGATGTGTCTGTGTCCAATGGCTCCATGACGAAGCGGCCATCCGGCCCGCGGCTGATCAACTCGATCGGAGTGGTGACCTCGGCCTCGTGTTTCGACACGCTGTACTTCTTGCCCGTTATTGCTCGCTTGGTTCGCTTGTACAGCGAGAGCTCCTTCTCCTTCCGTGGGCTTGGCAGCTTTTTGACATAGAGGCCAGTTGTGCCTACACTGGCCAGAGATGGTGGACGGGAGGAAGCAATGCTTTCTGGACTGATTTTCCCAGAGGACAGCCTGTGAATCACAGCAGACACAGTGCTTATTATTCTGTAGAATACAGCTTGAAGATGCATTAGGTGTTGTACGAGTCTCTCTTTTAATAAGTCAAAGCTTTGGCATGTCTTTTGTTATAGGAAGACCTATAGGAAGACCTTAACATAAAAAAAAAAATTATATATATTTTTGATTATTGCTATCACACAAAACAGGTTCACACGATCTGTCACTTTCACTGAGGATGAAACAAAAGACAGTGTCATGGTGCACCATGAGGGGATAACAGAATGGAAACAAGAGACAAAAAGATTGAATAGCAGTGGGGACAGGGCCAACATTTGACTGTCATATCTGCTATATAGCTCTCAACCTTCAAACGTAATGGCTTAATAATAATCAATAATAATCTACCTCAAGAAAAATTGATATGTAGGTGAACCTAGGAGCAGCAGTGTATTCTATTACGCCAAAGAGGCGTTAACCGATCTAGTCCGCACCACAACAGAAGAAAGCATGCAGCTAAAGCAGCGAGACGCAACCAGCGCCACGTGCTGGGAAAGGGATGCAAGTGCAGGCACTCACTGAGGACTGGTGGATGGGGGCCTGTAGCTGCTCCTGTCTGGCTCTTCCCAGTAGGGCTCAATGCCAGGCAAAGGGGTAAGAGGAGGCCTGCGGTGAGAGACACAATAGAGAGGAGGGGCAAGAGGCGGCCATCAGACCCGACCGGGTTTCTGAACAGTGATGCAAAAATGGATGAAGATGGATGGGAACATGGGACTAGAATTTACAAAAACCGCCATGAAATCAGAATGGGATTAAATGCCTTCCTCAATTTGGGCTGGGGGTAAACTGAAGAGTCCGGGTAAACAAAATGCCATTTAAATGTTTAGGTGGCCATGGCTGTACTAATCAGTTCTCAGAAGCTCATGTATAAGCATCGTGGTGACAGTTTGTCCTGCTGCTACTGATGATTGATCAGGCTCCAACTTAGCAGACTATGGGAAAGCTGCATGAGATCGGTGGTAATTGCAAATCAATGCATCTTGCTGACCAAAAAGCAGATGTAAGCACAGATGCATTTTTAGCAGTCATCCAGTTGGTCACTCAAATCCTCTTCCATGCATCCCTCACAGGAAACACGGCGGCTGCTAAGGTCAGCCATTTGGTCTACCACTCTGTACATGCACTTTCTCCAATACGCTCACCGCCACACACGTTCATTCATTCATTCATTCTCTCTCTCTCTCTCTCTCTCTCTCTCTCTCTCTCTCTCTCTCTCTCTCTCTCTCTCTCACTCACTCACTCACTCACTCACTCACTCACTCACTCACTCACTCACTCACTCACACACACACACCACTCACACACACACACCCATGCACGCAGCATCTCAACATATGTGTTGAACTGCAAAGTATGATGGATGTTGCGATGCATCAATACTTACGGAGACTCTATACTTTTCCTGGTGTGAGTTATTGACAATGGAGGATCTAGAGACACAGACAAAGCAACAAGAATTACAATTTTTACAAGTTAAGAAACGCACCAGTTCACAAGTGGCATGCCACAGCATCAAGGTGCATTGAAACACATCTTATTTAAACATACACACCAAATGCAACCTTTGCTAAATGTTAGTAGGAAGTTGGGTTTCTTTTTTCTCTGCTTGTTTAACCTACAGTTCATTTAATTATCACATTTGGCTCAAGATTGTGCCAGAAACAGCTGGTTTCTCTTTCACTCCTTTCATTTGTGCTTCATATTTCTACTAACAAACCCTCAATCCATCCATCCATCCATTTTTTCTGTTTAGTTGGTGTAATATGGAGCAACTGCCAAGTCAACATCCTTGTATGTGACACAGTACTTGGCCAATGTACAGTTATGTACAGTCATCAGAAACAAGACTCACCTCGCTTACGCTTGAGCTTGCGGCGGTGCTGCTTGTTCACAAAGCACGCGGCTAGCGTGCTAAAAAGTATGGCAGCAGCTAGGAAGCAAATTGTAGCCACGATCCCAGCCACCACTGGCCTTGCCAGCCCCTCGTCAGAGATCTCTGTGGGAGGGAAGGGGTCTGAGAGAGGAGACACACTGCAGAGCGTGAAATAAGATGGAAGCATAGCAGCCAACTAGCATGCAGTTATTCACAAAGCAGCCAATAGAGCATCTGTGTTATCCGTTCTAATAATCCACTGGCATTCATTTCACAAACAGACGTGGACTAACGCTACGAAGCATGGGAAAGAAGCACGCTATCTGCTAGCATCAGCAGGGGGCAATGAGGTACCACATGGTTAAAGCTGCTAAAGCTGTGAAATCATGGGAGCTAAAAATAGCTTTCAAATTCTTACCTGTGCTTGACACTCCCACTACATTACTGCTTTCACTAATGAGATCATCCATGACTGCAAGGGCACGGAATTCATACCATGAGTCCTAGAAGAAGAGGGACAGAAAAGAAACATATTACAACGTACTCAAAGTGGGTTAACAGGGTGTAGGTCAAATATCACCAGAGACCAGGGGCTAGAGAAATATCACATGACCACCACTGCTATTACACGACTGAATTAAAAATAAAGTGAATGAGTAGCTCAATTAATAGCTACAAGGTAATTTAGTACAAGCTGAAAAGTAAGAGGGGAAGACAATTCATTGAATAAAACAGAAAAGCTTTAGGGTTTAAATGTAAAAAGGACTTTTTTTTCATGCCTTAACTGAGCTGTCTAGGTTGGAATAAAACCAGGACAAAAACAAGACCGCAGTGTTAGACGGTTTTCTTCTGTTCTTGTGTGTTTAGAAAGAAATAAACAGATGATGAAATGATGGGTGTGAGAATAGAAAACAGCTGGGTGTTCCCGGTCTGCAGTGGTCAGTATCTATCAAAAGTATCCTTTAAGTCCTGTAAGTATCCTTTAAGTCATGTAAGTATGGAGACCCCACCTCGCAACTTACAGGACTTAAAGGATCTGCTGCTAACATGTTGGTGCCAGATACCACAGCAGACCTTCAGGGATCTAGTGGAGTCCATGCCTCGATGAGTCAGGGCTGTTATGGCAGCAAAAGGGGGACCGACACAATGTTAGGCAGGTGGTCATAATGTTATGCCTGATTGGTGTAGCTTTTTGAATAAACATAACCCCAACACACCACCACCCTATTCTCCTAAACACCCAGAATTTCTATTGCGTAAATATAGAAACATTTACAAAGCACCATAAAATCTCACCGATTGACCTCAAATTGTACAAAAAGGTCTCTTTTTTTGTTTTTAATAGTTGTATTTTATTTCTAAGTACAGACTTTTGTTATTTATAACATTTGGAAAGTTTCTGTTATCAGGGATAGTAACATGTTTTTTCCTCGGGATTTTCTCCTCCAGCATGTCATGTGAACTCTCGGTAATTCTCACAGCACTACAGGTATGTACATGTTAAATTAGGGCCCTAACGCAAAGGGATGTTCTTGAAGATTATAAAATTAATTGTTACAGTGACCTCAATATTATCCAAATGAATGTATTGTTTATGTGTTTTATACAGCTAAAACAACCTGGGATCAAATTGACCCCAAGGAACACTGATGCCACAAAATGTGTACAGGACACTGAAAACATTATTATATTATCATGATCATTTTATGTTTACCCCATTAAATTAGGAAAATTTATTAAATATGAAGCAATATATTCTATAGCCAAAAGTTTTGGGACACCCCTCCAAATCATTGAATTCAGGTGTTGTTTTTCAGGGGTTGGGCTCGGCCCCTTAGTTCCAGTGAAAGGAACTCTTAATGCTTCAGCATACCAAGACATTTTGGACAATTCCATGCTCTTTGTGGGAACAGTTTGGGGATGACCCCCTTCCTGTTCCAACATGACTGCACACCAGTGCACAAAGCAAGGTCCATAAAGACATGGATGAGCGAGTTTGGTGTGGAGGAACTTGACTGGCCTGCACAGAGTCCTGACCTCAACCCCATAGAACACCTTTGGGATGAATTAGAGCGGAGACTGCGAGCCAGACCTTCTCGTCCAACATCAGTGCCTCACAAATGCGCTTCTAGAGGAACGGTCAAAAATTCCCATAAACACACTCCTAAAGCTTGTGGAAAGCCTTCCCAGAAGAGTTGAAGCTGTTATAGCTGCAAAGGGCGGGACAACTCCATATTACATTCATGTGCATGTAAAGGCAGACGTCCCAAAACTTTTGCCAATATAGTGTATGCCAAAAAAAAAAAAAAAAAATGATACTCTTAAGATGTTTTTTTCTTTTTATTTCTTTTACCAAAATGAGGTCTCTAGCCATGATCTCAGTTTCATCTGCTGGAATTAGGTCGTCGAGCACTTCCCACCTCTCTCCTAGGCGAAACTCAACAATGTAACGATCTATGGGTGAAGTGTGGTTAGCTGGAGGAAGCCATGTCAACAGTACACCCTGCTGTGTCCGGTTAGCTGTGAGGCACCGCGGTGGGGTAAGAAGCACCAGTGGTTCCGGAGTACTTATAGGGTACACTGAAAGGGATAAAGAACATAGACACACACACACAAGGTAACAGGTACAAAAGTGTTTGCTTCTCCAGCCCCAAACAGGGTTTAGAGACCGACTGCGTCCTACAGAACGCATACATGGAAATGAGACCCACCTACTGTATTCACAGTGACTACCTCACTGAACGGGCCTGTGCCCAGCTTGTTCTGGGCCAGCACACTGAACTGATATGCTGTCTTTGGCTCCAAGCCCTGCACCACCAACCAGGTTTGAGAGCTGGGCACAGAAATGGACAGCCAATCATGAGGACCCAGATCTGTCTTCTTCTTCCTGTTTGAAAGACAGCACACAATGAGACCCTACAGAATATCCTACCTATGAAATAAAAATGAAAACAAAAATAATGCTAACACTAACACTAGACTACTAAATGCATTACACTTGCATTAAAGGTAAGGACTGCTTTTGAAATATCTTCTGAAATATGTTATTCTACCGAATTTAAGGGTGAAGACAATTTCTAGTCATAAGTATTGAAACAAAATGCTAGTCGGGGATATTTAAAAGCTATATACGCTAGGGGGACCTACACAGGGCCATACCAGACCGAAAAGGTCTGCTCATAGCCACCGTCATATCCGGGTTCCCAGGAGATGTTTGCTGAGGTTGTGGACACCGAGACGCGGACATTGGCTGGCGCGTGGGGACTAGTGCCTGAAACACACAAAAAAAACTCTGCTTTGTTAACTCCTTCCAGTGCATTTAAATCAGATTGTGCCTTCTTTTAAGCTACTGAGTGTTTTTCAAGCAAATTCTAATTAAATACTCATCAATCACTTGACCTTAATTATTATTCATAAACTGTTCACTGATGGAAAAAACAGTTTCCAGTTCTACAGTTTGTTTCAATTTACATGAATATACATCTAAAATTTGTGAATTTTAGTTTATTTATTTATTTCGGCTGCATTGAAGAATTTAATACTGAGTTTAACCACCCCGAAGTGCGATTTTGTGCAAAAACAACTAAATTAAAACAGCAAACAGAAAAAAACAACAGAATCAAGAACACAACAAAAACACAAGCTAGATGCCCCTAAATTACTTCTTCTTCTTCTTCTTTCGGCTTTTCCCTTCAGGGGTCGCCACAGCGAATCATCTCTCTCCACCTATCCCTATCGTCTGCATCTTCAACACTTGCAACCACTAGCTTCATATGCTCATTTATTTTATCCATATACCTCCTCTTTGGCCTTCCTCTTTGCCTCCTGCCTGGCAGCTCCATGTCCATCCTTCCCATCTCGATCCCTCTGCCTAGCTAACCTGTACAAGTCCTTCTGTCCTTCTCTAGTGTCTAACCTAGTGTACAACTCGTCATATGCCTTCTGCTTGGCCTTAGACACCTCCCTCTTCACTCTGCGCTGTAACTCCTTGTATTCCTGTCTATTCTCTTCAGTCCTGTCCATGTCCCACTTCTTCTTGGCTAACCTCTTCCTCTGGACACTATCCTGAACTTCCTCATTCCACCACCAAGTCTCCTTATCTTCTTTCCTCCTTCCAGATGACACACCCAGCACCTTTCTCCCTGTCTCCCTGATTACTTCTGCTGTAGTTTCCCAGTCATCTGGCAGCACTACCTGACCACCCAGAGCCTGCCTCAACTTCTGTCTAAATTCCTCACAACATTCCTCCTTTTTCAGCTTCCACCACTTGGTTTTCTTCTCTGACCTCTTCTTCTTGCAGACCATCAAAGTCATCCTACACACCACCATCCTATGCTGTCTGGCTACACTCTCTCCCACTACCACTTTACAGTCACTAATCTCTTTCAGATTGCCTCTTCTACATAGGATGTAGTCTACCTGTGTTCTCCTACCTCCACTCTTGTAAGTCACTCTATGCCCCTCCCTCTCCTGAAAATAAGTGTTAACCACAGCCATGTCCATCCTCTTAGCAAAGTCCACTACCATCTGTCCTTCAAGGTTCCTTTCCTTAACTCCAAACTTGCCCATCACCTCCTCATCACCTCTGTTCCCCTCACCAACATGTCCATTAAAATCCGCTCCTATCACCACTCTCTCACCCGTGGGAATACTCTCCATCACCTCATCTAATTCACTCCAGAATCTCTCTTTCTCCTCTAACTCACAACCTACCTGTGAGGCATAACCACTAACAACATTCAACATCACCCCTTCAATCTCTAACTTCAGACTCATCACCCTGTCTGACACTCTCTTCACCTCCAGAACATTCCTCACAAACTCCTCCTTCAGGACCACACCTACCCCATTTCTCTTACTATCCACACCATAATAAAACAGCTTGAATCCTGCTCCTATACTACGAGCCTTGCTACCCTTCCACCTGGTCTCCTGTACACACAGTATATCCACCTTCCTTCTCTCCATCATATCAGCCAGCTCTCTACCTTTCCCTGTCATAGTACCAACATTCAGAGTTCCTATTCTCAGTCCTACAGTTTTACCTTTCCTCTTCTCTCTCTGTCTACGCACTCTCCTCCCTCCTCTACTTCTTCCCCCAACAGTAGCCCAATTTCCACCGGCGCCCTGTAGGTCAACGGCGCCGATGGCGGTCGTTGTTAACCCGGGCCTCGACCGATCCGGTATGAAATTCAGAGTACTGACGATTCGCATGGTTCAATTTGGCAATGTTTTACGCCGGATGCCCTTCCTGATGCAACCCTCTCTATTTATGCGGGCTTGGGACCAGCACAGAAGTCACTGGAATGTGACCCCCATGGCTAGATTATGCCCCTAAATTACTGGGCTTTTAAATACACTATATTGCCAAAAGTTTTGGGACACCGCTCCAAATCATTGAATTCAGGTGTTGTTTTTCAGGGGTTGGGCTCAGTCCCTTAGTTCCAGTGAAAGGAACTCTTAATGCTTCAGCATACCAAGACATTTTGGACAATTTCATGCTCCCAACTTTGTGGGAACAGTTTGGGGATGACCCCTTCCTGTTCCAACATGACTGCACACCAGTGACCAAAGCAAGGTCTATAAAGACATGGATGAGCGAGTTTGGTGTGGAGGAACTTGACTGGCCTGTACAGAATCCTGACCTCAACCCCATAGAACACCTTTGTGATGAATTAGAGCGGAGACTGCGAGCCAGGCCTTCTCGTCCAACATCAGTACCTGACCTCACAAATGTGCTTCTAGAGCAACGGTCAAAAATTCCCATAAACACACTCCTAAACCTTGTGGAAAGCCTTCCCAGAAGAGTTGAAGCTGTTATAGCTGCAAAGGGCGGGACAACTCCATATTACATTCATGTGCATGTAAAGGCAGACGTCCCAAAACTTCTGGCAATATAGTGTACTTATTGGTAATAGCACCAAATTCGGAAAATCAGCATCCATGAGCTCCTATACAACCAAAACAACTTAAATTTAACTTTTTAAAAAAGAAAAAGAAAGCAAACACACAACAATTCACAGTATCTATGACTATACAGGCTAACAGATTTTGTATTTAACTTTTTATTTAAATGCAACTTAATTATATGAATTGATTTATTAATTTAACATTCTGCAGTAGAATAAAATTTTTGGTTTTGTCATTGTGTGTATGGGTTTTTTTTCTATTTATTTTGCTGTTGAGTTTTTTTTTATTGTGTTTTTTCTTTTCTTGTATTATTGATTTGCTTGATTTTGTTTTTTTGTTTTTTTGCTTAACTGTGTCTATCACTCTTTATACTGCTTATGTGTATTTATAACTGTTAAAGTGTTTTGCAGCTTAGTGCCTTCACCGTTTAATGAATTGGTTCACAGTCTTCTTCTTCTTTCGGCTTTTCCCTTCAGGGGTCGCCACAGCAAATCATCTCTCTCCACCTATCCCTATCTTCTGCATCCTCAACACTTGCACCCACTACCTTCATATCCTCATTAATTCCATCCATATACCTCCTCTTTGGCCTTCCTCTTTGCCTCCTGCCTGGCAGCTCCATGTCCAACATTCTCCTACCAATATACTCACTCTCCCTCCTCTGAACATGTCCAAACCATCTTAATCTGGCCTCCCTAACGTTGTCCCCCAAACGTCCAACTTGAGCTCTCCCTCTGATGTACTCGTTCCTAATCCTGTCCAATCTTGTCACTCCCAAAGAGAACCTCAACATCTTCAGCTCTGCTACCTCTAGCTCTGACTCCTGTCTCTTCCTCAGTGACACTGTCTCTAAACCATACAGCATGGCCGCTCTCACCACTGTCCTGTACACCTTCCCCTTGATTCTCGCTGATATTTTCCTATCACACAGAACTCCCGACACCTTTCTCCACCCATTCCAACCTGCCTGCACTCGCTTCTTTACCTCTTTCCCACACTCTCCATTACTCTGGACTGTTGACCCCAAGTACTTAAACTCCTGTACCTTCTTCACCTCTTCACCCTGTAACCTTACTGTTCCACTTCCCTCCCTTTCATTCACACACATGTACTCAGTCTTACTACAACTGACTTTCATTCCTCTTCTCTTCAGCGCAAACCTCCACCTCTCCAGGTTTTCCTCCACCTGCTCCCTGCTCTCACTACAGATCACAATGTCATCTGCAAACATCATTGTCCAAGGAGACTCCTGTCTGACCTCCTCTGACAACTGGTCCATCACCATAGCAAACAGGAAGGGGCTCAGAGCTGATCCCTGATGCAGTCCCACCTCCACATTGAACTCCTCTGTCTGACCTACAGCACACCTCACCACTGTCCTGCTCCTCTCATACATGTCCTGCACCACAAATTGGTTCACAGTAAAGAACATAATCAATTAAGCCAAATGTCCAGGATAAAGCAGTTCCAGATTAATTACCTGAAATGAAATACTTATAGTTGTGATTTTAAAATGCTTAGACATTCAGTCAATCATCCATTCATTCATCCCTCCATCAATACGTATGTGCATTCCTTCATTCATTCAATGTGAGTATAATGAGCATTAATTAAACAATTATACAGAAAAACCATGCATCAGACATGACATTTGGGAAGAGGCACCTGCAGACCTGACATACATTTCACATAATGACTCACTCCAGCTGTTCAGACGCCAAATCTAACCCTGTCACAGAATATCACATAACACACAGGCTTGAGGGACACCACTACGGTGGCTGAGAAGTGCAAAACAAAATAACAAATCCGGAAACACAAGGACGATTCAGACAAAGCGGAAAAGCTAGGTATAGTTTGCGAATGGAATTCTTCCCTCTGATTGGACGAAACATCGGTCAGTCAGGATATACAGGAAGTCCAGCAGGCTGCAGCAGTAGAAAGTGGATTGGTGTGTGTATGAACGCAGCTCTGCTCTTATAGCGCTCCTTACATCCTTTAATCTGGAATAGTTTGGTCTTCCAAACATTCCTGGTGTGTTTTTAGAGATCGCAAACTAATCTTTACGCCATGATACGCTATCAGTATATCCAAAATCACGCCGTATGAACGTTCCTCACAGTAGAGCTGAATGAATTCTATTTTCTTATCAATATAAATATATATGTTTGTTATTTTCTTGAAAAGATTTAAAGTTGCACTATCGAGAAAAAAATGGTTTAAAGTGAAGGCAGAACTCCACACATGTACAAGAAATAAAGTTAGATACACAATTTCCTACTTCCTGTATATCCTGAGTGACAGATGTCTCGTCCAATCAGAGGGAAGAATTCCATTCACAAACTACACCTACCTTTTCCACTTTGTCTGAATTGTCCTTGTGTTTCCGGATTTGTTGTTGTGTTTTGTATTTCTCGGCCTCCGTACACCAGCTCTGTGAGTCTGAAAGCAGGATGTTTTGTGTAGTCCTGAGCCAGGGTAAAATTTGACACTAAAATGTCTACACTTCTATTCCTAAAAGTTATTTTAACTAGATTTTTTTTTTTTTAATTAAAATATAATAATAAATTTTTTTCAAGTTCACATTAGTACATGTTTGAGAAGCTTCTACAATAGAGATGTGTGCTTAAACTGATAAATGACACGATCGATATTACCTATTACAAAAAGTTTTGTGCTGGCAGTGATGCTTGTGACGACGTTGGTAGCGACGCATTCCCATTCCCCATGATCCTCTTTGCTCAGAGACACAAACTGTAAGCTGCCACTGGGTAAGATGTTGTGCTTGCTTCTACTTGGCTTTCCTACCTGTAATCACACAAATCACACAAATCACTATATACAGTAAAAATCTATATGAATAAAATCTGTAGTTAACAAAATGGAAAAAATGTAATAGCGAGTAAAATGAATAATTCTCCAAATGTGGGGGAAAAAAAACATTTACAAGTGTATTTTCTGGAGTGTGGGTTTTTTGGGACCTAGTGCAGTATTATAATTTGTCAAGTATTATCTGGTGACCTACAGCTCATGCCAATGTAAACTATATTGCCAAAAGTTTTGGGACGTCTGACTTTATGTGCACATGAATGTAATATGGAGTTGTCCCGCCCTTTGCAGCTATAACAGCTTCCACTCTTCTGGGAAGGCTTTCCACAAGGTTTAGGAGTGTGTTTATGGGAATTTTTGACCGTTCCTCTAGAAGCACATTTGTGAGGTCAGGCACTGATGTTGGATGAGAAGGCCTGGCTCACAGTCTCCGCTCTAATTCATCCCAAAGGTGTTCTAAGGGGTTGAGGTCAGGACTCTGTGCAGGCCAGTCAAGTTCCTCCACACCAAACTCGCTCATCCATGTCTTTATGGAGCTTGCTTTGTGCACTGGTGTGCAGTCATGTTGGAACAGGAAGGGGTCATCCCCAAACTGTTCCCACAAAGCATGAAATTGTCCAAAATGTCTTGGTGTGCTGAAACATTAAGAGTTCCTTTCACTGGAACTAAGGGGCCGAGCCCAGCCCCTGAAAAACAACACCTGAACTCAATGATTTGGAAAACTTTTGGTAATATAGTGTATGAAGGCTACCTACAAGAATTTCCGCTAGACAAAAACAGTTATCTTATGTTACCTTTCGAAACATCGCTGCTAAGTCAGTGGCCTGCTGTGTGAGCCGAGTCACTGTACCTTTCTCCAGGTGATGGTTGGAATCTCAGGGTCTCCAGAAGCAGCACAAGGGATGACAAGCTCTCTGCCGGCCTCCTGACGGTATTCCCCACCAGGCCTCACGTTAAAGTAAGGGGGGTCCTATATCACCATAGCAACAGAGTTTCATGTGCTATAACTCATTTCCATTCCATTACCTGGATTTCATACCAGGGTTGCTTATCTCCTATTCAGGTGTAGTTTATTTACTATGATATATATATACGATAATAATAATAATAATAATAATGAAAAACATAGATACACAATATTTAGCACTTAACAGTGTTAGAAAAGTAGCTTTAGTATAAACTGTAGTTTCTGCTAATAGCTTGTTGTCGCATTACATATCATACAGTATAAACTTTCACATTAAGACTAATGTTAGACATCAATCTATAAAAAACGGACAAACCTTTAGCACCAGAGTGGCCGGAGGGGATTGTCCCATGGTACCTAGAGCATTGTAAGGCACACAGGTGTAGGTGCCAAGGGAGTCTTCAGTGACCTCTGCCACCCGAATGCTTCCATCTGGCATTTGGCTCCAGCCAGGGTACTGTGAGAAATAAGCCACAATGGAACAAGCGGCGCTCTTTATCACTTTGCACGACGTAAACAAGCATCCTGTTTAAACTCACAGAGGTCATCACAAAGGGCATCACAACCTCCTAACCTTCTCAACTCTTAAAGGATATCCATCTTTTTCCCATCTCACAGATATAACAGGCGGGTTGGCGTCGACTGGGCAGCGTATGATTCCTGGCAACTTTCTTGGGACATAGATGACCGGTGGCATGTTGAGAACACGGGCAGGGTCTATAGAAAGCACCGAAATAGAACTCTTAATAGTCTATAATCATGAAGTGATGGCAAAAAATTTTGCACGTAGAACATATATCATTTTCAGAAGTACATAAGCAACACTACAGCTAATGTGTAACAAAGGAACTTGTTTAAAATACAGCCTGCCAGCTTTTGTGAAACAGCGTGCGAGTTATTTTTAATTCTGGTCTGCGATTAAGAAGAAAGTTACACAGTAGAAGGATATTAAAAACCGGTTACCCCCACATCCTCCTCTTTCAATATTCAAGGCTTTAACTATTAACAAGTTTTTCAAGATGGGGCTATTGAAAAACAAAGAAACAAAAAAAAGTACAAGGCAATGGCACAGTGAATACCAAATCATTCATATTACACTATTGACCAATCATTGAATCATACACTATATTGACAAAAGTTTTGGGATGTCTCCCTTTACATGCACATGAATGTAATATGGAGTTGTCCCGCCCTTTGCAGCTATAACAGCTTCAACTCTTCTGGGAATTCTTTCCACAAGGTTTAGGAGTGTGTTTATGGGAATTTTTGACCATTCCTCTAGAAGCACATTTGTGAGGTCAGGCACTGATGTTGGACGAGAAGGTCTGGCTCGCAGTCTCCGCTCTAATTCATCCCAAAGGTGTTCTATGGGGTTGAGGTCAGGACTCTGTGCAGGCCAGTCAAGTTCCTCCACACCAAACTCACTCATCCATGTCTTTATGGACCTTGCTTTGTGCACTGGTGTGCAGTCATGTTGGAACAGCAAGGAGTCATCCCCAAACTGTTCCCACAAACCTGGGAGCATGAAATTGTCCAAAATGTCTTGGTATGCTGAAGCATTAAGAGTTCCTTTCACTGGAACTAAGGGGCCGAGCCCAACCCCTGAAAAACAACACCTGAATTCAATGATTTGGAGCGGTGTCCCAAAACTTTTGGCAATATAGTGTATTTATAAAGCTGCAGTAGATCTCAAATTCAGAAAACAACTTGTGAGCATTGCCATCAAGGAGGGAAAGGGACTTGGTTGAAGAAACACAGTTAAAATAAAATAAAATTGTACTGTATTCATTGTAGGTCAGAAGATTGATCCACAACATTCACCGGTTTGTACTGTATATCAGCCTCAAGCACAGACTCCCTCATGTTTAGGTTCTGTCCTGTGATAAGCCGTTTTTTGGGACAAGATTAAAGCATGTATTGAATTGTACTACAGTCCAAGATCCATGTTTTTTTTTTTTTTTTCATTTTAGTATTGACTAAAGAGAACAAGTGGACTATCGCTTCTCCAGGTCAAGCTGGCAAGCAAATTATTTCTTTTAGCTCATAAATATTTAATGTTTGGGTTGAAGAATAAGCTCCGACAGTGGATTCGTTGGTAGAGTGAGATTTGTAAAAGTCTTCCATAATCATACTCTGCTGTGTTTATAACCATTTATAATCACACTCTCTGGTGTTTATAACCATTTATAATCACACTCTCTGGTGTTTATAACCATTTATAATCACACTCTCTGGTGTTTATAACCATTTATAATCACACTCTCTGGTGTTTATAATCATTTATAATCACACTCTCTGGTGTTTATAATCATTTATAATCACACTCTCTGGTGTTTATAATCATTTATAATCACACTCTCTGATGTTTATAACCATTTATAATCACACTCTGCAGTGTTTATAATCATTTATAATCACTCTCTGGTGTTTATAACCATTTATAATCACACTCTGCAGTGTTTATAATCATTTATAATCACACTCTCTGGTGTTTATAATCATTTATAATCACACTCTCTGGTGTTTATAATCATTTATAATCACACTCTCTGGTGTTTATAATCATTTATAATCACACTCTCTGGTGTTTATAATCATTTATAATCACACTCTCTGGTGTTTATAATCATTTATAATCACACTCTCTGGTGTTTATAACCATTTATAATCACACTCTGCAGTGTTTATAATAATTTATAATCACACTCTCTGGTGTTTATAACCATTTATAATCACACTCTCTGGTGTTTATAACCATTTATAATCACACTCTGCAGTGTTTATAATCATTTATAATCACACTCTGCAGTGTTTATAATCATTTATAATCACACTCTCTGGTGTTTATAACCATTTATAATCACACTCTCTGGTGTTTATAATCATTTATAATCACACTCTCTGGTGTTTATAATCATTTATAATCACACTCTCTGGTGTTTATAATCATTTATAATCACACTCTCTGGTGTTTATAACCATTTATAATCACACTCTGCAGTGTTTATAATCATTTATAATCACACTCTCTGGTGTTTATAACCATTTATAATCACACTCTGCAGTGTTTATAATAATTTATAATCACACTCTCTGGTGTTTATAACCATTTATAATCACACTCTGCAGTGTTTATAATCATTTATAATCACACTCTCTGGTGTTTATAACCATTTATAATCACACTCTGCAGTGTTTATAATCATTTATAATCACACTCTGCAGTGTTTATAATCATTTATAATCACACTCTCTGGTGTTTATAACCATTTATAATCACACTCTGCAGTGTTTATAATCATTTATAATCACACTCTCTGGTGTTTATAATCATTTATAATCACACTCTCTGGTGTTTATAATCATTTATAATCACACTCTCTGGTGTTTATAATCATTTATAATCACACTCTCTGATGTTTATAACCATTTATAATCACACTCTGCAGTGTTTATAATCATTTATAATCACTCTCTGGTGTTTATAACCATTTATAATCACACTCTGCAGTGTTTATAATCATTTATAATCACACTCTCTGGTGTTTATAATCATTTATAATCACACTCTCTGGTGTTTATAATCATTTATAATCACACTCTCTGGTGTTTATAATCATTTATAATCACACTCTCTGGTGTTTATAATCATTTATAATCACACTCTCTGGTGTTTATAATCATTTATAATCACACTCTCTGGTGTTTATAACCATTTATAATCACACTCTGCAGTGTTTATAATAATTTATAATCACACTCTCTGGTGTTTATAACCATTTATAATCACACTCTCTGGTGTTTATAACCATTTATAATCACACTCTGCAGTGTTTATAATCATTTATAATCACACTCTGCAGTGTTTATAATCATTTATAATCACACTCTCTGGTGTTTATAACCATTTATAATCACACTCTCTGGTGTTTATAATCATTTATAATCACACTCTCTGGTGTTTATAATCATTTATAATCACACTCTCTGGTGTTTATAATCATTTATAATCACACTCTCTGGTGTTTATAACCATTTATAATCACACTCTGCAGTGTTTATAATCATTTATAATCACACTCTCTGGTGTTTATAACCATTTATAATCACACTCTGCAGTGTTTATAATAATTTATAATCACACTCTCTGGTGTTTATAACCATTTATAATCACACTCTGCAGTGTTTATAATCATTTATAATCACACTCTCTGGTGTTTATAACCATTTATAATCACACTCTGCAGTGTTTATAATCATTTATAATCACACTCTGCAGTGTTTATAATCATTTATAATCACACTCTCTGGTGTTTATAACCATTTATAATCACACTCTGCAGTGTTTATAATCATTTATAATCACACTCTCTGGTGTTTATAACCATTTATAATCACACTCTCTGGTGTTTATAACCATTTATAATCACACTCTCTGGTGTTTATAATCATTTATAATCACACTCTCTGGTGTTTATAATCATTTATAATCACACTCTGGTGTTTATAATCATTTATAATCACACTCTCTGGTGTTTATAACCATTTATAATCACACTCTGCAGTGTTTATAATCATTTATAATCACACTCTCTGGTGTTTATAATCATTTATAATCACACTCTCTGGTGTTTATAATCATTTATAATCACACTCTCTGGTGTTTATAATCATTTATAATCACACTCTCTGGTGTTTATAATCATTTATAATCACACTCTCTGGTGTTTATAATCATTTATAATCACACTCTCTGGTGTTTATAATCATTTATAATCACACTCTCTGGTGTTTATAATCATTTATAATCACACTCTGGGGTGTTTCACAGACACTAAAAATCAGCCACAATTATTGCCTTTTTAGCAAGACAGGAGGAAAAATATTGTTAAATTTGCTCTTTCAAAGGCAGTAGCTGATATACAGGTGAAGAGTTTTATTCAGTAACGTTTATGCTCAGTTTATGCTCCACTTACTGAATATGTAACAACAAGAAATACAAAAAGGTTTAATCTATTTTTAAAATGTTTTTACAAAACCTTGCATATTTGTTTCTGATCATTTTGTTGTGATATCGAATGTCATTAATACTATACTTGGAATTTTTGTCCCATGATAGTCATGACAGGAGCAGGAGGCTCTAACACAGCTAATTTATCCAGCTTATTTTGCCGCATATAGCATCAATACAGACAGTAAGCAGTGCTTGTGTACTCCACAGAGAGCCTAAAACTAGGACAGGATCAGCACCACACCAAACAGCCACGGTATGTGTACATGACATACACCAATTACCCACTCTGACCAGGAGCACAAACACAAAGGACATAAAACATGCAGAGGAGGTGGAGTGCTCAGTGTGAGGACGTTAAAAGGGAGGAAAGAAACACTCACACTGCACCGTCAGATAGGCCGAGGCAGAGGGCGAGATGCCCAGGCTGTTACTGGGGCTACAGGTGTATTTCCCAGCATCCTCTGGTTTCACACGGTAGATGATGAGGGTGCCGTCGATCAGGATGCGCACTCTGAGCTTCAGATCGCTGAAATAAGAGCAAAGAAAGCTTGTTGAAAGTGTCTAAGAGAGCGTAAACTCTGAGGTGTTGTGCTGTTTCGGTCAAGAGACCTTCCTCTTCACCACTAATCACAGCTAATATACTGATTTCTAAATAAAAACTATGCACTCTGACATGTCTACTTGAATTAGATCAAAACGATTTATGTTATTATGAGAATTCCAATCATTTTTACGTTGGCTGAGAAGTGCAAAACAATATAACAAATCCGTAAAGAAATCTGGAAACAAACCTGTAAACAATATAACAAATCCGTAAACAAATCCGCAAACAAAATAATAAAACCTTAAACAAATCTGAAAACAAAACCAGAAACAAATGAACAAAACCGAAAACACGATAACAAATCCGAATGCGACTGGAATTCTTCCCTCTGATTGGACGAGACATCTGTCACTCAGGATATACAGGAAGTAGGAAATTGTGTATCTAAATTTATTTCTTGTACATGTGTGGAGTTCTGCCTTCACTTTAAACCATTTTTTCGATAGTGCAACTTTAAATCTTTTAAAGAAAATAACAAACATTTATATTTATCTTTATAAGAAAATGGAGTTCATTCAGCTCTACTGTGAGGAACGTTCATACGGCGTGATTTTGGATATACTGATAGCGTATCATGGCGTAAAGATTAGTTTGCGATCTCTAAAAACACACCAGGAATGTTCGGAAGACCAAACTATTCCAGGTTAAAGGATGTAAGGAGCGCTATAAGAGCAGAGCTGTGTTCATACACACACCAATCCACTTTCTACTGCTGCAGCCTGCCGGACTTCCTGTATATCCTGAGTGACAGATGTCTCGTCCAATCAGAGGGAAGAATTCCATTCACAAACTATACCTAGCTTTTCCGCTTTGTCTGAATTGTCCTCGTGTTTTGGATTTGTTATTGTTTTGCACTTCTCGGCCACCGTAAAAGATACATTTATTCCACCCCTCTGTCCTTCAGTGGGGCAGTGGTAGCTCAAGTGCTTAAGGCTCTGGGTTGTTGATCAGGGTTCAAGCCCCAGCACTGCCAAGCTGCCACTGTTGGGCCCCTGAGCAAGCCCCTTAACCCTCTCTGCTCCAGGGGAGGCTGCATCATGGCTGACCCTGCGCTCTGACCACAAACCCTAAAAATGGGATATGTGAAGAAAGCATTTCACCAGAACCTGCATTAACTTCAGCAATTTGAGCTGTGGTCATGAGACAGCGCGTATGACGATAACGAGCAAATGTTTTGTCCTCACGGGCTTGTGGAGAGTGTTATGTCTTCAAATTAATCCCAGAAAATAGTTTTTTGTTATTAGTGGGATGTGCCACACATACATTACAGCACAGTGGAATTCTTTTCTTCGCATATCCCAGCTGAGGAAATTGGGGTCTGAGCTCAGGGGTAGCCATAATACAGCGCCCCTGGAGCAGGGAGGGTTAAGGGCCTTGCTCAATTGCCCAACAGTGGAGCTTGGTGGTAATGGGGCTTGAACCTCAATCAACAACCCAGAGCCTTAACCACTTGAGCCTCCATACAGCATATCCTGTACAATTTCTGTCCTTGTTGCAACAGGGAAAAACCACATATATGTGTGTGACGATCAGATGTCCACAAACATTTGGATATATAGTGTATTTAAACCGAGTACCTATATTTAACAGGTTTAGGTAATGCTCACTAGCAATCAGAACAGAATGTAAATCAGTGCGTATATACTCGAGTACAATTAAAAATGTAATCACCATTAAGACCTCTGTCTCACAAATACAATTTACTACAAGCGTTCTTTAAAAGCTACTGCCGCTACATTGACCCCAAAACGCGCGAATGAAATGAATCCTGTTCAAAAGTGAAGTGCCGAGCTGGTTAGCGATTCCTCTTCAGGTACTCGCATACACACTCACTCATTATTGCTTATTTTCCTTAAAAAATAAGCTTTTTCCTTCCAAGTTTTTCTGCTCTGTGGTGCTATTTTAGTGTACTGATGTCACCTGGGCATGTGTGAATGAGCTCACGCGCACTCACACACACACTACACACACACACACACACACACACACACACACACACACACACACTTACACACACACAGTGCAAAAAAATGACATCTTAGCAGGTTAATATATCTTGAATCTTGTCAAAAAGACACACACACACACACACACACGCAGTTAGGGCCAGAAAAACCTCACTCCAGGGACAGTAGGGTTTCAGCTTTTTTGTTTGATAGAAAAAAATATATCTCTGTTTAGGATGAAAAAAAAATTGGACTATCAGCATGTTATTTAGGCATGTGATGACACAAGCATGCTGTCCTGAGGAGACCTGCAGGGTCAGCTTCTACATGCCAAAGCAACACAGCTGCAGAAATCCAGCCTGAGATTCAGAATGTCTATAAATCTATGCAAATCCTAAACTAAACATGCTTCAATACGCACACACACACATACACCGATCAGGCATAACATTATGACCACCTGCCTAATATTGTGTCTGCGCCCCTTTTACTGACAAAACAACCCTGACTTGTCGAGGCATGGACTCCACCAGATCCCTGAAGATGTTCTGTGGTATCTGGCACCAAGATGTCAGCCTCCATGGGCATCGCCTCGCAACTTACAGGACTTAAAGGATACTTTTGATAGATACTGACCACTGCAGACCGGGAACACTCCACAAGAGCTGCAGTTTTGGAGATGCTCTGATCCAGTGGTCTAGCCGTCACAATTTGGCCCTTTTGGTCAAACCTACTCAAATCCTTACGCTTGTCCATTTTTCCTGCTTCTAACACATTGACTTTGAGGACACAATGTTGACTTGCTGCCTAATATATCCCACCCACTAACAGGTGCCATGATGAGGAGATCATCAGTCTCATTCACGTCACCGGTCACTGCTCAGAATGTTATACCTGATCGGTGCACATGCAATCTCACATGACATGGCACAAAATGGTGACTATACTTCTTGAAGTAGACGTTGTCCTCCTCCCAAAACCAGGTATAGGTCAGGTTGCCGGGATACGCCTCAGCTTGGCAGGTGAAGAGCGCGTTCTGAGAAATGTTTACGGTGATGTTTTCAGGGGGTGCCACTATATATGGAGGACCTGGAAGAAGCAAAACACATCGTATTAAATGACAAGATGTTTAAAAAATATTATATCTGTTCATTCTAATCTAATCTAGTTCTCATTGACCAGCAGTGTGGAAATTAATCAAAATCTATACTGTTACACTGCCTGGCGACAATGGCCGCTGTTAAAAGTGCCATAAAATTAAAACTGAATTAACGGAATAAAATTAATCCTGACAAAACAGTCTAGTCAAGTATCTTTATATACTATATTGCCAAAAGTTTCGGGACACCCCTCCAAATCACTGAATTCAGGTGTTGTGTTTCAGGGGTTGGGCTCGGCCCCTTAGTTCCAGTGAAAGGAACTCTTAATGCTTCAGCATACCAAGACATTTTGGACAATTTCATGCTCTTTGAGGGAACAACCCCATAGAACACCTTTGGGATGAATTAGAGCGGAGACTGCGAGCCAGGCCTTCTCGTCCAACATCAGTACCTGACCTCACAAATGCGCTTCTAGTGGAACGGTCAAAAATTCCCATAAACACACTCCTAAACCTTGTGGAAAACCTTCCCAGAAGAGTTGAAGCTGTTATAGCTGCAAAGAGCGGGAACAACTCCATATTACATTCATGTGCATGTAAAGGTAGATGTCCCAAATCTTTGCTACAGGATCCAATATTTTCTCCAATATCTGATCCAATAATAATAATAATAATAATAATAATAATAATAACTATTATTATTATTATTATTATATATTATTATTATTATTATTATTATTATTATTATTATTATATTATTCTCACAGTGCTTTATTCAGGACAGGCTCCTGTAGTGTTATCAAAGAAGATGTTTCTGTGGTGTTTCCCTCAAGGTCAGAAGCGAATATTGCTTTTTTATATAAACAATATCACCAGTTTAAGAAGAAAACAAGCCCTGGGCCAGTAATATTGACTTGGCACAACTCAGGCCAGAATTTTCTCTGACTCCACATGGCTGGAAATGCAGCATTTCTCCTCCTCAGCAACACCTCTGCTGCTGTATGAAACGTTATATTATTCTAAAGCGTCTGAGACTTTACATGTAGTCAGTTTGTTTGTGTTGGACACACAATTGTGTGTGATGCCTTTGTCCCGCAACCGTAAATCCGTCTGCGGTGAAAGGAGCAAAGGCAGCGACATGCAGACTGATGGTGTTTGCTGTCATTGCATACACAGAGCAGGGCTAATAAATGCAGGCACTTCATCATTCTCTGGAGTCATACAGGCTTCAACATCAACACACACACACACACACACACATATACAGACACACCATACTCCATATCTTACTCTCATGAGCTGCTCTGTTCATTACAAACACCGTCACTTTTTATTCTTCGAAATATTATGACTTTCATTTATTACCTTTGTATTAATTCTTTATTTGACAACGTACATCTCCTGAGGTTAAAAACTCCTTGAAATTCAACAAGGTAGAGTCCTCTATGAATGTGTTGTTGTGTAGCTCATATGTCTTGTGCTCATAAATCTTAGGAATTGTATTTGTGCTTTAATAAAATCTCCAAATCATTGAATTCAGGTGTTATTTTTCAGGTGTTATTGTTGGGCTCGGCTTCAGCATACCAAGACATTTTGGACAATTTCATGTTCCCAACTTTGTGGGAACAGTTTGGGGATGACCCCTTCCTGTTCCAACATGTTTAACAAGATCATAGGAGTGTGATTGCTCAAGTGTCTACATACCTTTAACATAATTTTAATATATTACTAAAATTTGAGATGGGCAGTACAATGATCCTGTATCATTATTGTGATATACACTATATTGCCAAAAGTTTTGGGACGTCTCCCTTTACATGCACATGAAAGTAATATAGAGTTGGCCCGCCCTTTGCAGCTATAACAGCTTCAACTCTTCTGGGAAAGCTTTATGAGTGTGGGAATTTTTGACCGTTCCTCTAGGAGCGCATTTGTGAGGTCAGGCGCTGATGTTGGACGAGAAGGCCAGGCTCACAGTCTCTGCTCTAATTCATCCCAAAGGTGTTCTATGGGGTTGAGGTCAGGACTCTGTGCAGGCCAGTCAAGTTCCTCCACACCAAACTCACTCATCCATGTCTTTATGGACCTTGCTTTGTGCACTGGTGTGCAGTCATGTTGGAACAGGAAGGGGTCATCCCCAAACTGTTCCCACAAAGCATGAAATTGTCCAAAATGTCTTGGTATGCTGAAGCATTAAGATTTCCTTTCACTGGAACTAAGGGGCCGAGCCCAACCCCTGAGTTCAATGATTTGGAGGGGTGTCCCAAAAGTTTAGCAATATAGTGTATGTGCTGGGCAAATCAACTAGGAAGCATGCATGCCAGTTTTGCAGGTATAAGATAAGAGCAGCTCTTCATTAAGTAAAACTACAGCCATATGAGAAATGTAAAAATTGCATGTATTCATGTGCATTCTGGAATGTTCTGCAGTTCTCACAGGCTCATTTAACTGGACAGTGATATCCTTGTTGTCGAAAGTTCATCATGGTACAATGTTAAAGACCATTTAGGATATTCTGGATATGTGAAAGCTTTCTCACCTTGCACGAGCAGGCGTGTGGTGTGAAGTGCTTCTCCCTGGTCGCTGTGAGCACGGCAGCTGTATGCTCCTCTGTCCTCCCGTGCGATGGCCTGCACTGTCAAACTGCCATCACTCACCTACACAGTGATGTAATGAACATGATAGAATCATGAATTAACCAATCAACCAAAATTGCCTATTATCAATAATCCAATAATCCAATTAAGTGAAACACTACAAACCAGAAAACCCCAAGACACAGGAAAGAAATGATTATGTATGTTAAATATGCATAACACTGTTATAACTTCTCAAGCCTGACTGCTGACATAGTGAATAAGTGTGTAAATGTGTGTGTGGTGCCTGACTGGTGTCCTATCCAGGCTGTTGATCCACTGTGACCACTATAGCGAAAAACAAATTAATCAATTAGTTCCAGATTACATACGCTGCGTTCTAAATTTCCTAAAACTTTGAGTTCTGTTCCTACACATAAAGCAGGTCACACAGCATGTACAGATTGTGACAGATCATTGCATCATGGTATCAGAATAAATCATAGAAACAAAACAAAGTGTAAAAAAAAGATTTCATGATCAACGCTCTACAAAAATAAACATAAAGTAAGATTCCATGTGGTGTTCAGGTACCACCCAGATGAGCGATAGTTCAGAACCATGGACAGCAACCATTCCAGTTCTGGCAAAGCATCTTGAGCACCTTAGACAGACAGACAGACAGACAGACAGATAGATAGATAACTAGGTAGGTAGGTAGGTAGGGTAGGTAGATAGATAGATAGATAGATAGATAGATAGATAGATAGATAGATAGATAGACAGGCAGGTAAGTAGACAGACAGACAGACAGACAGACAGACAGACAGACAGACAGATAGATAGATAGATAGATAGATAGATAGATATACAGACAGACAGGTAAGTAGGTAGGTAGGTAGATAGACATACAGACAGACAGGTAAGTAGGTACATAGATAGACAGGCAGGCAGACAGACAGACAGACAGACAGACAGAGAGAATGACAGACATACAAACAGAATGACAGACAGACAGATAGATAGATAGATAGATAGATAGATAGATAGATAGATAGATAGATAGATAGATAGATAGATAGATAGATAGATATACAGACAGACAGGCAAGTAGGTAGGTAGGTAGGTAGACATACAGACAGACAGGTAAATAGGTACATAGATAGACAGACAGACAGAATGACAGACATACAGACAGAATGACAGACAGATAAATAGATAGATAGATAGATAGATAGATAGATAGATAGATAGATAGATAGATAGATAGATAGATAGATATACAGACAGACAGGTAAGTAGGTAGGTAGGTAGATAGACATACAGACAGACAGGTAAGTAGGTACATAGATAGACAGGCAGGCAGACAGACAGACAGACAGACAGACAGACAGACAGACAGACAGAGAGAATGACAGACATACAGACAGAATGACAGACAGATAGACAGATAGATAGATAGATAGATAGATAGATAGATAGATAGATAGATAGATAGATAGATAGATAGATAGATAGATAGATAGATATACAGACAGACAGGCAAGTAGGTAGGTAGGTAGATAGACATACAGACAGACAGGTAAATAGGTACATAGATAGACAGACAGACAGAATGACAGACATACAGACAGAATGACAGACAGATAGATAGATAGATAGATAGATAGATAGATAGATAGATAGATAGATAGATAGATAGATAGATAGATAGATAGGTAAGTAGGTAGGTAGACAGACAGCAGACAGACAGACAGATAGACAGACATACAGACAGAATGACAGACAGATAGATAGATAGATAGATAGATAGATAGATAGATAGATAGATAGATAGATAGATAGATAGATAGATAGATAGATAGATTCTCTGCAAAGTAAGCTGTGCCAAATTCCAAGTACCCTTAGGTTACCTTACCGTATGCGTGGAGGCAGATATGGTGCAGACCGGTCAAACGTAATCATCACAAATCAAAACAAAGTAGTGCACAGACTTCCCAGAAAACTTTCATTCTCCTTCTAACTTTTTTGAAACTATTGCTTCATTTCTTTGCCATTCAGCCCGTAAAGGCAAGTTCTCTCTTTTTCTCCTGTGAAAATAGACATCCAATAATTCAATTAAATTATCAAGTGTCGTTTGAGTGTTTGTGTGTGCATGCTTCACTCTGGGGTCATGCTGATTTCAGGTCTGATACACTCTATTATACTATTAAAAGAAATAGTTCTATATAGAACCTCACATACATCATATATGCATCATATAGATAAAGAACTCAGTGAGACTCCAAGTTAAAGTTATTTTAATAATCATTTTGGGATTCTTCATTATTATTATTAGTAGTAATAGTAGTTACAAATTTAGACAGGAAAATTCAGCAAATACAATTTATTTCACTAAAAACAACAACATTGTGTTATGAAAAAACTGCCTATAGTACTCATAAGAGCAAAACTCCTCCCTTTTCTTTTGAGTGTTTCAATCATTTCATTTTTCACTATTTGATATTTTCTAAAATATGTTATTTAGAAACATCTCACAGCGTTATCTACATAGAGTTATATTAAGTAATGGAGCAGATCTCTCTTGACATATTCTCTGAATTATAGAATCGTTTTCATATTAAAGTATTCAATACTCTCCAATAAGAGTATTCAATAAGAGTTCTACAAAGAACTAATTTTTTTTTTTTTTTTTTTTTTGGGGGGGAGGGATTTCATTGGTCAAGTACAGAACCTCAGGGTTCTATTTAGAACTCCAAGGAACATCTTTTTTTAAGAGTGTCCAAACTATTTCACCAAAAGTGTTGAGTTTGAGCTTCTCAGAATTTGGTGGAAAATAAAAAACGATCACAAGAAGTAACACCTAATTATGACCTAAATATTTTTTTAATATTAATAATAATATTTTTAATAATAATTAATAATATTTTTTTGGGGTGAAGTGTGAAGTGTTCTCTTGAGCTTAGGAGTGGTCCAATGAATTTGGTGAAAATGGTGGTCTGGAGCTTGTTTCCACCAAAATCTGGTTCTTCAGTAGGTATCCATCAAGCTAGCCACTCTGAGCTCTGCATGCCATAGTAACGTGATCTGGTACTTCCTGTTTCACGTTTTGTGAAGCAAAGAAAGAGTTGCTATGCACACTTTCACAAATTGTTGGTAGTTGGCTTCATGTGTCATGATTGACCTCACCTGTTTTCAGTTTTTTTCCTGATTTCTGTGTCGATTAAAAATTTACTGTGTCCTATAATCTCCAGAAAGCATACACCCATTTTCCGTCATGTACTAAGCCGTTTGATTCGTCTTGTTTATGCTAGTTTTTTTTATCCCCGCTTTGTTCTGTTTTTGTCTCTGCCTAATCTTTGAAATCCTGTCGTGGATGGTTTGACCCTTGCCTGTTATTTACACCTAGAGTTTTGGAGTGTCCAGTATTTCTATAACAAGCTATAACATCCACTTGAATCGATCATCTCTCTCTCTCTCTCTCTCTCTCTCTCTCTCTCTCTCTCTCTCTCTCTCTCTCTCTCTCACACACACACACACACACACACACACACATTCATGAAGCACTTTATTCGGAGCACCGTACTAATACTGGGTAGGGCCTAAATTCTTTAGAATAAGAATTGAATTAGAATAGAAATCGAACACATTAGAAACTGAAGACCACTGATCACATCGTCATGTTCATGAAACCTTGAGACGAATTTTGTTTTGTGACGTGGACCTCACAAATGCGCTTCTAGAGGAACGGCCAAAAATTCCCATAAACACACTCCTAAACATTGTGGAAAACCTTCCCAGAAGAGTTGAAGCTATTCTAGCTGCAAAGGGTGGGAACAACTCCATATTACATTCATGTGCATGTAAAGGCAGACGTCCCAAAACTTTTGACAATATAGTGTATTATTTAGCAATACATTTCTCTTAAAAACAAAGTATCTTTTAAATGTAGTCAATATTTTGTTATGCCATATTTATAGTTGTAAGATACTTTGTTGGAAGGCACCATCAAGGTTGGAATAAAGTTTGATGGTTGTGTAAGAATCTGGACGAGCGTGTCCAGACACAGCAGACTCCAGACATGACGGTGTTATGGACTAATACGCCTATTCATCCTATTCATTCGTGTATATTCAAGTGTATATTAATATTCTGCCAGCATATCTGCACAAAAATCAGAGGTTTTACTACTCCATCGGCGCTGTGTCACTGTCTGACCGACTGCACTGAAGCCCCAGACGAGAGTGAGTAATAAGCTATAAATGCCGCTGCTACTGAATAGACTGAATACATGCATGCTACAGCACAGCAAGTAGGCGGCTGAGGAAGGAGAATATGAGCACAGGATCTCTGGGGAATGAAATAGTCTGCCTCTCTGAGACAAGATCCCCTTCTTCCTGCTCTTTAGCCTGTCTGCTCCGTCTTCGCATTCCTGCCTTTCTCAGGCTTCCGGCCATGGCAGCCAGAACAGAGGGCGCGAATCCAGTGACCGTCTCGCCACTCTTCTTAAAGGTGAGGTCATGACACTCTGCTTTGCTGGAAGTGGGAATGACGTTAAAAGAGAAAACCTAGAGTCTGGGTCAGATTGTAAGCAGGGGAATGAATAAAATATACACTCGATTGCATCTACACCTTGATTGTTGCATGAAATCCAGAACACAGGAGCAGCCAGCTGTGTCTCTCTTTAGCTGTGTCTCTGTTTAGGACAAAGCCAAAGCAATGTGGGAAATGTTTCATCTCCAAAGCTGCTGCTCAGGAATTTATAGTGATCTTGCCCCAGCTCTTGAAAGCAAACAGCGCAGGACCGTAGCCTGGTCGTCACATGTAGTTTAGTAACTGTGGATCCTCGATCCATGGCCCTGGCCTGATTTGCGGAGATGTTTAGCGGCTCAATTCATTCCCCTGTGCTCGAGACAACAACAAATGCAAATCACAAGCATCCATGTTTACACCATACAAATGAGAGACATATTTTTCACACGTGAACTAGTGAAGCCCCGTGTCATCATAAAGGGAATCCCGGGTTATCCTGTTTCACACTTAACATTCCTGAACCCTTTTTATTTGCGTGTTTGTGCTGTCAACAATCACGATTGGATTGGATACAGAATGCGGCCGCTTCAAATAACAGCTTGTGAGGAAAAAGTCTACCGTTCTGTCCACGGGCAGGTATTGTTATCTTTTTTGTTTAGTTTGTTGCATAGTTAACCAGATGTTCATTGATATCCATCTTCTGCTAATTGTGACTCACAGCACACACTTCTGTGATGTTCAGTGTTTTGCTGGCTGATACTAAGTCTTGCTACATCATGCATTACACATGATATGAGGTACCAGAATGTGAGGTTAACACTGCAGAAGCACTGCTAACTCTTCTTCGGAGCAGGGTTTCATAACTCCAGATAAAAAGCTGTGCTAACCTTGCTTATAAATTACAAGTGTTCCTCTGGTTGGGTTTAAAAGCAGGGTTTAGTACGAGGATAACCCCGGGGTTAACAAAAGCCGGGGTGAAAAGCATTTATGTATATAAAAATGTATAAAAATGATGTTTATTTATGTTTAATGATGAACTTTCTTGTTGTAGTACTGAGGAAGGCCGTCAAAACATCCTCGCCTTTGCTTCTATGAAAAATATAATTATGATTAACCCCATACGATGAAGACCATTTTGTCTAATCCTTACTTAATACGGATTATTATTACCGATTTTGTTTTCTCTAGCATGAGTGCTCAGCCATGCTGCTGCTACAGTATGCACAACATACACAAAACTATTATACACTATATTGCCAAAAGTTTTGGGACACCCCTTCAAATCATTGAGTTCAGGTGTTGTTTTTCAGGGGTTGGGCTCGGCCCCTTAGTTCCAGTGAAAGGAACTCTTAATACTTCAGCATACCAAGACATTTTGGACAATTTCCTGCTCCCAGCTTTGTGGGAACAGTTTGGGGATGACCCCTTCCTGTTCCAACATGACTGCGCACCAGTGCCCAAAGCAAGGTCCATAAAAACATGGAGGAGTGAGTTTGGTGTGGAGGAACTTGACTGGCCTGCACAGAGTCCTGACCTCAACCCCACAGAACACCTTTGGGATGAATTAGAGCGGAGACTGCGAGCCGGGCCTTCTCGTCCAACATCAGTGCCTGACCTCGCAAATGCGCTTCTAGAGGAACGGTCAAAAATTCCCATAAACACACTCCTAAACCTTGTGGAAAGCCTTCCCAGAAGAGTTGAAGCTGTTATAGCTGCAAAGGGCAGGAACAACTCCATATTACATTCATGTGCATGTAAAGGCAGACGTCCCAAAACTTTTGGCAACATAGTGTATAATCAATTTAGCAATTTTTGTGATATCCAACACAATCCATTTAAAAACTAATCTATATTCCAAAATTGGATTCATAACAAGACGTATCTTTCTCAGCTGTTTAAAATCAAATGGCCACATAGTTTATATTTGTTTTAAGAGTTCTTAAATTGTTCAGAAAATGACAATACGATTTAGAACACTTTTAAAAGCATACTGTATGTAGTGTCCCATTCCAAAGTATAATATCCATCCATCCATTTCCTGTATGAATTGCTTCAGAGTCTGTCACAGTGGACTAGGAGCACAAGGAGGGGGACAACCTGGACGAGATGCCATCACAGGGCACAATCACACACACTCACACACCGATTCAGACACTACTGACAATTTGGAGATGTCAGCCTACAGCACATGTCTGTGGAATGGTGGAAGAAAGCGGAATATCCAGAGGAAACCCACACTGTGGATCTTCTAGGCAAATGTTCTAAATACTAAGCCACCGTAAGATGAAGAAGAAAAATGGTGCAAATGCAGCAGCAGATGCAGATCAGTAATAAGTGCCTAGCGGTTACGTCTCTTAGCCAGTGATTGAACTCCCAGCATCACCAAAATCCAAATCCTTAACCCTGAAATGCTTGCAGGTTAAACAGGTTAATATAATTCACTTGGGATAAAAGCATCTGCCAACAGACTAAATGGAAATACTGATAGTTCAGCAGGATCGGAACATTCACAATGCCAAAACAACATAATTGAGTATAATGGGTGAGAGACAAGACAAGCGAAGTTCAGTCTGTCTGTTTTATATATTTTTTTCCCTCTCTGTCTCCGTCTTTTAGCGCTGGTGCTGCTCTGATGTGTTGCCAGACGAAGCCTGCTGGAGCCAGACTGCCTGAATGTTTCTGTCATATCCAGCACAAGCTATTCTCACACCCTTCTCTCTCGTCTTGTCAATGTTTCAGACTCATTCCACACAATTATGTGCCTCAGTCTGTCAGCTCGGCCCACACGACGCTTTTTTAAGCATTAATTCTTTCCTTTCAAAGCACGGGAGTACATTTGCTTTATTACCACAGCTCGAAGACCATGTTTCCTAATGAGGTGATAAACCAAACCAGTATATGTGTTCCGGTTCCCACTTCTCAGATACTGGGTGAAATGCCTCATGCAAGGGAGATTCCGTCTCATCGGTTTAATCACTCAGTGAACCCTGAGCAGACGTTACCGTGTATTTTTTGTTGGTGGCCAGCTGCTCGCCCTCTCGCAGCCAGGTGACCACAGGTTTGGGGTTGCCGAAGGCTGTGCAGCTCAGTGTGATGCTGCCTCCCTCCCTGGCCTCCACATACTGCGGTGGCACATCCATGAATGTAGGGGGCGCTAAGGAAAAAACAAAATACAAAGAATAATTAGAAGGCAGTGAGTCACACTACGTTCTGCAGTATTTTGTTACAGCTTTAGTTACTGTCCCGTTTCTAAAAATGTCTAGATAGATAGATAGATAGATAGATAGATAGATAGATAGATAGATAGAGATGTGACAAAGCAGAATACATTCAGGATATAAATGAGAAGTTTTTCATTTATCCCTTATGAGAATGATAAAGGTGACGATGGTGAGGAAAACCTCCCTTTATGGAGATATGAGGAAGAACCCATCCTCATTTGGGTGAAATCCAGTGCGATTAAAAATCATTTCCTTTCTATAACTGTGCACTATATGTTCAAAAATCTGTTTCATTCATTGTCTACTGCTTATCCGAACTATTCTCGGGTCACGGGGAGCCTGTGCCTATCTCAGGCGTCATTGGGCATCAAGGCAGGATACATCCTGGACAGAGTGCCAACCCATCACAGGGCACACACACACACACACACACACACACACACTACGGACAATTTAGAGATGCCATTCAACCTACGATGCATGTCTTTGGACCGGGGGAGGAAACCGGTGTACCCGGCGGAAACCCGAGGCACAGGGAGGACATGCAAACTCCACACACACGGCAGAGGCAGGAATCGAACCCCCAACCCTGGAGGTGTGAGGCAAACGTGCTAACCACTAAGCCACCGTGCCCCCCAAAAATCTGTTTGATAAAGTTTATTTTGTTGCTCTTTACTAATGGAGACTTGAACACAAAACTCTTCATGGCAATTGCAGTTCAAAGCCATCTCCAGTTATGATACATGCTTATAAAGCATGTATCTCTAGTCTGTCCATGTGGGGCTATCCTTAGCAGCAAGCAGCCTCTAAGTGATGAGCACTCCAACTAGAAACATGGCATCAGGATGTATCCGAGAGGTGAAGGGGTCAGGATCACTGGTATATCAGGTGTAGACTATAAGAAGAATGATACACTTGTTGTTGTTGTTCTTTCGGCTGCTCCCTTTTTTTGGAGGTCGCCACAGCGGATCATTTGGTCCGCATGTTTCGATTTGGCACAAATTTTTATGCCGGATGCCCTTCCTGACGCAACCCTCCCATTTAATCCGGGCTTGGGACCGCCACTGAGAGCTAACTCTTCAGTGGCTAGGTTAGCATCCTGCCCAGGAATTGAACCCGGGCGGCGGCAATGAGAGCACGGGATCTTGCCACTGAACCACCTGGAGGCCGAAGAAGAATGATACACTATATTTCCAAATTTGAATTACCAAATCATTGAATTCAGGTGTTGTTTTTCAGGGGTTGGGCTCGACCCCTTAGTTCCAGTTAAAGGAACTCTTAATGCTTCAGCATACCAAGACATTTTGGACAATTTCATCCTCTCAACTTTGTGGGAACAGTTTGGGGATGACCCCTTCCTGTTCCAACATGACTGCACACCAGTGCACAAAGCAAGGTCCATAAAGACATGGATGAGTGAGTTTGGTGTGGAGGAACTTGACTGGCCTGCACAGAGTCCTGACCTCAACCCCATAGAACACCTTTGGGATGAATTAGAGCAGAGACTGCGAGCCAGGCCTTCTCGTCCAACATCAGTGTCTGACCTCACAAATGTGCTTCTAGAGGAACGGTCAAAAATTCCCATAAACACACTCCTAAACCTTGTGGAAAGCCTTCCCAGAAGAGTTGAAGCTGTTGTAGATACAAAGGGCGGACCAACTCCATATTACATTCATGTGCATGTAAAGGCAGACGTCCCAAAACTTTTGCCAATATAGTATAGTATACTGATTGGTCTTTGTAATACATGGATTTGGAGTGGAAATGCCAGCCAAACTCAAGCTGCTTTTGAGTATATTGAATTTACACACTTTTGAATTTATGTTACAGATTTAAACCAAAGAATCAGCAGGAAATCCACATAGACACAAAGAGAACGTGTGAAGCTTCACAAAGGCTGTCACTCGCCATGAGGTGTAGGCTTAACAAGCACTCATTCTCATGAAGGGTGCCAATAATTCTGGAGAACTAATACTTTATTATTTATTCAACCAGCTCTCTGTTTAAAGCTGCTGTAACAGGACCATATTTATCATGCCCTAAACATTGAATGTAACTAAGAACTTTTAAAACCTTTGGCATTCATCTATTTTCTATAGCTCTTATTTTACACAGGTTCACTGCGAGCCTGGAGTCTATCCCAAAGAACTCGGGGCTCAAGGCAGGGGACACCATGGACGGGGTACCGACCCATCACACGGCACAATCACACACCCATTTACACACTATGGACAATTTAGAGATGCTTACAACACATGTCTTTGTACCGAGGAGGAAAACAGAGTACCCAAGGAAGGGTCTCCTACACCTGGCAGATTTACACATGGCATTAACTCTGGGCCTCTGCAATGAAGCCCTGATAAAGAGGGTGTGAAGGTGTGTGTGTGTGTGTGTGTGTGTGTGTGTAGTCATTCTCCTACAGAACTGCTACTGTTCAGAGCACAGCTACATCTGCCCATCTGACACCTGCAGAGCAAGTGCAGACAGACAGACCTCCTCTCTCTCACCCATGGCAGGAAGAAAACTGCTGCCTACATAGGACACACACAAGAGTGTTAATACACCACCACAGGAAACTGACACTGTCGGGCCTTTCAGCTTCCATGGGAGCCAGACAGCACCTGCCCTGACAAAGAGGCTTTTGGACAAGAGTGGAACAGACTGAATGCTAATTTAGCAGCAGTGTCAGTGTTTCACAAGAGAACTCAACTGTCAAGAGATGCAACAGCCCGTAATAAACATTGGCAGTATGTGTGTGATGCAGTTTTGGATCGACAACTACCTGGGATCTGGTAGGGCTAAAATAGGGTGAATGGCTTCTGCTTGGTTGGAACGAAAACCTGCAAACGTACCGTATGTACAGAACATATAGGGATTATGAGAGAAGTTGTCTGGAATTGAACCATGCTCAAATTCAAAAATTACTCAATGAAGCTGACCCATGTTGTGTTGTAGACCTAATATTTGCAGAATGCCATTCAAATTCTGAACCGCTAATCCACCACAGATATCACAGGGAGCCTTAAGCCTAGGGGACTTGGGGACACCAAGTCAAGGGACACCCCGTACAGGGTGCCGGTCCATCGCAGGGTGTAATGACACACACACACACGGAATCATATACTAAGGAATCATATACTATACAGTTTAGAGATGCCAATGAGTTTACCACATAAGGTTTTGGACTTGGGGAGAAAACCAGAGTACCATGAGGAAACCCTAACACACAGGGAGAAAGTGGGAATCAAACTGCTGTTAGAATTTCATAAACTATTCACAGGTGGAGTTTCAGCATTAATGTCAGGAGGATGTGACTGTGGGAAATTCCACAACCTACAGATTCCTTTTGTTTTCTGTGAGTCTGAGCAGTGAACTGAGCCTCATCACCGCTACCTCGTCCCCTGTGGCATATTAGGCCCTCACACTGGATAGAATAACAGCCCAGGTTTGTTTAATCTATGGCTTCAGCATGTGGCTGGGTCAATCCCAGCAATCCAGATGTTAGTGGACCACATGTTGATATTTTTGAGCCACAGAAACACAAACACTGTCAGACACACTTATGGGCTCCTGTCCATGCCAGCTTCACAGAATTTATTCTGGCTGCTATGTCCAAATGTGCGCTACAGGCCAGCCACTTGACAGAGGGTTCACCAAACAGTTACCAGCATTGGTATGTCATGATATTGTGTTGATGACCTTCTACACAAACATTTTTGTCTTCAACAGAATGCCACACTAATCCCTCAAGAGCCAGAACGAGGCCTGTTGGGGTGTCAAGGAGCAGGGCAATTAAGATGTGGCAGTCTGCATATGGAGATGGACCAGATGCTCTGAGTCTTCCAGTATTGGATAATTTTGCTGAATAATCTCCCCCCAAAAAAGGAGCATGGGTCCAATCTAGTGGTCAGATGAGTGACCTTTGTTAAATCTAAGGCAGCTTTGTGTGAAAGTCCTTTGCTTCACTTCCCTGATTTTATGCACTGGACAGAGAAATGGGTGGGGGGTTGGAGGGTGTGACTGTCCCAGGAAATTTAGAATCGAAGACACTGGGCAGCGATGTATAAAGCTGGCTGCAGTTTAGCAAGAGTCTGCAGCGGGAAGATGTGATTTGTGGGAGGAGCCAAAAGGGTGACGGTTGATGCAGCTGTATTTAACATCCTATTTATGTTTCTCTCTCTCTCTCTCTCTTGCTCTCTGAGCAGTGAGATGAGCTCATATGTGGCTGTGAGTGGAGCAAAGCTGAAGCTCAGCAGGATAAGCAGCGAGTGAGCTGTAAATCTGCAGCTATGGTTGTTTTTATGTGTTAATGTTACTTACTGACTGTATCAAGTGGCATGAGCACCAATAAATAACCTCGTGTGTTCTTCTCCTGAGTTTGCTCTATTTTCTGAGCATCTTCCTGCCAGGATTTAAGGCTGAAGCATGAATGTGTATGTGTGTTAAATCATGTGTCTTGCTATTTGTATATATTCCTTGATCGAATTTCATTTTCACTTTGTTTTAAGGAGAGAAAAACGGCCATCATTGTTATATATTCCTGATTAAAACTGAACAATAGTCCAATCCGGCCAGAAACATATTACAGTCATAATGCTGGTGCTCATTTTCACACCTTATGACAACACCACATTAGAATCTATTGAATGCACTGTAAGTAACTGCATGATCATTTTGTACCTTACATGCCACGTAAAGATGACAATGTATTGGACTGGTTCCTGATATGGATTTTTATCAAACCACACTAATGTTCCAAAAGCGTCAAGCTATGTGAGCTGGAAGAAAACATCCTATGTAAATGACAGAATTCATTTTCAGATCAAAATTATTGAAATGATTGAGATAATATTAAGATATATGTCAGCATCCCACACACAGAATGTTAGCAGGTATCCCTTGTTCTGTTCTGCTGTATATTTCTCTTGTAGCATTTGCTTAGATTCCTACAAATATGATGAATTTCAAGTAGGCTTTGTGGCATTTAGGTGCAATGCAGCAGCACTAGCGTAGCAAAAGCTGAGTAAGGTCACAGAAATCACATTGCATGCATGGTTTTTAAATGGCCTCGTAACATAAAAACCATATTCCTTCAAAATGAGCAGTAAGTGCTATTGCGATTTTATAAACCATTTAAAGGTGAAGGGCAAATGCGTGTGTTAAATTGTGTGTCCTTGCATATATGAGCGCTCACGTATACATGAAAGCCAGGTGAAGTGCGCAGAGCACTACACATGAGGGAGGGTGTGTGTGTGTGTGTGTGTAAGTGAATTGTGATAGGACATAACAGGAGCACGTAACCTAGCACACTGACCAATAATGCAAACAAGGTGGGGGCTGAAAAAGCAGCAGAAGCAGCAGCAGCAGAGAGGAAACCATTAGCATACATGCATATGTTCCTGCCTTTGTCACCTGCTGCAGCTGTGCAGGTGACATTTAACAGGATGAAACACAAAAGGACTCCTTTACACAGTGCCAAACACAAATGCTAAACACACACACACACACAAGCACAATTTACCCTTCAACCCCAAACACTGGAGCATCACAACTCTGTGCATTGCACCAACACCTATAGTGCGAGCAGGTACTGTGAGCCCAAGGTACCCTTGCTGGGGTCAGTGTTTAAAGTTCGGAATATTCATGAGCCTTGGCTGGCGTGCGTATTTTTAGTGAACAAATATCGAGCGCATACTAAGAGCTGACAGCTCGCCGCTAATTATAATGTTCCTGTGGATGGCACCTCAGCATCTGACAGCAGAGGAAAGAAATACCGAGAGCTGCTGAGCCTCGTGATGAACGAGCACAGCTCAGCAATCAGATACAGCCAGCAACGTCAGAACGAAATGCAGAGAATGTGACAATAGAGCCACACAAATCCTAACGCTTCAGTCACGTAATTCTCTGTTGCGGTCACCATATTCAGGGTTGAATTTCTGGCTTCGCTGGACAATGTAAACAGAAGCGGTGGTGGAAGATGGCTAAAATTACTCGCATCACTTCAAAAGAGAGTAAACAATAGCACAACAGCTGATAAAGTAGACTGTGATGCTTATGTATCTTCTCCCAAACTACTGATTCCAGTTAAACATCATTTGGTACAGGTTTTACACATTTACGGATGCCCTTCCTGATGCAACCCTCTCATTTTATCCAGGTTCGGGACCAGCACTGAGAGAGAATCGAACCCAGGCTGCGGCAATTCATGGAAATAAATCAATGCATAAAACCATGCAGATACATGGTCAAGAGATTTAAGTAGCGTTCAGGTCAAACAACAAAATGGACAAGTCACTGACTTTGAAAACAGACAGCTGAAGATTGGAAAAAGTGATCCTGTGCCCACTGTAACCTGAGATTTCCATTCTTGGATGACATGAGTGGAACCTGATCTTTCTTTCTGCTGTTGTAACCCGTCCGCCAAAACGTTCGTGCATTCTTAGATGCTTTTGCGTTGTATTAAGTGATTAATTAACATAGCCTTCCTTTCAACTTGAAGCAGACTGACCTTTGACCTCTCTCAACGACAAGTTGCTGTGATCATATTTTTTCCCCATTCTGAACATGTTCTTAAGGCGTTCCTAATAAAGTGCCTGGTGTATAACTCAAGACACGATCATTCTCCTTAGACTGGAGAGTGCCTAAAAGGGTGAGTAAACGTGTCAACAGGAGGCGAGGAAACGTTTGTCGTTAGAGGAAGGGACATCGACATCGGCTCAATTTGATAATGACGAGACAACCGTCTCATAACGTAGCTAGCTAACATATTTATGGCTGTGAGGATTTGCCTCACTGCTAATTAGTTATCAGTATGAATGAAGCACAGACACAAGTACCAAAGATAGTAGTGTGATGTCCCAGAAGAGTATGAGACAGGAAATACATAACTGAAAGAGACTGGAAGTTTTAAGTATGTGTTGGTCCCCATGACCCGTCCTGCACTGTGTATTCTGACACCTTTCTATCAGAACCAGCATTAACTTCTTCAGCAATTTGAGCAACAGTAGCTCGTCTGTTGGATCGGACCACACGGGCCAGCCTTCGCTCCCCACGTGCATCAGTGAGCCTTGGCCGCCCATGACCCTGTCTCCGGTTCACCACTGTACCTTCCTTGGAGCACTTTTGATAGATACTGACCACTGCAGACCAGCTGCAGTTTTGGAGATGTTCTGATCCAGTGGTCTAGCCATCACAATTTGGCCCTTTTGGTCAAACTCGCTCAAATCCTTACGCTTGTCCATTTTTCCTGCTTCTAACACATCAACTTTGAGGACACAATGTTCACTTGCTGCCTAATATATCCCACCCACTAACAGGTGCCATGATGAGGAGATCATCAGTCTTATTCACTTCACCTGTCACTAATCATAATGTTATGCTTGATCGGTGTAAATTTGCACAATAAATTCAAACTCCACCGATTTTTAATGAAACTCCGATCATTATCTCATTTTTTACTGCAGCTCCTACGTGTCAATTAATGAATGATATACGCCGAGCAGACGGTCAGAAAACAAAACACGGCGAAATAAATCAGAAAGTACTCAAAGCCTATATCGCCTTTGTTATAGTATTAATATGCGACAGAAGGCTTTTTAAAATTGACCTTCAGGCAATGATTACAGAGTCGTGAAGCGTGATAGTTTATATATTGTCTTAATGGATCGTATTAAATTCATCATCTAATAATATGCAAACGCCCTCTGTGGAAAGGATAGGCGTGATATTTCTAGAAGAAATGAGTTGAAATGAATCAGGCAGGAGGATGAGCTCAAAAGGAAGAAAAAGGCCGATTTTACTTTGTTGACTTCGGACCACTGGAATACATTTGGGAAAGTGTGCTGGGGGAAATATTGTCGTGTTTACCTGAGAGTAGCGTGGCCCAATTTCCGAGACGGCTTAATGGGATTCTACATGGTGGACATAGGGAAAATATTACTAGCATATACGGCGTTCTTCATCATGTTAACACTCTGTGGAATAAACCAGAGCAATTCTGAACATTTTAGTGGTTTTTTTTTTTGCTCTAATATATCTTTGAATATAGGGTTGCATTATAATAATATTAGTACTCCAAATATTATTTGAAGTACTATTGGACTTGCACTTTATTTCCTTTATTTACTTTGAAATTCCATTTTTTGACTATTTTTATCGGATTCATAATCTTCATGGGTGTTTACTTAAAGTACACTGAAAATGAACCGAACCTGGGAACTTTTTATTTTCTTATTGGTTTAGTCGTGCTTCTTCAGTAGAGAATAATCTGGAGTTTATTCCAGGCCTACTTGATGAAAGGTAGGAATATTCAATTTAATCCATTTCTATTGTATTTCTATAGAGCTTTTAACGATGGACGTTGTCACGAAGCAGCGTAGAAACAGAAATATTTCAATTCAGTAGATAAAATTTAGCCCTAATGAGCATTCTGATAGATAGATAGATAGATAGATAGATAGATAGATAGATAGATAGATAGATAGATAGATAGATAGATCCTATATATATTTATATATGAAAACTATATATAATACGTTTTCTTATCTGACTGAACACATATTCCCTTTTTTCCCCAGTGCACTCATTTATTTACATGTTTAGAATGTTCTAGTCATAAATTCCCGTAACGTCCAAAGCTGTGATTTGGACTTATAAGATATATATTGTCCAGGCTCGCTTTCAAAATTGCAAGAGCTTTATTGCACTATAATTCTTCTTCATTGTTTGAATAAGGGTGAAGCCGCAAAACTGAAGCGTTACACCTCGTCTGTGCTCCATTTCCCAGCTTCATACACCACTGATTCATTGAGGAATAGGAAATGAAGTTGATTAATCTTTTATCTTGTCCATTATACACAGAGTACACTTTATAAAGAAATGCCAGCACATCAAGCAAGCTTGAGGCAACATCCTAGAAAACTCTGATCTGATAAAAATAGCAAAGGCACGCCACAGCACACGGCTTATTTCCAACAATGAGTGAGCGAGTTCAGTCTCTTCTGCTCCCTGACTGCTCCTTTGGAATCGATTTCACGTTATTCAGTTCCCCGAAGGATCCTAACGGTCTCCTCGTGCCTAAAAAAGGCAGCGCACGAGGAAACGTAAACAGGCATCTTTTTTTTTGGTGACTTCTTTCTTTTTTTTCAGTCCGGTTTGCGAACCCTCAGAATGGGCGCCAGCACCGGATTTGACGGAGTCCAATCAATCATTCTATTTTCAAACAATCTCTATTGCAAACCTGCCAAAAAACCACGCCTGCGTTTTAAACACGAGCTTGGATATGTCCACTGGGAGAAAATACCGGGCGATGTAATCAGTCAAATACAACAAGACTGAAGCTGTACATATTACACAAACACACACACTCACACTCCATTTTGTTAAATCATTTCAGATATATTTCAGCTGGATGATTCACTGACAAGATCATTAGGCATAAAAAAACAAAAAAGCTCATTCATTCCTGCAGCTAAATGGACATGAGCAGAGGAAGCAAGGAAGCAAAGTGCTTTGCATTCATTTTCTCTAGACTGTAAAAGATCTCTGGAGGTCGCAGATGTCTGGTGTGTAACTAACCGTTGACTGTGAGATGGACCCAGCTGCCGTTGTGGAAGGTGTCGTACTGCTGTTCCAGCATGAGAACCTTGCACTCGTACCAGCCCTGGTCCTCCGAGCGCACCTGATCGATCTGCAGAGACGCCTTGCCATGTAGGCTCGTCCTACCTACAGCAGAGACACACAAAAACATTCATTTTCATCACTCTGTCACAGAAAAAAAAACCTCACAGTGCTTACATCACAAGGAATTCAGCAGTCTGATTGGTCAGATGTTAATGATTCATTTTCTATATCAGCACGCCTTAATTTCCTTAATGTCCATCATTTAAGTCTACCAATATACTATGTTATTAAAAAAGTCTGATCAGTGCTATGGGCAGCTGTTATAAGGAAAGTTTCTTTAACATTTAAGCAAAAAGATTCGACTTTAGTAAGAAAACAAATATTCATCGCTGTTATAAAGTGGTAATGGGAAGATGTTTTTTTTTAGTTTGGGATATGCTGCCTTTGGAAAGTAATGAAATCTACCTTGGCGCTTTAATTTTTTTTACTGACCAGCTGAGTTTTATTCCTTAAATATGAATTGTATTATAGATCAAAAGGAAAGAAAACTAGAAAAAACTTTGCTTATAGAGCTACATGGCACTTACACAAGCACTTCATGGCAACTGACTTAAACCCACAGTGTTAAGCCTTACTGTAGTATATAGGGTAAAAAGGTATGTTAATAAATAAAAAAATTCATTTAAATAAAATAAAATAAAATTAAAAAATAATAATCAAATAAAAAATTTTTAAATTAAATTAAATTAAATTAAATTAAATTAAATTAAATTAAACCCACAGTGTTAACCCTTACTGGAGTTGATAGGGTAAAAAGGTATGGTAGATAAATAAATAAATAAAATTTGTACAAAATAAATAAATAAATAAATGAACTTAGACCCACAGTGTTAACCCTTACTGTAGTCGATAGGGCAAAAAGGTACAGAAAATAAATAAATAAATAAAAAAATTTGACTTAGCCCCACAGTGTTAACCCTTACTGTAGTCGATAGGGCAAAAAGGTACAGAAAATAAAAAAAAAATAAATAAATAAATAAATAAATAAATAAATAAATGACTTAGACCCACAGTGTTAACTCTTACTGTAGTTGATAGGGCAAAAAGGTACGGTAGATAAATAAAGAAAGAAAGAAAGAAAGAAAGAAAGAAAGAAAGAAAGAAAGAAAGAAAGAAAGAAAGACAGAAAGAAAATAAAATAAAATAAATAAATGACTTAAACCCACAGTGTTAACTCTTACTGGAGTTGATAGGGTAAAAAGGTATGGAAAATAAATAAATAAATAAAAATAAATAAATAGATAAATAAATAAATAAATAAATAAATACATACATACATACATACATACATACATACATACATACATACATACATACATACATACATTTAAAAAATACAATAAAATAAAATAAAATAAATAAATGACAAACCCACAGTGTTAACCCTTACTGTAGTTGATAGGGCAAAAAGGTACAGAAAATAAATAAATAAATAAATAAATAAAAAAATAAAAAAAAAAAACCTGGGAGCTCAGTAATATAATAAAAGCAATTTTTTGTTCGAAAATCTGACCATGTTTTAAAGAATATGCCAACTGTCAAGTCTTACTTTATCTTAACACTTTTATAAATTTATCCAGAAATGTTTGCTCCTTGAGATAAGCTCTGATTAAGAAATGCACTTAAAACTATAAATATTACATACTATTACTAGATAATACACAAATATATATACACAAACTATTAATCTAAAGCAATAACATTTTGAAATCTCGTGAAGATTCTCGTGTCATTGACAGGAACTATAACTATAGTATTAAAATAATGTGATTCAAGCATGTGAGGTATAAGTGCACAGCCGTAATGTAGCTGGAATAGCGATGTGTGCCGGTATAATAATAATAACAACAATAAAGTCAGTATTAAATCCTCACTAAGTGCACTTATTTCAACTCGGTGTATTGGCCTATAGGAACAACCCACTAGAATGACATCATGGTGTCATTTACAATCATCTTGGACTGTAGAGAGACAGCAAGTCAAGCTAGGGCAAAGATGGACACGCACACTATATGGACAGAACCTTTATCCCAAACTGTTGCCGCAAAGTTGAAGGCACATGATTGTCAGACATGGCTTGCCGATGATTGCTTGGAAGTACTCGAGCAGCCTACACAGAGCACCGATCTTAGCTCCACTAAACACCACTGGGATGAACTGGAACGCTGATTGCACGCCAGGCCTCCTCCAGTATCACTAATGCTCTTTTAGCTGAATGAACACACGTCACCACAGCAACGTTCCAGATTTAGTGGAAAGCCTTCCCAGAAGACTAGAGGCAGTAGTTACAGCAGCAAAACTGAACTAACTCTGTATTAATGCCCATGGGTTTGGAATGGGTGCTCAACAGGCACGTATCCGTGTCATGGTCAAGCAGCTGTACATCTTCAGGCATTGAATAACACAACACTGTGTACAGGAAGTACTTGGAAAGCTATCCTTGATATTGAAAAGAAAACCTGTACACTCCTATTTACACTGTGCATAGAAATAAACTAAATTAAGAATGAATATAAATAAGAAGAAATAAGAAGAAATTCCTATGCCGAGGTTGCACTGTAGAATATGACGTGAAGTTCTGTTACTTATTATTATATGTATTAACAGTAATCACTTAATGTGAACAGTTCCGAAGGGAAAGTGATGTACTAACTGATGTGTTTTACTGTGTGTGAGTCTGATAGCTTCTTCTCTCAGGTCTTCTCAACATGGACATGTCCACCATACAGATCCCTTACAAATGATACCCTAGAATGCTATCACATTACCGTATACATTCAAACTAAAATGAGTAAAGGATGGCGTATTGTGTCTCGCAAAGCCTGTGCTACTCCTTCATTAGCGATAAGGGATTAAGATGTAGTGTAAATGCCGTTACACGTCCTGGTAACCAAATGAGATTCCATCTCTCATCTCCACGGTGGAAGACTTTCCTTGAGATTAATCATTGGCATATTGACGGTGTGGCCAGCCTTCACGCTTCACAGCACTGGAGTATCGACAGGTAGATATCATAGCCCTGGGATCACAAGCAGTACCTGAGAGAGGAAACTGCAGGTTTCCAGAGCAGGAAATCAATGCAGCATTGGGAAGCAGGGGCTGCAGTCTTGCAGTAAAGGAGGATTGTATAAGAAAAAAAAAAGGAAAAAAAAATCAGAGCTTTGAAGAAACACGTCTATTTTTGCACAGGGTGATAAAGTGCTGATGAGGGGAGGCGTCAGCACCGAGGTTACAGAGCAAATCCACGCTCTCTTGGCAAATGAAAAAGATTATCTCAGCTACTACTTGAGAGGCACATTTCCCATCATCCTGACTGTTCACTGTAGCCGGATTGCTCTCTGTACTTCTCATCGTGGTGTATCATAAAGCCAGTTTTCGGTACCTACTCATTGGTTAATGCCGGATGAGGAGCAGGAGCCAAGCTTTTCAGATGCTTTATGCTAATAAACAAGCCAAAAATATTTTGTCTTCAGTCCACATGTTCTGTGCCGATGCCGTATTTCCTTCTTCAACACGTGCATGTTTTTAATGACGGTCAATTTTCCACTGCCTAAATATTGACATAAGATGGTCGCCGTTAATAACTGAAGTAAAAGATGTTGATTTCACTAGTTGGAAGCTCTTACAGTATTACAGTATCTCGTCCAGAAGAGAATCCAATGATATTTTGATATTTGATATCTGAATTAGGTTTGTCCACGCAGCTGTAGTGAGCTAAATCAAGCTCTTTGGATAGATTTAACAAAATAAAGCCTGTTTAAAACAGTGAAAAAGCACTGGTGTAGATTTGCCTGTACACAAATATTAATCTTCTTGGTTCACTTAACATGTTTGCATTTTGTGACACTACCCTTTTTATTATTATTTTTTTAAAAATCCAATATGTCATCATTCACATCTGTCGCTTTTTTCTGTTTTTTTTATTTCATTTCATTCTCATCTTGCTAATGCAAGGACCACATTAAACAACTTTCGCCTGCAACAACAATTAGAGTTAGACTAATGATCGAGGGTTGTGAGTTCAAATCCCATGTCCAACAAGCTGCTGTTGTGCCCCTGAGCAAGGCCCTTAACTCTCAATTGCTCAACTGCATTAAAAAAATGAGATAAATGGATAAGGGTGCCTGCCAAATGCCATAAGAAATTGTTCAAAGAACAATTTATAAAGTTTATGTATCTATCTAAACTGAAGTCAGACATCCATGTGCATAAAGAACATGAAAAAAAGACATGCATTCAGTGTATGAGGTCGTATCAACATGGCTGCTTACCTTCAACAGTAAAGAAAATCCCACAACTCGACTTTTATATCAGATTTTAGTAGTATTTAAACACAGGCTGAATTAGATGGTTAAATCTCTTAACACTGCTCATACAGTTTGCTGTCTTAAGAAGGTGAATCCAACTTGAGCGCTTAGCCTGTTAGCTTGTTTCTAACGAAAAAATGGCAGCCATGTTTATTCTCACTTTGCAGCTCGAACGAATTAAAACATTCGATGACTGAAGCCGATAATCCCCGTGTGTGCTGCCCGTAGTGTTGAGAGAACATTGCGAAAACATCGGTTTTAGACAGAAAAGACCCGATGTTTTTAATCTAATTATTTTAATGTCATTATAAAAAATAATGGCTGTAATATATAAACTGTGTCCAAGAGCAAAATATTGCAACAGCATGCTAAGACAGAGCTAGCTGGTGGCTAAAATTCTCAGTAGCTGCAAATCAAATTTCTGATTGTTGTAAAAGCAATTAAAGAGGGGTGAAAGCCATGTGGGAGAAAATGCAGTGTTTCTTACAGGACTGCAGTCTGACTGAAGTAGCCCTGCTTAAGATGCCGCTATGCTGCACTGGCTCATTTCAGGAGAACTGAAATTGAACATGAGAACTCATTTCTAATTTAAAATGGGATGAAGAAGATGGTCAGTTCTCTGCTTTCACAACAGGAGTCTATTTATTTTTTTAGGTGTACTGGAGATTTGCTGGGGACACCTTGAGCACCCAAAAACAGACCTGGGGACACCATAATGACACCAAAATAGATCTAGGGACACTTTGAGCCCCCCAAAACAGACCTAGGGACACGGTAAGGGCGACAAAATAGACCTGGGAAGACCTTAATGACAACAAAATAGACCTGGGGACACGTTAAGGACACCAAAATAGACCTGGGGTCACCTTGGGCACCCAGAAATATACCTGGGGACACCTTAAGCACCCAAAAACAGATCTGGGGACACCTTAATGACACCAAAACAGACATGGGGACACCTTAAGGACACCAAAATAAACCTGGGGACACATTGAGCATCCAAAACTATACCTGGGGACACCTTAATGACACCAAAACAGACATGGGGACACCTTAATGACACCAAAATAGACCTAGGGACACATTGAGCACCCAAAAATAGACCTGGGGACACCTTAAGCACCCAAAAACAGACATGGGGACACCTTAATGAGACCAAAATAGACCAGGGGACACCTTAAGGACACCAAAATAGAGCTGGGGACACCTTAAGGACACCAAAATAGACCTAGGGACACATTGAGCACCCAAAAATAGACCTGGGGACACCTTAAGCACCCAAAAACAGACATGGGGACACCTTAATGAGACCAAAATAGACCAGGGGACACCTTAAGGACACCAAAATAGAGCTGGGGACACCTTAAGGACACCAAAATAAACCTGGGGACAATTTGAGTACCCAAAAACAGACCTGGAAAGACCTTAATGACACAAAAAAAGACCCTGGACACCTTGAGCACCCAAAAACAGACCTATGGACACATTAAGGACACCAAACAGACCTATGGACACTTTAAGGACACCAAAATAGACCTGGGGACACCTTAAGGACACCAAAATAGACCTAGGGATACCATAATGACACCAAAATAGACCTAGGGACACCTTGAGCACCCAAAAACTGACCTAGGGACACCTTAAGGACACCAAAATAGACCTGGGGACACCTTAATGACACCAAAATAGAGCTGGGAACACCATAATGACACCAAAATAGACCTAGGGTTTGATTTAAAACTCTTCTTGTTTGGTCTCTCATCTGGAGAACCTTAAATCTTTACAAAACCACAGCTGTCCGTGTCAATCATTAAGAACTGCGGCAAATTTTTGAGCTTGTGTATGTGAACGAAGGCAGTTAGTGCTTTTGTCTGAGAAAATTCCACCATTCACCTTCCCTGGTTGCTAGCTGTTATGTGAGAGAAGAGATCGTTAGTGTGGGAATTGCCAAATGATCAGATTGCGTCTCAATCAACTCCCTAGTTCACTAGTCAGGGCACTGATCAGGGAGTCGGCCATTTTAAGCTCTCTCTCTCTCTCTCGCGCAAAATCCTTTCAGTGAATTGTAATGTTCTCTCCCTTAAAAAAACTACCCTCTATGCTCACTACGCTGTCTTACAGGAAATGACATCATACTTCCTGAAGCCTCTCAGCTTAAAAACCGGCGGACAAACATTTCATTTGATTTCCTATATGCGTTTTGTTTTGAGTCTAACGACTTTCAGGCCAACGATCCTGCTTGAAGTAGCATGACAGAAACAAGCGTGATTAAGCTAACATGTTTACATGTTACATGAATGAAGGTAGGACTGATCTCCGGTAGTTTGAGGGGTGATGTCCGGACTTACCAGCATACTCCGGATCCACATGAGGAGGATAGAAGCGGAAGTTGATGAAAAAAGGGATAGGCACACCGAACTTGAACCACTCCACCACATAGGGGGTCTGTTGGCCGTTGAGTGGGTGGCTCACATCACATCCCAGAACTACGCTCTCTCCTGCACGGGCCGTCACAAACTGGGGCTCCTCTCTCACGCCGTGGACACCTGGACACAACAAACCAACAAGAAAGAAGGGTGTTAAATCAAACATCTTCATCAGGAAGTCAATATTGATCACCAAAACAATACAAGGTTGGGATCATTCATACATTTGGTGTGATACACATGATTTCAGGCTTTCTCTCTGTCTCACGCTCTCTCATGTTGCCCAAGTAGATGACACGACAAATTAAATAACAAGACGACGTAAAAGAAATATTACAGTCACAAATCATGATCGTGGTTTGAATGACAGATGAAAAAGTGTCACTGTTTTTTTTCTTAAACCCTGCTGGGCAAAATAATTAAACCTATCGTACAAAATAATACGTCCTGTCATGGTTAGGCTGAAGAGTTCTTTTGCACTCGCACATGCTGCCTTTACAACATCTGGACATCTACCTACACTATATTGGCAAAAGTTTTGGGACGTCTGCCTTTACGTGCACATGAATGTAATACGGAGTTGTCCCGCCCTTTGCAGCTATAACAGCTTCAACTCTTCTGGGAAGGCTTTCCACAAGGTTTAGGAGTGTGTTTATGGGAATTTCCTCTAGAAGCGCATTTGTGAGGTCAGGCACTGATGTTGGACGAGTCTAACATAAACAGTTTAACGGGTAACTAGACTTTTCAGGTGCCAACTAATAAACTGCCAACTCAGAGAATATAGTATTTATGGTGTATACATGTAGATTCTAAGATCCTATTCATTCATTCATTCATTCATTGTCTACTGCTTATCCGATCTATTCTCGGGTCACGGGGAGCCTGTGCCTATCTCAGGCGTCATTGGGCAGCAAGGTAGGATACACCCTGGACGGAGTGCCAACCCATCGCAGGACACACACACACACTCTCATTCACACACACTACGGACAATTTAGAGATGCCATTCAACCTACAATGCATGTCTTTGGACCGGGGGAGGAAACCGGAGTACCCGGAGGAAACCCCCAAGGCACAGGGAGAACATGCAAACTCCACACACACATGGAGGAGGCGGGAATCGAACACCCAACCTTGGAGGTGTGAGGCAAACGTGCTAACCACCAAGCCACCCTGCTCCCCTCGCTAAGATTCTAGTAACTAAAAAATTGATGAGCAGTCATCAACAATCAACTCATCATTAATCTACTCTCATGTATCGTGAACTTTAAAGTAATGTTGTTTTTATATGTTAACGAATCAGTCTAACACACATCCTGATAAGAATACTAACAATACTTAGAACACACTTATGCTGGTTCACACACACACACAGTGTAGAGTTGGAGAATTCTGGTGACTAATGTGGGCGTGTCCGACTCTGTGCGGTGACTACCATTGAGAGTGAAGCCAGAGGAGCGCACACTGCTTCTCCTTCATCTCATATAATATGATGTAGATAAACACTGCTGAAAATTAGACACAAAAGCTAAATCTCCTTCCAGATTGTTTCATTTTAAACTGATAAGGATCCCTAGTTGCTCCACCTACTGATAAACATTACTACTATAGCAATATACGTAGTAGAAACGCCTCCTGACGACTTCATAGTACTGCAGCTGGAGACTTGCAGTGATAAAAACACCGTATGTGTGAATAATAAATCCTTAAGTATATATACATACACCGATCAGGCATAACATTATGACCACCTGCCTAATATTGTGTTGGTATTTTTTTTTAAATGCCTCCGTCGGTTCCACGTGATTGAACTGAGTAGCATTAACACAAATAATTTTTCGAGATCCAACATGATTCGATCAGGTATTTACAAATCGCTGAATAAAGTCAAACACTGAGCTGAGAATCAAAGCTCTGACACCAGTGATACCAGTTAAACGACAGACAAATTACCACTGCTTTATTCTACCATGCAGGATTTAATCAGCTGAATGAAACACTGTAGTTATACTGTATTTCCCATCAGCACCAACATCCTCATGGGATTTCCTAATGTTACTGGTGAACTGATCACGCTCGCTCTACATCACTCAAGCTAGCAATTAAAAAACTCGTTTAAATTAAGGTTAGCATAAAGCAATGAAATCACATTTTGTTATTTAAACTATACATAATTTTTCTGAAATCTCACTGACCACAAATTACCTTTTTTTTAGTGAATTTACTCTCTCTATCCTGCCTTTTAGCCCATTTCCCTTCCCCTGAGACGCTCGTTCTCTGCTCTGAAAACCGCCCTATTCACATCATCCGCTGTAAAGCGTGCAAGCAGTAACAAAGACCCTCGCTGTGACAACCAGCCTGCTTCACTGCCTCCTGGAAATAAAAAGAGTTTGTGTGAAAAGCCTCCCTGAACATGACCACCAAGTCTGTTTTCTGTTCGGAGCTAGTAATACCTGCTATCGCCAAAGATCTCCATCATTACTGAGCAGATCATGCGCACAGCCTCCTACTCTACTTCAGAAACATAGCTGCAGTCTAGCTGTGAAAAGGTCACTTTCTTTCTGCCCAAACTGCCCTGGACTTCAACATTGATGGTAGTTATCTTCAGGAATTCAGGCATCATTATACCGATAGAGTGGTTGTAGCGAAGGAGATGCTTTAGAGAAATCCAATATAAAGGCCAATATGTTTCCTTAGAGACATGTGAAGTCTAATGGGCGCAATTCAGAATTATTTTTAAGAGCTCAAATAATCAACCTGCCAATTGAAATTCTGAATGGTTTTTCCTCTCGTAAAATAACTTTAAAAAACCAATAGCGCAGATCAACCCATTTATATTTAAGTTAAGTAGCTTTTATTTGTCACATATACATTACTGCACAGTTAAATTCTTTCCTATCCTTGGAGGGTTGGGGTCAGAGTGCAGGGTCAGCCATGATGCAGCACCCCTGGACTTTGCTCAAAGGCCCAATGGTGGCAGCTTGGCAGTGCTGGTGCTTGAACCTCAATCAACAACCCACAGCCTTAACCACCAGAGCAACCATTGCCCCTGTTTGTCAGTTATGAGGGTAGGGACTAGTGAAGGCTGTTAGTTAATGCTCAAAAATGACTGCTGGGTAACTGTCGGGTTCAAATGCCACTACAGGGCCCTTCATCAAGGCCCTTACCCCTCTTTGCTCCAGTTTGCTGTATCATGGCTGACCCTGTGCTCTGACCCCAACTTCTAAACAAGCTGGGTTATGTGTAGAATATGTGACAAATAAAGGCTTCTTATTCTTATTCTTCTGATTCAACACAAATGGATTTAAATGGAACCAGGACCTAGGTTCTTGTTGCTTGGTTACATGTTACATGTAATGAAATGACTTGCTGCACCTCTGTCCAGCTAACTAATCCCTTCAAAAATTGCAGTTGGTCAGATTTTATATTAAAGGAAGATGTGAGTGCTAAAGGTCATTGCACCTATACATACACAAGGATGGATCTTCCCCAATTGGGTTGACTTTGTAGCTTGAGAACGTTCATGTCAGTAAGACGTAGAATACCTTTAGCACTTCAGTGAAGAGGAAAATCACTGCTAGGATAAAAAAAAAAAAAAACTGCTGATGGTGCACTCTCCACTCCTGAGACGTTGTGTGGAAAACCAAGCAGCTTGCTCGCTAACTTCTCAAAAGGAGCTTAAAAACTGCATTGCACTATTTAGATACCAAGAAAAAAAATTGTTACCATTAAAAGTACTGCAGAAAGGTTCCGAAGGCCACCGAGTCGAGGAACACAGCTGAGAATGAAAGCATAATGATATACACCTGTGTATGTTTGTGTTGCACTGATTTCCGCAGTAGAAATTATTTCCACATCTTCTTCAGTAAGGGCTGCTATACATCAATTAGCGGTAGTATTTACCACTTTAATCTTCTTGTGCTTGGGAAACAGATCACTTTATTAGATTTCTTCTGCACAGCTTTTAGACAGAAAGAGAACAGATTTCATCAAATTATTTGTTTGGCCCTGAGCCTATTGTGACAGTACACGTGTGCAAATATAAGCCGCGCAAAACCGGTTTAGCCGTAATGAATGGCCGAGGGCCCGAGTTCGCAGCAGGGCTCTCTTTCACTTTCTCTTTCACTCTCTTGAGGGCTCTCTTTCACTTACTAGAGCTGCACATAATAGGAACCTTGCAGTAAAAACCCCTCAGGCCCCAACACACAGGTTTAGGGCTTATTAATATGGACATCTTACAACCTAATTGGAGGCTCGTTGGATAAAACGTTAGCATGCATTGCACACACATTGTATTATTAATAAATATTGTTCATTTGGGATTGGAAGAAAAGCAATTACACATGAAAAACAGCGCTGAGGCAAACAGGTTATAATTTGTCGTGGGTGCAACAGAGTGTTTAAACAGAAGTGCAGGCTGATTTCATCGCATTCTGAGGTGTGGCTGCACTGGTAAGAGTGCGATCACCTTTATAGCACATGTCCAGACCAGTCACTCTGTACATTAGCGCTGCAAAAATGACAAATGTTTTCATCCTTACTGTAAAGTTTAAGAACATAATTAATTCTCAAATGTTTTGAAGCCAAGGACTAACTCCGATCAGGCATAACATTATGACCACCTGCCTAATATTGCGTTGGTCCCCCTTTTGCTGCCGTCATGCACTGTGTATTCTGACACCTTTCTATCAGAACCATCATGAACTTCTTCAGCAATCTGAGCAACAGTAGCTCGTCTGTTGGATCGGACCACACGGGCCAGCCTTCGCTCCCCGCGTGCATCAGTGAGACTTGGCCGCCCATGACCCTGTTTCCGGTTCACCACTGTTCCATTATGACCACCTGTCTAATGTCGTGTTGGTCCCCCTTTTGCTGCCAAAACAGCCCTGACCCGTCATGCACTGTGTATTCTGACACCTTTCCATCAGAACCAGCATTAACTTCTTCAGCAATTTGAATAACAGTAGCTCGTCTGTTGGATCGGATCACACGGGCCAGCCTTCGCTCCCCACGTGCATCAATGAGCCTTGGCTGCCCATGACCCTGGCTCCGGTTCACCACTGTTCCTTCCTTGGACCACTTTTGATAGATACTGACCACTGCAGACGGGAACACCCCACAAGAGCTGCAGTTTTTATAACAGAGCTTAAAAAGTGCTTGTTTCTACAGTAAAAGCTAATTCGCACGGACTTGCTGATATGGTTAGGTTTTCATCAATCAAGAGGAGATATTTATTGAGCACTGTTTGGAAGGAGTATCTTGTGTCAGCGCTTTGTAACATGTCAGGCTTATAAGAGGCATAAAACACTTCAGGACGATTATGATCTTATAATCATGTCTTAATTCATGTCTTAATCCCATGTAACATCAGAGTTTAGAATATTTAAGCACACACAGCTAATACCTGAGGAGGATATCAGCTCATTTCGTTCACTTATACTGATGATAATCATTACAATGCAGTAACTGCTTTCTTTGTGCAACATCTTTAATAAAGATTCTATTATCTTTAGCTAATAGCTTATATTATTTACATAAATCACTACCTGTGATGCTGTGATTTATCTCAAACTGATATAGAGACAGAATAGGAGAGATGGAAAAGTGGAAAGTAGCCAGGTTGAATTTTTCTTTAGTAAAAATTAGCAGATTAGTAATATATATTGAAAGACTACAGTGTAAGACCAAATACCGGAGTGGCCAGAGCCCACATGCTGGCTGACTGCTCAGAAATGAGAGCCTACGCTCCAGAAGAATTCTATTAGCACACTCACTTTAGAGGTCACGTTTTATTAAACTTGAACCAAATTGTGTCAAGATTGCATCATAGGCATTACAATATCTTCTTCACTACAGTAACTTCAACAGGCACAGGATGAAAAATAAAGTCGAGTAGTACAGACACCTCAGGGACACCAGATGGTCACTGAGTCCTTTGAAAACGGAAGACATGGTCATTTTAGCAGGGTCACCGATGTCCATCTGATAGAGTGTGCGCCCTGTTTTCGTCCCATGAACTCACCCCCATCTGGAGCCTGGTGTCGCTGAACTTCCCAATCTGTTTCCAGACTCGATATTTCAACGTACAGAACAAAACATTTACTAGCCTGGTCCAGGCACTGGTTTGGAAAGAATTTGTCCAGTGTTGCTTCAGGTTCCATGGATCAACCCTCAGTTCAGGTAACTGTTACTAGTTTGGTATATTCTCCTGTGCGGGTTTCCTCCAGGTTTCCACACTCCACCCAAAAACATTCTAGACTAAAATGCCCATGAGTGTCAGCGGGTGTGAGAATGTGTGTGTGTGTATCCATGTCATTCAGTGTGTATCAGTCTATCAGTATTTCCAGGATCGGCTTTGAATCCACCACCACCTTGACCAGAACAAAGTGGTTACTAGCGTATGAATGAATGAATGAATGAATAAATGAATAAAGGAAGGAAGGAAGGAAGGAAGGAAGGAATAAATTAATGAATGAACTCATCAATGATTTAATGTTACGGCTTCATGATGGAAACTGAATTCTATATATACACTCCTGCTCATTAATTCATCCTAATAGCCAATCATTTGAGAGTATCAGATTCAGAAAATCATGCCAATGAGGGTCAAGAGATTAAGTTAGTGTTCATATCAAACATCAGAACAAGGAGAAATCATCACCTGGACTTTTACCAAGCCTGCACTATAGTATCAGATTCCTGTTCTTGGCTAACAGGAGAGAACTCTGATGTGGACGTCTGCCATTTCAGTCCATTCACCTCATGGACTGATGTCTTGTACCTTCTGGGATTCTTTTCTGCTCACCACAGTTGTAAAGAGTGATTATTTGAGTTACTCTACATTTATATTTACATTTCTGGCATTTGGTAGACACCCTTATCCAAAGCGACTTACATTTCCATCTCATTTTTTATACAACTGGGCAACCGAGGGTTAAGGGCCTTGCTCAAAGGCCCAGCAGTGACAGCTTGGTGGATCTGGGATTCAAACTCACAATCTTCAGATCAGTAGTCCTTAACCACTAAGCTACCGCCTCTCTAGACTTCCTGTCAAAGAGAAAGCTCAAACCAGTTGACAAGCGTAAGGATTTGAGTGAGTTTGACGAAGGGCCAAATTGCGATGGCTAGACCACTGGATCAGAACATCTCCAAAACTGCAGATCTTGTGGGGTGTTCCCGGTCTGCAGTGGTCAGTATATATCAAAAGTGGTCCAAGGAAGGAACAGTGGTGAACCGGAGACGGTCATGGGCGGCCAAGGCTCACTGGTGCACGTGGGGAGCGAAGGCTGGCCCGTGTGGTCAAATCCAAAAGACGAGCTACTGTTGCTCAGTTTTGCTGAAGAAGTTAATGCTGGTTCTGTTAGAAAGGTGTCAGAATACACAATGCATGACGGGTGAGTGCTGTTTTGGAGGCAAAAGGGGGACCAACACGATATTAGGCAGGTGGTCGGAATGTTATATATATATATACACAGACAAACACATAGGATGTACAGTTTCCTCTCCATAATGCATATAAAGGCATTTGATTACATTTATATCCAAAAATGATGACAGCAGAATAAATCCTTAGCAGGAAATGCGGTCTTTATCACAAACACAGCAGGGCCTCAACCACTTTCTCTACATTAGATTAATCCCTGATAAGATCTGCACACAGGACAGCAGAATCCCAAAGCGGCTCACTGAGAGCATTACCTTCATAAGTACAAAAGTGCTAAATTATACAACAAGCATAACTGAGCATGCTGGAAAGTAGTATCCCAACCCTGTTAATGCACTGGTTTCCCTTTAAAAGAAGATAGCATATGAAAAGGAATATCACACAGTAGGGTTAAAGCGATAACACGTTCCGATGTGGAGGAGTTTCTACGGAGGTGTGTGGGTCTTGGCTTTAGTACACAGACGCCGAGTGCGGTTCAGTATGTGGAAGCAGATTGCTGAATATTTAATAAATCTGAAGGAGACAGCACGGGCCACGCTGACACAACTCCAGCTGACGGAGGGCTAAGAGAGACAGAAAGAAAGGTGAGAAAGCGAGAGGAAGCAAAGAGAGAGAGAGAGAGAGAGAGAGAGAGAGAGAGAGAGAGAGAGAGAGAGAGCAATGGCAGTGTGCCCAAGTCTGGGAAGAGCTCGTGTCTCAGCTCAAGCTTGCACACATAGCTATAACTCAAACTCAGACTGTACTGAGCACTGCAATAAGCCTCACTGACTGATACATTTGCAGATGACCAAACAGACAGACCGGTGCTACAAACAATACTGAACAAATACTTTTTGATTCCGTTCCATAATTATTAAGAGAAATAATAATATTTAAAATGACCAACATTTTTGGGGAAGTAAAAAGGAAGTGATGAGATATTTATTCATGTGTCCATGATTTTGTGAGTTCGTTGCAGCCGAAAAATTAGTTTGACGAAGGGCCAAATTGTGATGGCGGATAGACCACTGGATCAGAGCATCTCCAAAACTGCAGCTCTTGTGGGGTGTTCCCGGTCTGCAGTGGTCAGTATCTATTAAAAGGTCCTGTAAGTTGCGAGGTGGGGCCTCCATAGGATCTGCTGCTAACATCTTGGTGCCAGATACCACAGCACACCTTCAGGGATCTAGTGGACTCCATGCCTTGACGGGTCAGGGCTGTTTGGGCAGCAAAAGGCAGACCGACACGATATTAGGCAGGTGGTCATAATGTTATGCCTGATCGGTGTATATATATACATATATATATATATATATATATATATATATATATATATATATATATATATATGTATATATATATATATATATATAATTAATTATCAGACTCCAAAACATAATAATAAAACCTTCTAGTTAATGCAAGACATTAGTGTTCCAATGATATTTACTCTAAAACAGCTTCAAGCTAAGCTTTCATCGCACGACAACGTTTCTACGCCAGACGTTTCAGACGTCCAGGCCAACTCATGATCGACGCACGTGAATCGAACATGGCTTTGGATTTAGCTTCGGCATGGATTTCTGGACTTCCTGGATATAAGGATAGAAGTAATAAATAAATGAACACAATATATTCTTTTCGAACATACCCTGATATGTTTATATATTTTTTATCAATACATTTCATTACAAGCTGACAGGACGCGGCCGATCTGGTGTTAAAATGTCGTGTGTAATCTTTAAAAAATTGTACACTGATTTTATTTTAGATTCTCCAATAGCAGATGGGGTAAAACTACTAGAAGGGATATGATCCAGACAGATCGCGGTTTAACAGCCAGGAACTTCTGGATGTAGGTTTATTGATTTAGCGTGCTTGATAACAGGAAATAAAATGCATCCTGATTCAAAGGAAGAAGAGGAAGAAGAACATGCAGTGTGTAGTTACAGTATTATAGTCATTACACTTCTCTGGTCTCTTAAGAAACATTTGAGTATGACTTACAACCTGCTCAATTCTTGTAGGGGAAAAAAAAAAGGTTTTGCTGCAGAAGAAAAAGATAAGCGAGTAAAGCAGAATGGACCGGTCACTTCAGAAGGCTGTGGGGTTAAAAGAATGCTGCTTGGCAAGATGGAGGACGAGAAGAAAAAGGATTTGGCTTTGCCAAGCGTGTGTATTATCAGCAATCAGACAGCTGTGTGAATCCTTCTGTCCTTAACTGTCCGTGAGCCGTGTCTCTCCTTATCTGGGTTCATTCATATGTGCTCAGAAAATCACCTGATTTTAACTCAAAAAACAAAACAAAAAAACCTCAGACTTGATCCCCAGTTTATTCTTTTCATTCATCCTGGTCAGGGTCGTGGAGGATCTGGAGACTGTGCCAGGAACATTTAGGGCGAGGCAGGAATACACCCTGGAAGGTCCACTGATTGATCACAAGATACGATATAGAGCACACACACACACACATATATATTCACACACAAGGGGCAGCCAATCCACCCACTATCATGTTTAAGGGGAGGACAACTTGTGAAATCCATGTATACACAATGAGAACATGTGAAAACACAGCGCAGACAATCACCTAAGCTCGAGATTGAAGACCATGTCACCATGCTACACACAACATAAACGTGACTCGAGTATCTAACTGTATCTAACTCTTTATTGTGCATAAAATCCCTGAACTCACCGTTTTATTGAGTAGAAAACGACTAAACCCGTAGCAGGGTTGCGCCATGACACATGATGCAAATGTCTTCAATTATTATTCGATCATACCTGGCTCCTAGGGTTTGCTTTTTATTGAAATTCACTTCACTAATATACACTATATTGCCAAAAGTTTTAGGACACCCCTCCAAATCATTGAGTTCAGGTGTTGTTTTTCAGGGGTTGGGCTCAGCCCCTTAGCTCCAGTGAAAGGAACTTTTAATGCTTCAGCATACCAAGACATTTTGGACAATTTCATTCTTTGTGGGAACAGTTTGGGGATGACCCCTTCCTGTTCCAACATGACTGCACACCAGTGCACAAAGAAAGCTCCATAAAGACATGGATGAGCAAGTTTGGTGTGGAGGAACTTGACTGGCCTGCACAGAGTCCTGACCTCAACCCCATAGAACACCTTTGAGATGAACTAGAGCGGAGACTTCTAGAAGAACGGTCAAAAATTCCCATGAACACACTCCTAAACCTTGTGGAGAGCCTTCCCAGAAGAGTTGAAGCTGTTATAGCTGCAAAGGGCAGAACAACTCCATATTACATTCATGTGCATGTAAAGGCAGATGTTCCAAAACTTTTGGCAATACAGTGAGCTGTACAGAATAACATGAGCTCAGGATCGAACCGTGGACCCTAGAGCTTTGAGGTGGCACAGTTCTTACTTCACATCTTTAGGGTTTCTGATTAGAATGACTTTATAACCATTTATAGTTAGATTGAATGCACTTGGATTGTCCACAAGACCTGGCCCTGATGTGGTTGCTTAGTGGTGTAGGATTGTTGTGAGTTTGAATCCCAGGTCCACCAAGCTGCCACTGCTGGGCCCCTGAGCAAGGCCCTTAACACTCAATCGCTCAGTTATATAAAAAAAAAAGAGATAAAATGTAAGTTGCTCTGGATAAGGGAGTCTTGTAAAAGTGCCAGAAATTATGTCACTCATGTTACAGCAGCTATAAACAGTCATTCCCTCACCCGCCTCTCTTCTTTCCTGTCTTTTGATATTAATGATACAAAAACACAGAGCTAGTCATTTTATCGGGTAGCTTGGAAGCACCAAATAATCTATTATACTTTCTTTTTTAAATAATAATAATAATAATCAGTTTATTATTGTCTTTAGATTGTGTGCATGTTTGTCATACAAATCTAACTGTTTCTCAAATCTAAGAACGTGCGTTATCGTGAAGACCAGTCTTGTCAGGCTACCTTGAAAGAACAACAGGAAGACACAGAAGACATCTCTGTGAGAAATGAGATGTGCTGTGATCTTCCTGTTGAGTAGTGGACCGTGCCAGAATATTTCGCATAGTGGGGCAGGACCACCAATAATAGGATATAATTATAATTTGGATAATAGTTTTGATGATTGTGGTCTTCTTCATCTTTCGTCTTTTCCCTTCAGGGGTCGCCACAGCGAATCATCTCTCAAACTTTTGATGATTGTGGTAGATTCTGATAATCAGAAATGGCTGATTTAAAAAAAAAAGTTCATTAAGCATGTTTTAATGTAACTATGAACTAAGCTAAAAAAGTTTACCGTGTCCTCAGAATAGAAGCTAGCGTAGTTTAGCTAAAACACTTCATAGAGATAAGTCTGCCATCAACAACCATATCGCAAACTAAATCATACATCATCCAATGTAATGGCTTCCCGGGACTTCAAGTGGATTCGGTGCGCTCGGCAGCAGTTCAAGGACGCATCCAGGTAATTTGTGCTTCCTCAATACCGGTGTTGGAGTATTGGAGGTGGATGATGATGTAGTACAAGTACACAAGGATGCAAAGCAGCATCCAGATTGAAAACGGCTCCTGTAAATGTCGTAGACGATACGATGGAAACCATAAGGTAGCGCATTTACATGAACATCTAGGCTACAAGTTACAGACTAGTGTCAGAGCTGCTGTTAGAGAAAATAAACCAAGGCCTTCTGACCAATCATACTGAAGAATTCAACAATTATGTGATATACATGTGTGTTAAAGTTTAATGCTGTGTAATTTGTAAAAAAAAAAAAAAAAAAAGAAAGAAAGAAAAGAAAAAGAAAGAAAGAAAGAAAGAAAGAAAGAAAGAAAGAAAGAAAGAAAGAAAGAAAGAAAGAAAAGAAAAGAAAATACTACTACTAACAATAATAATATAAAGCTTTATGAATGTTCTGCTTTAGTTAGTTAGTAACTGCAGTGTGAAGCCACGCCCACAGGCGCGCCGAACTGTCCGCTCGCTCTTTTCTGCAGCTCGCATCTTTCCGTTTTTCTACATTTTCAGCAGTGAATCAATATTTTCCATGCCAATTCTGGTCCACTCAGGCTCTGGGATGACCTTGCCCACTGCACCGTGTGACCAGTGAAGTCCTTGTGAAGCTCGTTCGCTTTAAAAGCTGCCTTCGAAACCGCATTGTGTCTACAACACCAACAAGCCAATTAAATGCTTATAATGACCACTGATCCGCATGCACTGGCTACTTTACTTCGTGGATATTCATTCAGAAGCTTGAGATGACCTGGACTGGGGGTGTAGGCTGCATTGTGTGGGCACTATGCGTGCACACTTTGCCTTATAATGCCAATATCAATACAAAGCACCACAAAATCCGATATAAATATAATTGCTTTGTTTGTTTTGTTTTTTTGGGGGGGGGGGGGGGGGGGGGAACACACCAAATCAGTGAGCTGCATAGTGACTTCCACACAACGCATAGACTAATTGTGTGGAGTCCAGATGCCCGCGCGTAGTCCTAATTAACGCGAGAGAGCGACCCCTCCTCCTGGACTAAATAAGTCCACGGGTCTGCAAGCTGTGGGCCAAACGTGCACACCTGTACATATGATTTATATCAATAATAATAATAATAATAATAATAATAATAATAATAATAGAGTGACCGTTAATAGGCCTAGGATTGGTAGTGCATCCAAAACAGTGTAGCTATTGAAGGCAGCATGGCGCCTGCAAGGAATACGCGATTGAACTGATTTATCACGCCAGTGACTGCAGCGAGAATAGACTACACCAAGCAATATGCCGAGAATAAATCAGAGCACACAATCACAGGTCCTCATGTCTGCTCTCCTGCCCTAATCCCGCGCACAGACTGGAATGCATGGTGTCTCCTGGATGTTGGACAGTCTTCCGTCTGCGGTCGAATGTAATTTTACATTCACGCCATGTAGATTCGTTTAAATAACACTTTGGTCGGGAATGGCAGGTGAATTGTGTCTCTCTCGTCTTCATATGAGAGGTGATGGAGCTGGAGGCGATGCTCACACGCCTTGTGTCTGGGCGCTGCTCACGGCCTCACATCAGACATCATGATAAGGCGCAGGATCAATCGAGATGAACGGCCGACTTTGAACTTTGTATGCAAGTTATGCAGTGGAAAGAAAGAAAAAAGAAACAGATGCACACACCTCCGTTCACACGCTTGGCTCCTGATTGGAGCCTGCTATATGAACGACTCAAAAATAATAATAATAATAATGATGATGATGATGATGATGATGATGATGATGATGGTGATGATGATGATGATGATGATGATTATAACGGTGTTATGCCATTGGTTTGTTATTAGAATGAAAAATGCTGCTCTTCCACTCACCTTGAGCTGTCGTTCCCCGGGTGCTGAAAACGCTTGCTATCAAAGTGGCCACATACCAAATCATAGTACTGTCGCCGACCAGAAATAACAGCTCAGCGTGGCCCTTTCAATATTTTGCACATAGTCGATTTCTGCGCACCGCACCGTTTTCCCGTTATTCATATCATATTCCCCCTCTCTCTCTCTCTCTCTCTCTCTCTCTCTCTCTCTCACTTTCTCTCTCTCTTTCTCTTTCCGGCGTCTCCCTTCATTCTTGCCCCTGCCCGCCTTTCTTATGGCATCCTCATCCTCATCATCATCCTCTTCCTCATCCTCCCCCCGGACACCTGCACCAACACACTCGTGGAAGACGGAGACGCTTCTCAAGCGCGACGCGCAAGCCAGTGCGGGAATTCAGACGGCGGCTCCGCCCACGCCGCGCTCTCATTCGCTGCTATCGCGACACTGAGGTAGGAAGTGCAGCAGCAGGCCACGCCCCTGTTGCCTTTTGATTGGCTGAGGCGGCCAGGAGTCGGGTAGTGTATTGGTTAATTGTGTGCGTAATACAGAACGCGGTTACTCACTCAAGGTGAGTTGGAGCGTGCTGGTGTTGTGTAGTGTGATGTGGTGCAGCCGCAGTATCATGCGCACAGATGCGCACCGTGCGTCCACGTTTCCGGTTCTGACCAACTTGAAGCTTTATGTTTCTTGTGGGGATATACACCGAACATGTATAACATTACGACCACCTGCCTAATATTGTGTCGGTCCCCCTTTTACTGCCGAAACAGCCCTGACCCGTCGAGGCATGGACTCCACTAGATCCCTGAAGGTGTGCTGTGGTATCTGGCACCAAGATGTTAGCAGCAGATCCTTTAAGTCTTCAAGGATACTTTTGATAGATACTGACCACTGCAGACCGGGAACACCCCACAAGAGCTGCAGTTTTGGAGATGTTCTGATCCAGTGGTCTAGCCATCACAATTTGGCCCTTCGTCAAACTCGCTCAAATCCTTACGCTTGTCCATTTTTCCTGCTTCTAACACATCAACTTTGAGGACAAAATGTTCACTTGCTGCCTAATATATCCCACCCACTAACAGGTGCCATGATGAGGAGATCATCAGTCTTATTCACTTCTTTAGTTGATATAAATTTTTTGTTATAAAATTTCCAACAGCTTATCCTACACAGGATTGCAAGGAGCCTGGAGACTATCCCAGGGGACTCAAGAGCCAAGGTCACTGCTCAGAATGTTATACCTGATCGGTGTATGTTTATAATGCCTTGACCACAACCCAAAGCTTAGATCAGACCGAACGACAACAACGAAAAACACTTGATATTCAAAAAATGAGTATTAAAAAAAGATTTGTGTAATTTCTATAAATTAGATTGTTGTAGAATGAGTTGTAGGCTGATCCCTAAATTGACTGTAGTGTGTGAATGTTTGTGTGTATGTGTGTGTGTCCTGTAATGGGTTTGCACCCCATCCAAGATGTCTCCCGCCTTGTGCTCTGAGTTTCCTGTGATAGACTCCAGGCTCATTGCAATCCTGTGTAGGATAAGCACTACAGAATATGGTTAGCGGTTGGAAATTCATAGGAAAGATTCAAAGATTTTAATACGTTGTGTTGATTGTACTTTTTTTTAATGGCTTTTTTCTTTTGACGAAACACAGTCCCAAATCTCAAGCCTGAGTGAAGTATTACTTTCTGACACAGCTGTGCTCTGAATCCCACAGAGATGCAGAAGTTCCCATGAGAAACCACTTATCAAAAGATAATGAACGCACCGAAAAACATAATGGGCAGTGATAAACTGCATTGTTTTTTTACCAGAAGGGAATTCACAGCTCTGTACAATGTCATCTGCACATCACATTCTTCATTTTTAATTAGATGTGGTTGTAGTTAGAAGTAACACAAAGCAGAGAGGTTTCTACAAACCACATTGTAAGTGTAATCTCACAGAGAAGGGTTGGGGGTTTGATTCCTGACTCCGCCCTGTTTGTGTGTGTGTGTGTGTGTGTGTGTGTGTGGAGTCCCCATGCTTTAGTAGTTTCCACTGGGTACTCCAGTTTCATCCAACAGTCTAAAGATATGCGCTGTAGGCTGACTAACATTTCTAAATTGTCTGTAGTGTGTGAATGGGTGTGTATGCGCTTGTGCCCTGCAACGAACTAGCAACCTGTCCAGGATGTCCCTCGTCCTGTGCTCTTGAGTCCCCTGGGATAGTCTCCAGGCTCCTTGCAATCCTGTGTAGGATAAGCTGTTGGAAATTTTATAACAAAAGATTTATATCAACTAAAGAAGTAGAAACAAATATTGATATAAACTAAAGAAGTATATCTGTTAAAGGAAGTTCATTTCACAAGCAATGGAAAAAGCCTAAAACCAGTAAGGAAGCAATGGGGTCATTTTTTATGTTGAAAAGGAATGGAGAGGACCAAGTAATAGAAATCAGAATAAACATTTATCATGGTAAGATGCATGTAAGAAACCATCAGTCTTTTACAAGTGCACTGTGGTAGAGTAGGATATACACCGATTAGGCTTTACATTCTCAGCACTGAGAGGTGAAATGAATAACACGGATAATCTCCTCATAGTGGGTGGGATATATTAAGCAGCAAGTGAACATTTTTTCCTCAAAGTTGATGTGTTAGAAGCAGGAAAAATGGACAAGCGTATGGATTTGAGCGAGTTTGACCAAAAGGGCCAAATTGTGATGGCTAGACCACTGGATCAGAGCGTCTCCAAAACTGCAGCTCTTGTGGGGTGTTCCCGGTCTGCAGTGGTCACTATCTATCAAAAGTGGTTCAAGGAAGGAACAGTGGTGAACCGCCGACAAGGTCATGGACAGCCAAGGCTCACTGATGCACGTGGGGAGAGAAGGCTGGCCCGTGTAATTTACTATTGATCAAATTGCTGAAGAAGTTAATGCTGGTTCTGATAGAAAGGTGTCCGAATACAACAGTGCATCACAGTTTGTTGTGTTTGGGGCTACATAGCCGCAGACCAGTCAGGGTGCCCATGCTGACCCCTGTGCACCGCCAAAAGTGCCAACAATAGGCATGTGAGCATCAGAACTGGACCACAGAGCAATGGAAGAAGGTGGCCTGGTCTGATGAATCAGGTTTTCTTTTAAATCACGTGGATGGCCGGGTGCGTGTGCGTCTCTTACCTGGGGAACACATGGCACCAGGATGCACTATGGGAAGAAGGCGAGCCGGCGGAGGCAGAGACAGTGTCATGCTTTGGGCAATGTTCTGCTGGGAAACCTTGGGTCCTGCATCCATGTGGATGTTACTTTGACACATACAACCTACCTAAGCATTGTTGCAGACCTACACCCTTTTATGGAAACGGCAGGATAATGCGCCGTGCCACAAAGCAAAAATGCTTCAGGAATGGTTTGATGAGCACAGCAAGCAGTTTGAGGTGTTGCCTCCAAATTCCCCAGATCTCAATCCAATCGAGGATTTGGAGGCCCCACCTCGCAACGTACAGGACTTAGAGGATCTGCGGCAAACATCTTGGTGCCAGATGCCACAGCACACCTTCAGGGATCTAGAGGAGTCCATGCCCTGACAGGTCAGGGCTGTTTTGGCAGCAAAAAGTGGGACCGACACAATATTAGGCAGGTGGTCATAATGTTATGCCTGATCAGTGTATTATGATATGTACATGATATAGAGTCAAACTCATATACACCATTATCACTAGAGAATATTAAAGAAGAGAGGATCAGAAGGTAGATTTTAAACAAGAAACCTTTAGCGGGCCTACTCATGAAGCTTCATAAGATTCAGAGTGAAACAATGTGGAGAAACTCTATGATCTAATGCAAAAGCAAGAAGATAACCGGAAGCTTGCAAAGGCAAGAAATAGAAAACTTGCAAGGCGAAGAATGTGTGCAACGAGCGCTACATGCCCTGAAATGCAATTGGACAATGGCTAGATGTCAAGATGGGATGGAAAAAATGATCTAACAAAGGTTGAAAAGAGGAACATGCATGAAATGTATATAAGGACACTGAAGTCCAATGGGACTTTAGTGCAAGCTGGACCCCTGGCACCATCTGATTTGTTTGCTGTATTGCTTGACCGCTAATAAACCGATCTCATCTGAATCCAGTGAGTGAAGTATTACTTTCTGACACAGCTGTGCTCTGCCTTGTATGAATCCCACAGAGATGCAGTAGTTCCCATGAGACACCACTTATCAAAAGATAATGAATGCACCGAAAAACATAATGGGTAGTGATAAACTGCATTTAAAAAAAAAAAAAAGTCATCTGCACATCACCTTCATCATTTTTAATGTAGTTAGAAGTAACACAAAGCAGAGAGGTTTGTACAAATCAAATTGTAAGTGTAATCTCACAGAGGAGGGTTGGGGGTTTGATTCCTGACTCCGCCCTGTGTGTGTGTGTGTGCGTGTGTGGAGTCCCCATGCTTTAGTAGTTTCCACTGGGTGCTCCAGTTTCATCCAACAGTCCAAAGATATGCACTGTACGCTGACTAGAAGTTGCTTTCGGCTGCTCCCTGTTCGGGGTCGCCACAGCGGACCGACTGGTCCGCACAACAACTTGGCACAGGTTTTACGCCGGATGCCCTTCCTGCCGCAACCCTCCCATTTTTTCCGGGCTTGGGACCGGCACTGCATCCAGTGGCTGGGATTGAGGCATTGGCTGGAATCGAACCCGGGCCTTTCGCATGATAGGCGAGAAACCTACCACTGAGCCACCAATGCCTCATGCACTGTACGCTGACTAACATTTCTAAATTGTCTGTAGTGTGTGAATGGGTGTGTATGCACTTGTGCCCTGCAACCTGTCCAGGATGTCCCTCGTCTTGTGCTCTTGAGTCCCCTGGGATAGTCTCTAGCCTCCTTGCAATCCTGTATAGGATAAGCAGCTCATAAAAACTATGGCTGGACATCACCTGGACAGCACCACTGCAACAGATTTCAAATAAAACTTGAGGATTGAAGAGGTTTGATTTAGGTTTGACGCAACAACAATCGTGCGTTATATTCAGTTACGCTGCACAAAAGCCAGGTTGCATGAAGAAAATAAACCCTGATAATTAACTCCAACATACACACTCATACATGTGCATGTCATTTAGAGCATCTTCAGAACATGCTGCTATTGTAGATGTAGTATCTTTGGTTCAGAATAATATTCTATGTACATTTAGTCCTGAAGCTAGCAAACATGTAGGCTAATGAGACTGAGTTCGGTTCAGTTCAGGACCTTCAAAATGTAGAAAACAAAACCCACTTATCAAGGAAGCTGCTGTCAAAGAGACCTACAGCAAAATTAAAGGAGCTACAGAAATATCTCTGAAACGTACTCATGTCACTCAGCAATCTCTTATATTCTCCACAGGTCTGGGATATGGTATAAGGTGACAAGATGGAAGCCCTTTCTCACAGAAAAACTAAATCAACCCATACCATTTGGCAAAATGTGTTATGGACTAATGAGACCAAGTCCAAAAGCTGGGATCATTAAATAATTCCAAAAGATATGATGCAGCACGGTGGTGGCAGCATCAGGCTTTGGGGGCTACTTTTCTTCAGCCAGGAATCATGATTCGGGGACATGATAGCTCAGTGCTTATGGTCTAATCAGTGGAAACCACCAAGAGGTCACTGCTGGGCCCTTGAGCAAGGCCCCTTACCCTCAACTGCTCGGTTTTATAAATGAGATAAATGTAAGTTGGTAAAGATGTACCATGCTTCAACAAAGTATTAGTTTAAGGGTGTGCATACGTATGTAACTAGGTTGTTGTAAGTTTTTCATTTTTCCTTAAAAAGTTTCTGATTATAGGGGGGCACGGTGGCTTAGTGGTTAGCATGTTTGCCTCACACCTCCAGGGTTGGGGGTTCGATTCCCGCCTCCGCCGTGTGTGTGTGTGTGTGTGGAGTTTGCATGTTCTCCCCGTGCCTCGGGGGTTTGCTCCGGTTTCCTCCCCCAGTCCAAAGACATGCATGGTAGGTTGATTGGCATGTCTAAATTGTCCGTAGTGTGTGATTGTGTGAGTGAATGAGAGTGTGTGTGTGCCCTGCGATGGGTTGGCACTCCGTCCAGGGTGTATCCTGCCTTGATGCCCTATGACGCCTGAGATAGGCACAGGCTCCCCGTGACCCGAGTGTAGTTCGGATAAGCGGCAGACAATGAATGAAGTTTCTGATTATTCTGAACTGTTTATTTGCTTTAGTTAAAATGGTTGCAGCAGATCTACAAGCCACACCCTCCAGCACACACACACACACACACACACACACACAAAAGTGCATAATTTCTACAAAGAATGAGATATTTCAATGTAATCCTTAGTAAAAGACTGTAAATCCAGCCAACTGCTGTCCTGAACACAAACCCAGACATCAGATACTATGCTATAATGTGAACAGGAGCCTTAAATGTTCTGAATTATTCACTGAAATATTACAACGCACTATTAAGAAAAATGCGTGGATTAAGTACTGAAATACATATTGTATATCAGAAGCTCTAACAAGATATTCATGTAATCATCTAGCACGGCACAGATTTCCATCATTTTTGCCAAAAGGTATGCTGGGGGTTGTCCTTTTGTCCTTCTCCTGCTGTAAAAGCTTAGATGAAAGTAAACATCCAACATCCTAATTCTGGTGCTTATGAAGCTCAAGTCCATGGCTCTTTCCTTTTCTTAGTAGGAAATATGATGTGAGGAAAAAAAGCTACAATAAAGCACATGCTGAAAGTGTTTTTTAGATCATTTGTAAACATTTAAACATGAGATTCGGTTATATTTATCTATCTATGTATGTGAGAACAGGAAGCAGCTGGATGTAATAGAAGGGCTTTACTTTGGCTTTTCTGAGAATCTTGGTCAAAATCCACAGCACGAAGCCAGATTATAGGCAGACATCCTCGGCAAGTCAGAGAACATGCACAAACTAGGTCGAAATAAAAAAAGACTTGAACTAAGTGTAAACAGGAAGTCTACACCGAAACATTTAAACAATAAAAACACAGCATGACTGCAAGAAACACAAGGCTGCACTGACAATGTAAACAGATATTCTAAACCAATGAGTATATTTGTAGCAATATATATCTACAAAAATATTACTATCTATCTATCTGTCTATCTGTCTGTCTGTCTGTCTGTCTGTCTGTCTGTCTGTCTGTCTGTCTGTCTGTCTGTCTGTACTATATTGCCAAAAGTTTTGGGACATCTGCCCCAACTATAACAGCTTCAGCTCTTCTGGGAAGGCTTTCCACAAGGTTTAGGAGTGTGTTTATGGGAATTTTTGACCGTTCCTCTAGAAGCACATTTGTGAGGTCAGGCACTGATGTTGGACGAGAAGGCCCGGCTCGCAGTCTCCGCTCTAATTCATCCCAAAGGTGTTCTATGGGGTTGAGGTCAGGACTCTGTGCAGGCCAGTCAAGTTCCTCCACACCAAACTCGCTCATCCATGTCTTTATGGAGCTTGCTTTGTGCACTGGTGTACAGTCATGTTGGAACAGGAAGGGGTCATCCCCAAACTGTTCCCACAAAGATGGGAGCATGAAATTGTCCAAAATGTCTTGGTATGCTGAAGCATTAAGAGTTCCTTTCACTGGAACTAAGGGGCCGAGCCCAACCCCTGAAAAACAACACCTGAACTCAATGATTTGAAGGTGTGTCCCAAAACTTTTGGCAATATAGTCTATCTATCTATCTATCTATCTATCTATCTATCTATCTATCTATCTATCTATCTATCTGAACCTCTTATCAGCCCCCAAAAGTCTACACCCCTGTACTGTACGCTACACTGTAATTACATCGGCAAGACCCATAGACAATGCTAGTACTAGTATTAAATATAATACATAACTCAGTGTTGTACTAAAAATGGCTAATTAGAGAAATAAAGATTTTTGTGATTTCTGATTAGATTAAACCTAAATCATTCCAATAAAGTAATTCCTAGCACTTCTCAATCAATACATAAAATAAACATAATGTACCGTATGTTGTTCAGGAACATTTCACCGGCATTGTATGTTTAAAATATCTTCAAAAGTACTTAATTGATGTAGGTTTTTATGGACATTTGCGTCCACATGCACTTTAATGCACTGAAATCTATTTAAACAGGTCAGCTTGCTGTTCACTGGTGACCTGCTACTACTGCACTCAAGGGCTCCATCCGTTCAGCCTAAGAGAAAATCCCCTGTTACCAGGCAACCAAACACACCATGAAACATAGTGAAGGAAAAGGGTATGAACTGCCTCTTGAAACGGTGGCATGATGGAACAGACCTAATGGTACAGCAAATTGACATTAGTTGCAACTGAAAGGCAAATGTAAGACACCGGGGCAAACGGAACGGCGGATGAGAATAAATCTTTTGTAGGACAAATTCTAGCATCTCAGTGGGATTATTACGGGCCATGAGGTATACCTAATTTTTAATGACCCCATAGACACAGACAGAGAGAAGAATGACCAAATATCCATAATTAAATCTCTAATCCACTTCAAACTGTAATGATGCATCTTGTAATAGCACCTCATAATAGGCCAGCTGTGTTAATAAGACTGTCCAGCAGTGTTCACAATCTTAAAAGCATGGAGCAAGCGGTCACTGTGGCTGCATTATTAACATTTCTACACTATTTTCCATTAATAGCAGCACTGATTAATTTCCTCATTTAATCAAAAATTGGGATTTGTGCTTGTTTTCTGGTTTTCAACATTGAATTTCTTTTTCACGTCGCACTCCAAAATGGTGGATAATGAATTATACACTATACTGCCAAAAGTTTTGGGACACCCCTCCAAATCATTGAGTTCAGGTGTTTTTTTTTCAGGGGTTGGGCTCGGCCCCTTAGTTCCAGTTAAAAGGAACTCTTGATGCTTCAGCATACCGAGACATTTTGGACAATTTCATGCTCCCAACTTTGTGGGAACAGTTTGGGGATGACCCCTTCCTGCATGTACAGCATGTAAAGGCAGACATCCCAAAACCTTTGGCATTATAATGTATAACAAAATTCTGAATTCTTCAAATGTCCGGCCTACGTTTTCGGGTGAAGCCCTTTCTCACAACAAAATGAATTGTTATAGACTGATGTGGTAGAATCAAGGTAGAACTTGATCACTAAAAGAACCCCATAACCATGGTGGTGGAGACATCATGCTTTGGGGTTGCTTCTCTTTAGCTGGGACTGGAGCTTTAGTCAAGACAGAGGGACATGGCTCACTTCAACAGCTATATTGGCACAAAAACTGCACACCTATGTTGGACAGCAGAAGATGAAGAAAAATTTCATCTTCTAGCACGATAACAACCCAAAAGCACAAATCCAAATCAACTAAGCAATAGCTTCAATTGATTAGGGGTTAAGGCTTGTATTCAACCCCTTAGGGGTTATACATTTATATTTGTTTTTCATTTTCATTTTGAATTATGGGGATTCAGGATCTAACATGATTTACCTTGGCACCTTTTTTCCATAACAAAAACCTACAATATTAACAGGAACTTTTTTCATACCTACTCTTGACACCATTCCAAGACTAGTACCTCTCTGATTTAAATGAACTGTTCTGACTCTGTCACACGTTTGTGATTTTTGATTGTTTTAAAAAAAAATACCCCAAAGCACAGCCACTTAGGGACGGTCAGCCATGCTCGGCACATAGTACAGTCTGGGTCGTGTGTTGTGAACCTGAATCTGATCTGCAGGGCAGACATGCAGCTTTAATCAGTACTTTTATTGGCTTTGCCACTCATCAACTCTAACGTTCGCATTTTTAAGAGTGCAATCATGCATTCTCAACAGTCATTAGCATATAAATGCTAATGTTAATGTGCCTTCTGACTCCTAGAGTACAATATGTATTACCGCTGAAGAGACATGTTGCAGTGTCAGCACATCTGCGTTCCACATTCCATCACAAGCGATTCACTGAATCAATGGGAGAAGACGAAAAAGTAAGAAGAAGAAGCAGTTTTTATTTGTCACATATACATAATAGAGGAAAAAAATCGCTAAAATATTTTAAACCAATAGCTGGACACCCATCCAAAATTAACAAAAGGACAAGACAAAAAATGACCAGGGGATCTTTGTCAATACTGAAGAAGATGAAGCTGTATACAGTGTCTGAGTTTTAGAGCGGCTAGATGGAAAAATAATCCTAAAAGATGCATAAGGCCTGGCTCGCAGTCTCCGCTCTAATTCATCCCAAAGGTGTTCTATGGGGTTGAGGTCAGGACTCTGTGCAGGACAGTCAAGTTCCTCCACACCAAACTCGCTCATCCATGTCTTTATGGATCTTGCTTTGTGCACTGGTGTGCAGTCATGTTGGAACAGGAAGGGGTCATCCCCAAACTGTTCCCACAAAGAGCATGAAATTATCCAAAATGTCTTGGTATGCTGAAGCATTAAGAGTTCCTTTCACTGGAACTAAGGGGCCGAGTCCAACCCCTGAGAAACAACACCTGAGTTCAATGATTTGGAGGGGTGTCCCAAAACTTTTGGCAATATAGTGTATTAAATGTCATAGAAACATATATCCTCTCTAGGGTTTATATTTCCATCCATGTATTTTAAAGAATTGCAATTACAGTTTTCTTAAAGCAAGGTTTCTGTGAGAACTGCAACAGATTTTAAGCCGTTTATGGCGTTTATACCTGTGTTATACTTTGTGTTTGTATCTTGCATGAAACTTTCACATGGTAGATGGAATGCACAGATGATGTGAAAAACAATATTAAATTATTATACCCTTAATTTATCTGTTCATCTATCTGAGGAAGTCAAATACCATTTATTGAAATTAATATTCATTCATTGTCTACCGCTTATCCGATCTACACTCGGGTCACGGGGAGCCTGTGCCTATCTCAGGCGTCATTGGGCATCAAGGCAGGATACACCCTGGACGGAGTGCCAACCCATCGCAGGGCACACACACACACACTCTCATTCACTCACTACGGACAATTTAGAAATGCCAACCAACCTACAATGCATGTTTTTGGACCAGGGGAGGAAACTGGAGTACCCGGAGGAAACCTCCAAGGCACGGGGAGAACATGCAAACTCTACACACACATGGAGGAGGCGGGAATCAAACCCCCAACCCTGGAGGTGTGAGGCAAACGCACCAAGCCACAGTGCCCCCTGAAATTAATATGTCTCCTAATAATCAAAGCATATTTTGCAAAATCAGAACTTTTATGCTCTGGTGTAGTATATAAAAAGAAAGTTCACCTTTTTGAATGTTTAAGTGTATACAGCACTATTATGACAACTGTCTGGAGCCATTAATTTTTATCTGTCTATCTATCTATCTATCTATCTATCTATCTATCTATCTATCTATCTATCTATCTATCTATCTATCTATCTATCTATCTAAAATTTCAGTCAAATAGGATAATAACCCAGTAATAAATATAATAACTTCCATAATGATGGGTTTTGATTAAAAATATAAATATTCGAAAACCCTGGAGAGAGATAACCCAATATATTTTCGTTGATCTTGTTTATTCTATAAAAGTGTATAAAAGTCATTTCTACGTATCATTTGTACTGAATAAAAATGATTTTAATGATTGTTGGAAAGCACTTTGTTTCGCGTTTGGTCTTTGTGTTAATAAATACTGCCATCTGCTGTTGAACTTCAGGACATTAGACGTCTATAACAGTTAATTAAACAGCTTAAGGCCAGACAATATGGGTAGAAATGAAGATTTATATATTTAAACATAATATATATACTGTTTTTTCCCCTCAAAACACGTTTCTCTGTTCAGAATCTCTGATCAGATAACAGAAGCTCCTTAATTACAAGATTATTAGATTCATCTAGTAACAGTATAAAGAAATTGCCTGAATGACAAATGTTCTTTGAAATGAAAAGATATATATATATATATATATATATATATATATTATATATATATATATATATATATATATATATATATATATATATATACATATAAATAAACATATATTTTGTGTGTGTGTGTGTGTGTGTATATATATATGTACATACATATAAGGATTTGAGCGAGTTTGACGAAGGGCCAAATTGTGATGGCTAGACCACTGGATCAGAACATCTCCAAAACCGCAGCTCTTGTGGGGTGTTCCCGGTCTGCAGTGGTCAGTATCTATCAAAAGTGGTCCAAGGAAGGAACAGTGGTGAACCGGACACAGGGTCATGGGCGGCCAAGGCTCACTGATGCACGTGGGGAGCGAAGGCTGGCCCCTGTGGTCCGATCCAACAGACGAGCCACTGTTGCTCAGATTGCTGAAGAAGTTAATGCTGGTTCTGATAGAAAGGTGTCAGAATACACAGTGCATGACGGGTCAGGGCTGTTTTGGCAGCACCAACACGATATTAGACAGGTGGTCATAATATTATGCCTGATCGGTGTACATTTAGATTGATAGATAGATAGATAGATAGATAGATAGATAGATAGATAGATAGATAGATAGATAGACAGACAGACAGATATATAGATAGACAGACAGACAGACAGACAGACAGATAGATAGATAGACAGATATATAGATAGACAGACTGACAGACAGACAGACAGTTAGATACATAGATAGATAGACAGACAGACAGTTAGATAGATAGATAGATAGATAGATAGATAGATAGATAGATAGATAGATAGATAGATAGATAGATAGATAGACAGACAGACAGATATATAGATAGACAGACAGATATATAGATAGACAGACAGACAGACAGACAGACAGTTAGATACATAGATAGATAGACAGACAGACAGACAGTTAGATAGATAGATAGATAGATAGATAGATAGATAGATAGATAGATAGATAGATAGACAGACAGACAGATAGATAGATAGACAGACAGACAGACAGACAGTTAGATAGATAGACAGACAGACAGATAGATAGATATATAGATAGACAGACAGACAGACAGACAGTTAGATACATAGATAGATAGACAGACAGACAGTTAGATAGACAGACAGACAGACAGACAGACAGACAGATAGATAGATAGATAGATAGATAGATAGATAGATAGATAGATAGATAGATAGACAGACAGACAGACAGACAGACAGTTAGATAGACAGACAGACAGACAGACAGACAGACAGATAGATAGATAGATAGATAGATAGATAGATAGATAGATAGATAGATAGATAGATAGATAGATAGATAGATAGATATTGAGACATATTAAGCCACCATATATGGTGAGGTCATTATTTAGTTATCATTCAATACCGTATGTAGTTCACCTACAGCTACAGCGGGAACGCGCAGCACATACCGGAAGTGGACTCGCTGCCACCTCTTCCGCGAGAGCGGATTTGTCTCCATGGCAACTGCGCGGCGGCAGCATCCTCCCGTCGGTCTGTACCCTGCTCGCGGACAGCTGAGCTGAGCTAAATGTGCTTCCAAAATGGCGACGGGACGTCAAACATTTCTAACGGTGCTCTTCTCCTCGCTTTGTAAGTACGCTTTCTTGTTCATGTTCGTGAAGGGTCACTACGGAGGAGATTATTCACGGAATGCCGCTGTGTGACCGGCTGTAGATAGTTTAGCAGAAGCTACCTTTTCTGAGCTATAACGACAGCGTTGTGTTTTTTTTTTTCCAAGTGTATCATCATATCAGATCATATTTCATGTTCATCTCATCTAAAGTGTGGTTTTGCATGCATGTGAAAGCTTGTCGTAAATGTCAGTGTTATAAAAATGTGTCTGATATTTGACCCTGAGCCCAGGCACACGAGGGAACAGTAACATTACACTGGTCCTTGCCTTTACATTACACATACAGTACACACACACAGGATCTGACCATAGCTGGGGACACCAGAATAGGGATTAGTCACGTTCTGAGTCATGAGAGAGTTCAACTTTAGCACAGTTTAAAAAAAAAAAAAAATCAGAAGAAATTCAACTGTGTTGTAAGAAATCCAACATTTCTTTTCATGTTAAAGGACAGCTTGGCATGGTGTGTGTGTGTGTGTGTGTGTGTGTGTGTGTTGAATATCAAACTGTTCTACAGCTCTTCAGCCAGCACTAATACTAGTTTGTGAAGTTCCTAAAATGTAAGCATGTCAGATATATCTGCCTAGTTGTATCAGGAAAATATAAACATTTATACACATACGTCCCATCTTTCTAACACTGGGAAGTTTTTCAGCTAATGAAAACCAGAGAGCTTTTCCTGCCCCTTTGCAGTGTGGAAAGCATTACAATAAATCTCAAGGGTTTTTAGTCCACATATTTTCAGATTTCTGCGCGGATTTCCTTTACGTCACCGCTTGACAGTTAAAAGTCTGAACTGAATCAGTGGAAAATCTCCATTAAAATGTTCAAGCATTATCTTAGCCCCAGTTCCGGTTAGTTTCTGACCTTTCGTCCTCCTTTTCTGGAAGCTTTTCTAGAAAAAAACAATCCCTCCTCCATAAAGAAGATAGTCTTCCTTAATGTAGATGAGCGAGACTAAGACAGGCACGAGAAAGCCAGCGCAAGGCGTTTTGAAAGGACATAACCCGGCGTATCGTGTGGCCTTTCTAACGGTTCGGTGTCAGCGGCGGATGTAAAAATAGCCCGGATTCATGGCTGATGGGAAAGTCCAGCAAACGTTAGCTGAGTTCCATCAGCTACAGCTGGGATAACATGACTGTCTTGGCTTAGTATGGACTTTATAGGAATATTTGTTTTCTTTTTTTTTTTTAAATAAAGGCATGCCAAGTTTGGGTCAGTACTAAGGAAGGACTGTTATCACTGAAAATGTTATTTTAAAAAGGCGTCATTGTAATCAAAGTAAATAAGGAATAAATTTAGGATTTTTATTTGTCACGTCCACAGGTATAGAACTTGCAGTGAAAGCAAACTCTGCCACTGCTCCTTATACTGTGCATTATAAATAAACTACTTATAAGAAACAGAATTATAACAGAATAGAATATGATGCACAGTTACTATATGTTATATGCACCGATCAGGCATAATATTATGACCACCTGCGTAATATTGTGTTGGTCCTCATTTTTGCTGCCAAAACAGCCCTGAGCCGTTGAGGCATGGACTCCACTAGATCCCTGAAGGTGTGCTGTGATATGTGGCACCAAGATGTTAGCAACAGATCCTTTAAGTCCTGTAAGTTGCGAGGTGGGGCCTCCATGGATCAGACTTGTTTGTCCAGCACATCCCACAGATGCTGGATTTGATTGAGATCTGGGGAATTTGGAGGCGGAGTCAATATCTCAAACTGGTTGTTGTGCTCATCAAACCATTCCTGAAGCATTTCTGCTTTGTGGCACGGCGCATTATCCTGCTGAAAGACGCCATCAGGGAATACCGTTTCCATGAAAGGGTGCACACGGTCTGTAACAATGCTTAGGTAGGTGGTGCGTGTCAAAGTAACATCCACATGGACGGCAGGACCCAAGGTTTCCCAGTAGAACATTGACCAAAGCATGACACTGCCTCCGCCGGCTCGCCTTCTTCCCATAGTGCACCCTGGTGCCATGTGTTCCCCAGGTAAGCCACGCACACGCACCTGGTTATTCACATCATGTAAAAGAAAACGTGATTCATCAGACCAGGCCACCTTCTTCCATTGCTCCGTGGTCCAGTTCTGACGCTCATGTGCCCATTGTTGGTGCTTTCGGCGGTGCACAGGGGTCAGCATGGGCACCCTGACTGGTCTGCAGCTATGCAGCCCCAAACACAACAAACTGTGATGCACTGTTGTATTCTGACACCTTTCTATCAGAACCAGCGTTAACTTCTTCAGCAACTGGTGTGATGTCCCCTGACACAAAGCAGCGTAATTATTAATCAACCCAACATTGATCATGACTATTTTCCAATAACATAACAGTAACAAGTTTTTATTAATTAAAAAAAAACAACACGTCCTAGTCTCTAGCCATGTACAGTTCTGTGTAATGTTGAGGAACATCAGTTTAACAACCTACTTCCTGTTACTGTTTACATTAGAAACAGTTCACCAGCAGATCACAGCACATCTCTCTGGAAAATGTCAGCATAGCTCTCATCAAGCTCTTAAAATAAATAAATAAATAAATAAATCAGCGTCCGCCGTCCAATTCCCTGTGTCAGCTGTTACCATAGAAACAAAATCATATTAGAATAAGTGCATTAATATAAACCTCAGGTTTGTGCTGAAGCTGGAAATTCTCTCAGAGCTGCTTTTAGAAAACAAATCACTTTCTGACCAATGTAGGAGAATGATCAGTTCATTACAAACAATTTGAATAATCAGTAATCCAGTAGAAGAAATGACATTATGCTAATCTAATTTATCAGAAAGAATGGCTCAGTAAAAAAGCAGCAGACTGCTTCTACAAACATTTGTGAAAGAATGGGTCGCTCTCAGGAGCTCAGTGAATTCAAGCGTGGTACCGTGATAGGTTTCCACCTGTGCAATAAGTCCATTTGTGACATTTCCTCACTACTGAATATTCCACGGTCAACTGTTAGTGGTATAACAAAGTGGAAGCAATTGGGAACAACAGCGACTCAGCCAGGAAGTGGTAGTCCACATGAAATCAGAGAGCGGGGTCAGAGCATGCTGAGGAGCACAGTGCGCAGAATTCACCAACTTTCTGCAATAGCTACAGACCTCCAAACTTCATGTGGCCTTCAGATCAGCTCAAGACCAGTGCGTGGAGAGCTTCACGGAACGGGTTTTCATGGCCGAGCAAGCCTTACATCACCAGGTGCAATGCGAGTTCAATGGTTGTGGGGAAAAGCAGGCCCTGAACCTGCTGGTTCTGGTGCGGATGGTCCTGAATCTCTTCCTGGACGAAAGGAGGATGAACAGTTTATGACTAGGGTGGGATGACATCCGAATCGTGACGATGTCACACAAAACATCTTGCCTGAAATCTCCAGAACATCTGCAGTCTTTTTTAAAAGGACGTGATTATTCCCTGCAAAAGCACTGTTAATCACTGTAAAAACAGCAAGAAGGGTAACAATAAGACGATCGTAAATTAAAGAAAATTATGCTCACGATAAGTTGTGTAAGAGAGACAGGTTGTTTACTGACTTCTTACTGCCCCGTTGATTGATGTATGAGAGGTGTAGGTGTAGGTGGCCTGTCCATTATGTTAAACTAAATGAAAGAGTAAATGAAAATGCACTCAAATCTGTTATGTTTAAGCGATAGTCTACTGGGTTTTTTTCAATATTGTTTTATTGTTGTATACGGCTATTTTATTATTTATTATTTGTTTGAATTTGTATGGTGACCTTGAGTGACTAGAAAGGCACCTATGCATAAAATGTATTATTATTATTATTATTATTATTATTATTATTATTAAAACAAAATGAAACACAAAATGAAACAAAATACCTACCTGAAGTGTACAGTTTCCTGTAGGATTTGAGCCTTAGATACACTATATTACCAAAAGTTTTGGGACACCCCTCCAAATCATTGATGTCAGGTGTTGTTTTTCAAAGCAAGGCCCATAAAGACATGGATGAGCGAGTTTGGTGCGGAGGAACTTGACTGGCCTGCACAGAGTCCTGACCTCAACCCCATAGAACACCTTTGGGATGAATTAGAGCGGACTCCAAAACTGGGACGTCTGCCTTTACATGCACATGAATGTAATATGGAGTTGTCCCTCCCTTTGCAGCTATAACAGCTTCAACTTCTGGGAAGGCTTTCCAGAAGGTTTAGGAGAGTGTTTATGGGAAATGACCATTCCTCTAGAAGCACATTTGTGAGGTCAGGCACTGATGTTGGATGAGAAGACCTGGCTCGCAGTCTCCGCTCTAATTCATCCCAAAGGTGTTCTATGGGGTTGAGGTCAGGACTCTGTGCAGGCCAGTCAAGTTCCTCCACACCAAACTCACTCATCCATGTCTTTATGGACCTTGCTTTGGTCACTGGTGTGCAGTCATGTTGGAACAGGAAGGGGTCATCCCCAAACTGTTCCCACAAAGATGGGAGCATGAAGTTGTCCAAAATGTCTTGGTATGCTGAAGCATCAAGAGTTCCTTTCACTGGAACTAAGGGGCCGAGCCCAACCCCTCTGGTGTCCCAAAACTTTTGGCAATATAGTGTATTTACTCAAACCAGAAAAATCATTTTGTTTGTTTCATTCCTGTTCAATAAATAGCTCATGACAGTCTGTTGGATGGTTCAGTGGGTCACAGAGCAGCAGTGTACTTAGAACATAAGCTGCCCTAAATTTGTCCGTATCATGATTTGCAGTGAACACAACAAAACACACATATTCAGTGCGAGACCATAGGTAAAAACCAGGAGCTTGTTCATTCACAATTACCTTCCCTGTGTATTGATGTCCATATTGCCATGGCACATTTATCCACACATTTATGCAAAAATTGATATCTTATTAAGAGAAAACATCTTGAATATAGTCAGATTTATGTAGTGTTCCTTATTATAAGATCTCAGTCAACCAAATGAAAAGATTATTAAACATATTTCTAGACATTTCGAATATATTTAAGATATTTTCACTTGCTAAGGATGTCATTGTTTTTACACTGTATGAATTCAAGTTGAGATCTGAACCCAGTGAGTCAGGACTGGCCTCATTTCCACTGCCCAGAGCCACATGTCAATTGGCTAGTAGAGGCTACCAGCTGGTTGTGTTTTAGGGGATTTGTTTTAATATATTGCATCTAGAATTATTGTCGCTTGGTCAGTCAGCTTGCAGTGCATCTTTCCAGCCAGAATAATGAATCGGTCCAAGACAGAGGCACACTCATCACTCTACCCCAAAGCATGATAGCAGCTGATCCTCACCTCTTCATACTGTGGCACCAGACTGCACCATACTTCCTTCCCTGCCAGCAGCTGCCAACTCAGACAGCCTCCTCACTTACTTGAGAGGACTTTTTCATGAGGGTTGTGGGTGGGAATGCTGCTCTTTGGATATGGTGGGTCTGGGAGTGCAATGAAACGCTTGCCGTGTCAATGATGTCCATTGTGTTGGGTTTGTTTGTAGTTGTTGTGTTTAGTTCTCTGATCCTGCTTGAGAAAAAGGTGAATTGAAATGTTTGGCTCTCTTGTACTTTCTAGGTTGTGTGACATTTGCTGTAATTCTCAGAACTACAGACAAAGACGTATGGGCCAATGAATTTGAATGTAAGTTCTGATTTTTAATAACTAAACAAAATCGTTCCAATAATTTGTCCACTGACTCTTTTTTTTTCTTTAAAGCAATCGAATTGACCTGCTTGATAGAGTCCATATCTACAAACAACCCTAGAATTGAATGGAAGAAAATCAAAAATGGGGTTCCCAGTTATGTGTATTTCCAAAACAAAATATCAGGTAACATCACTATGCATCCACAAACAAAATGCAACCCACCATGTTTCATTATACTTGGATATTCATATTAAATTAAGTTAAGCTTCATATCATCATATATACACCGATCAGGTATAACACTGTGAGCAGTGAGAGGTGACGTGAATAAGACTGATGATCTCCTCATCATGGCACCTGTTAGTGGGTGGGATATATTAGGCAGCAAGTGAACATTTTGTCCTCAAAGTTGATGTGTTAGAAGCAGGAAAAATGGACAAGCGTAAGGATTTGAGCGAGTTTGACGAAGGGCCAAATTGTGATGGCTAGACCACTGGATCAGAACATCTCCAAACCTGCAGCTCTTGTGGGGTGTTCCCGGTCTGCAGTGGTCAGTATCTATCAGAAGTATCTATCGTAAGTTGCGAGGTGGGGCCCGTGGAGGCCACTTAAAGGATCTGCTACCCATGCCTCGAGGGGTCAGAGCTGTTTTGACAGCAAAAGGGGGACAGACGCAATATTAGGCAGGTGGTCATAATGTTATGCCTGATCAGTGTAAGTCATGGCATCTGTGGCAGACAATAACATGCAATATGCTTGTTAATGCAGGTGATTTGGAGAACAGGGCACTACTGAGAGAACCTGCAAACCTGCTGATCCTGAATGCCAGCAGATCAGACAGCGCAATGTATCGCTGCGAAGTGGCTGCCATTGATGACCAGAAACCCTTCGATGAAATACTTATAAGTCTGGCTGTGAGAGGTATCTTAATATATCTTTTAGTTCCTTTTTTTTCTTGAACATTTGTATATCTCACCTCTAACTAAAGTCCAGAATATATAAATATATAAAATGGTATCTGAATCCAAGTCTATCATTTCCATACCATGTAAATAATGGGAAGACGACCTAGCAGTCACACGCAGAGAAGGACTCAAATCTTACAGAACATGTCCTATATAGCTAACAACACAGGTCTGCACCTGATATAATACAAAATAATCCATAGCACTCACTAAACATGTCATAGGATGTAGTAAACGTGCTACAGGGAATTCGCAGGCAGAGCACCAGATCATTATATGCATACCATAAAAAACTTCACACTCCTGGAAACGAATCACTAAGGAAATATCTTGCTATATATCTTTATACACTATATTGCCAAAAGTTTTGGGACACCCCTCCAACTCATTGAATTCAGGTGTTGTTTTTCAGGGGTTGGGCTCGGCCCCTTAGTTCCAGTGAAAGGAACTCTTAATGCTTCAGCATACCAAGACATTTTGGACAATTTCATGCTTTGTGGGAACAGTTTGGGGATGACCCCTTCCTGTTCCAACATGACTGCACACCAGTGCACAAAGCAAGGTCCATAAAGACATGGATGAGCGAGTTTGGTGTGGAGGAACTTGACTGGCCTGCACAGAACTTGACAGTCCTGACCTCGACAGTCCTGACCTCAACCTCATAGAAAACCTTTGGGATGAATTAGAGCGGAGACTGCGAGCCAGGCCTTCTCATCCAACATCAGTGCCTAACCTCACAAATGCGTTTCTAGAGAGGAACGGTCAAAAATTCCCATGAACACACTCCTAAACCTGGTGGAAAGCCTTCCCAGAAGAGTTGAAGCTGTTATAGCTGCAAAGGGCCAGTTTTGGCCTGGCTCACAGTCTCCGCTCTAATTCATCCCAAAGGTGTTCTATGGGGTTGAGGTCAGGACTCTGTGCAGGACAGTCAAGTTTCTCCACACCAAACTCGCTCATCCATGTCTTTATGGAGCTTGCTTTGTGCACTGGTGTGCAGTCATGTTGGAACAGGAAGGGGTCATCCCCAAACTGTTCACACAAAGCATGAAATTGTCCAAAATGTCTTGGTATGCTGAAGCATTAAGAGTTCCTTTTACTGGAACTAAGGGGCCGAGCCCAACTCCTGAATTCAGTGATTTGGAGGGGTGTCCCAAAACTTTTGGCAATACAGTGTAAATAGTCCCAGTTGTCCTCCAAAGAGGAGGGTTAGTGGCAAGCCAGAAATATTCAATAATTAATAAATAAAATTCAGCACCTTGTGATATTCTGCTCTGATTTTAACTGGCTTTCAGTGAAGCCGGTGGTGCCACGGTGCAGCGTGCCAAATTCAGTCACTGCCGGCTCTTCAACAGAGCTACGGTGCATGGAGAGCGAAGGCTACCCTCTGTCTCACTATCAGTGGTTTCGCAACAGCGAGGAGCTGCCCGAGGACCCCAAAACCAGCGTCCGCTTCTACAACTCTTCATATGTCATGAATGCTGAGACTGGGTCACTGGTAAGCACAGCCATGTGAACATATTTATAACCGCTTTTTCATTGCACCGAATTGGAAGGGAGTCAAATTTGTCATTTAATGTCACGTCTTTTTCTTTAAAAATATACTTAAATGCAGGAGCACCTCTAGACCACTGCCAGCTGTACACAGAACATAGTGGCTCCATGGCCTTTTTGCATAATCATGCAACAGAAAATCATTAAAAGCCTGTGACAGTTTGGGAGTTCATAGAACTTGGCACCAAGAGCCATGCCACATTCAAAGGCAGCTGCAGTGAAGCCTGTGCTGTCTCATGATTCAGTGATTTAGTACACAATACACTGATAGCTAGGAAGATACCACGTAAGAACCAAAATAGTTTAATATTGACCTCAAGGGCAGCATACACATCAACATTGCCAAATAAAGTAATCAGGAATGAATATTCTCTGATTACGCCCACTATTTCTTATCAGAAATAACATGTTGAGACAAAACAATTACAGATAACTTTTATATTTATACACAAACTGCTCCCGGTCCTCTACAGTGCTCGGGTTTATACTGGTCACTACGCCAGATTACATTTCTACTGCTATGTGTAATTCCACTGTATGTAAATCTAACATTAGACAAGTGCTGTATATACAGTAGTTATCATCAGTTTACTATATTTATTAAGAATTCCAATAGTTTTTTTGACCAGCAGTGACCTCTCCTGGTTTAAGTATTAAACTCTATGTATTTCTCTTTTCAGAAATTCAGAGTAGTGAGGAAAGAAGATGCAGGGGAGTACCACTGCCAGGCCAGGAATGATGCTGGTTATGCAAAATGTGAAGCACAGCTTATGGAAGTCTGTAAGTAACATCATATAACTGGAAACCAGTAAACATCACAAGCAGAGTACTTCAAGGCTGCAATTAAATTTTATACAAAGCTTAGAAGCATTTTTTTTCCCCCTTCCGTCTTTCAAGATGATTTTGACATCGGGATGATGCTCTTGAAGATTGTAGCAGGAGTGATCGCATTCATCCTCTTAATAGCGGGGCTCTGCGTGGCTCAAAAACACGGCTACTGTTCCTGCAGGGAGCACACAGAAAACGAGTGAGTACCGCCCATAATATACACCGATCACACACAACATTGTGAGCAGTGCCAGGTGAAGTGAATAAGACTGATGATCTCCTCATCATGGCACCTGTTAGTGGGTGGGATATATTAGGCAGCAAGTGAACATTTTGTCCTCAAAGTTGATGTGTTAGAAGCAGGAAAAATGGACAAGCGTAAGGATTTGAGCGAGTTTGACGAAGGGCCAAATTGTGATGGCTAGACCACTGGATCAGAACATCTCCAAAACTGCAGCTCTTGTGGGGTGTTCCCGGTCTGCAGTGGTCAGTATCTATCAAAAGTGGTCCAAGGAAGGAACAGTGGTGAACCGGAGACAGGGTCATGGGCGGCCAAGGCTCACTGATGCACGTGGGGAGTGAAGGCTGGCCCGTGTGGTCCGATCCAACAGACGAGCTACTGTCGCTCAAATTGCTGAAGAAGTTAATGCTGGTTCTGATAGAAAGGTGTCCGAATACACAGTGCATGACAGTTTGTTGTGGGACCAACACGATATTAGGCAGGTGGTCATAATGTTATGCCTGATCGGTGTATGAGACATGTTCAGAAAGGTCTAACACTGGTCTGTTTTTTGTTTTTCTTCCCAGTTATAAAGTTCCTCAGTATGACAGTGGAAAGGAGTGCGTCTCTGCAGATGAGGTGAGTCTATACAATACTTCAGACAGTTTGTTTGCATTTAGGGTATTAAGAATGTGTTAAGAATTCACATTTATACACTTTTAACACACTCTTTTTTTTTTTTAAACAGGGGCATTTCCGGCACAAATCCTCATTCATCATATGACCAAGAAGGAGGATGACGAAGGAGATGCGGGAGAGACACGGCTGAACTGTGTGCCGCGAATACGAACTAACACAATCTGGATTTTCTTCTGAGGTGCATAAACACGATCTTCTTTGCCAAAGCTGTTAACAAACATCGCAGTACATTACAGACAGCTCCGGTATTACAATTCTCTGGGAAAGTTTTCTTCTTTATACGTTACAGGAAGGATCGCGTTCATCCTTTTAACGGTTTCCTAAAAAGCAAATGTAAGGAAGATTTTTGTGTAACTCGCAGATCTTGGGGTTTTTCAATGTGATGACATGATTACATGGTTAAGGAACGTGCAAAGAAGCAAATTGTGTTCATTTTGTATCGTTGTGGAAGCGAAAGAGCGTCTACGTTCTGCTAGAATCCGTAATCAGACAGAGCAGCACAAGGCAGCGGGTCAATCGGTCACTGAGCTAAATACTGTATGCTGTGTTTCAACACTAAAAATCAGTTTTTAAAGCTGCTGTGTGTGCGTTGCAGTGCCATGCACAGCTGTTTTTGATGTGTCGGGGTCACGGGATGTTGTGTTTCGTTGTTTTAGTGCAAGTTGCATAGGTTGTAAGTACAGTGTAATGTTTCAAAGCCTGGTTTCAGTATTCAATCAAATGTCCTGGACTTGGTTGTGCTAAATGACAAACTAACTAGTTTCATTTATTTATTTATTTTTTTTTAAAAATAATAATAATAATAATAATAATAATAGACAGACATTATGTATTTTACAATTCTTTCAGAGTGATCTCTCTCTCTCTCTTTTCTCTCTCTCTCTCTCTAAGTGACCTTCTGTAATTTTTTATTGTTTTATATTAGAATTGTTTGGACAGACTGTCCAGTTTTGTGGCTGTGTTCATGCTTTATTATATTTGGTTGGAATGGAAAAGCTGAAAAGAAAAGATTGTGGGCCATGACCAATAAATAACGCTGATAGTCATGACTTAAACTACACTATTTGGAAATTTCCAGATTTCTTTCCTCTCCGTTTCTTTTTCAGATCTAATTAGCTCATTGTCCATTGACACAAAATCATTTTCTCCCAGGATGCTGGTTTTAAAATAGCTTTCTACTCCAAAGAAGCTGTTCCTGACTGTTAAGTATACAAAATGTCTTACAATTCTGTGAGTCTTGACAACTTGTCTTCCATGATGGCATGTCCCACTGTCTTGCAGGCCGCATGACCGACTGTTATTACGAATGCTGTAAAAAAAAAAAGAAAAGAGAAAAAAAAAAAAGCACCATGGAGAAGAAGGGTTATGGCTGAGCTTCAGACAGTGCAGTGGAGGTAATCTCTTATAATAGAAATGAAATATTACTACCTTTACGTTGACAGTGCCGGATTGTGAACTGTGCTGGGTTTTGATTTATGTTGGAGATGTTTGCATGGCTAAAGCAGAACTATGATGAAATACTCCAAAACTGCTCAAAAATGCTTACAACAATTTAACAAAATATATACACAATATTTAGCCTCACCACAACTGCCTGTTTGATACAGAAATATTATAGCGTGTCTTATAAAAGGAACAGTTATCGGGTCTAATGGGATATTTGTTACCCTTCATTACCAGTTCATTGTCAGTGTTGTGGTCATGTTTGCTGCGTAACTCACGTATACACCGATCAGGTATAACATTGTGAGCAGTGAGAGGTGAAGTGAATAAGACTGATGATCTCCTCATCATGGCACCTGTTAGTGGGTGGGATATATTAGGCAGCAAGTCAACATTTTGTCCTCAAAGTCGATGTGTTAGAAGCAGGAAAAATGGACAAGCGTAAGGATTTGAGTGAGTTTGACCAAAAGGGCCAAATTGTGATGGCTAGACCACTGGATCAGAACATCTCCAAAACTGCAGCTCTTGTGGGGTGTTTCCGGTCTGCAGTGGTCAGTATCTGTCAGGGTCAGGGCTGTTTTGGCAGCAAAAAGGAGGACCAACACAATATTAGGCAGGTGGCAATCATAATGTTATGCCTGATCGGTGTATATACGGTCTAAGAAGGTGCATTCTGGCCAAAATGATTCCATAACTATACACAATTATTAAATATTCTTTTACGTCAGATTGCAGTTTCAGATATATATTCTTTATCTGAAATAAATGGTATATCTATATCTATCGATCTATCTATCATCTATCTATCTATCCATATATATATATATATATATATACATACACACACACTGGTGTGAAAAAGTGTTGGCCCCCTTCCTGATTCCTTATTTTTTTGCATGTTTGTCACACTTTAATGTTTCAGATAATCAAACACATTTAAATATTAGTCAAAGATAACACAAGTAAACACATCATGCAGTTTTTAAATGAAGGTTTTTATTATTAAGGGAAAACAAAATCCAAAACTACATGGCCCTGTGTGAAAAAGTATTTGCCCCCTAAGCCTAATAACTGGTTGGTCCACCCTTAGCAGCAACAACTGCAATCAAGCGTTTTCCATAACTTGCAGTGAGTCTGTTACAGCGCTGTGGAGGAATTTTGGCCCACTCATCTTTGCAGAATTGTTGTAATTCAGCCACATTGGAGGGTTTTCGAGCATGAACCACCTTTTTAAGGTGATGCCACAGCATCTCAATCGGATTGAGGTCAGGACTTTGACTAGGCCACTCCAAAGTCTTCATTTTGTTTTTCTTCAGCCATTCAGAGGTGGACTTGCTGGTGTGTTTTGGATCATTGTCCTGCTGCAGAACCCAAGTTCGCTTCAGCTTGAGGTCACAAACCTACTGATCTATCAGTCTGGAAAAGGTTATAAAGCCATTTCTAAAGCTTTGGGACTGCCACGAACCACAGTGAGAGCCATTATCTACAAATGGTGAAAACATGGAACAGTGGAGAACCTTCCCAGGAGCGGCCGGCCGACCAAAATGACCCCAAGAGTGCAGCGACAACTCAACAAGGAGGTCACAAAAGACCCCACAACAACATCCAAAGATCTGCAGGCCTCACTTGCCTCAGTTAAGGTGAGTGTTCATGACTCCACCATAAGAAAGAGACTGGGCAAAAATGGTTTGCATGGCAGAGTTCCAAGACGAAAACCGCTGCTGAGCAAAAAGAACATAAAGGCTCGTCTTAGTTTTGCCAGAAAACAGCTTGATGATCCCCAAGACTTTTGGGAAAATACTCTTTGGCCTGGGGGAGCACGGTGGCTCGGTGTTTAGCACGTTTGCCTCACACCTCCAGGGTTGGGGGTTCGATTCCCACCTCCGCCATATATGTGGAGTTTGCATGTTCTCCCTGTGCCTCGGGGGTTTCCTCCGGGTGCTCCGGTTTCCTCCCCCGGTACAAAGACATGCATTGTAGGTTGATTGGCATCTCTAAATTGTCCGTAGAGTATGAGTATGAGTGTGTGTGTGTGTGTCCTGCGATGGGTTGGCACTCCATCCAGGGTGTATCTTGCCTTGATGCCCAATGACACCTGAGATAGGCACAGGCTCCCCGTGACCCGAGAGTAGATTGAATAAGCGGTAGACAATGAATGAATGAATGACTCTGTGGACTGACGAGACAAAAATTGAACTTTTTGGAAGGTCTGTGTCCCATTACGTCTGGCGTAAGAGTAACACCGCATTTCAGAAAAAGAACATCACACCAACAGTAAAATATGGTGGTGGTAGTGTGATGGTCTGGGGCTGTTTTGCTGCTTCAGGACCTGGAAGACTTGCTGTGATAAATGGAACCATGAATTCTGCTGTCTACCAAAAAATCCTGAAGGAGAATGTCCGGCCATCTGTTTGTGACCTCAAGCTGAAGCGAACTTGGGTTCTGCAACAGAATAATGGTCCAAAACACACCAGCAAGTCCACCTCTGAATGGCTGAAGAAAAACAAAATGAAGACTTTGGAGTGGCCTAGTCAAAGTCCTGACCTCAATCCCATTGAGATGCTGTGGCATGACCTTAAAAAGGTGGTTCATGCTCGAAAACCCTCCAATGTGGCTGAATTACAACAATTCTGCAAAGATGAGTGGGCCAAAATTCCTCCACAGCGCTGTAACAGACTCATTGCAAGTTATGGAAAACGCTTGAGTGTAGTTGTTGCTGCTAAGGGTGGACCAACCAGTTATTAGGCTTAGGGGGCAAACACTTTTTCACACAGGGCCATGTAGTTTTGGATTTTGTTTTCCCTTAATAATAAAAACCTTCATTTAAAAACTGCATGATGTGTTTACTTGTGTTATCTTTGACTAATATTTAAATGTGTTTGATTATCTGAAGGGGGGCACGGTGGCTTAGTGGTTAGCACGTTTGCCTCACACCTCCAAGGTTTGGGGTTTGATTCCTGCCTCTGCCGTGTGTGTGTGTGTGGAGTTTGCATGTTCTCCCCGTGCCTCGGGGGTTTCCTCCGGGTACTCCGGTTTCCTCCACCGGTCTAAAGACATGCATTGTAGGTTGATTGGCATCTCTAAATTGTCTGTAGCGTGTGATTGTGTGAGAGAATGAGAGTGTGTGTGTGCCCTGTGATGGGTTGGCACTCCGTCCAGGGTGTATCCTGCCTTGATGCCCAATGATGCCTGAGATAGGCACAGGATCCCCGTGACCCGAGAATAGATCGGATAAGCGGCAGACAATGAATGAATGATTATCTGAAACATTAAAGTGTGACAAACATGCAGAAAAATCAGGAAGCGGGCCAACACTTTTTCACACCACTGTATGTGTATATATATATATATATATCTCAGTGGCGTACCGTGCATTTCACACCTAGGCCTTCAGTAGTGCTCCGTCTGAATCAACCCGCCCCTCAAAAACCAATGTATGGTTATAGAAACCATCTTAATATGCAGAAGTACAGTATAAAGAGCCGTTGCATCGCAGATAGATAACTCCTGTAGCCACAATAAATGCCTTTATTGAATAGACAAACCAGGGGTGAACAAGTCTCCTCCTACTGCAGCTACAGCCACGACACACATAAAAAACATCAATAATAACCTCATAAACTTGCAATATTATTTAGGAAAATCGCAACGTTTTACTCACCAAAAATTCGGATTATTTGTAAACAAAATCCATCCTCCTCTCTTTCCTCAAAAACAGTTCAATTACTCTGTTGTACAGATTATCCGTGCGTTTCAGTTCCATCACGATCCTATCCAATCAACGGGTCTGAATACGGTGACGTTGCCGTACGCCTGCTAGAGGGCCCTAGTGACACCAACTCAAAATCTGATTGGTTGAAGCAAAAGTTTCATGGACATTTATTTTGTGTTAGAGGGCCTGCAGAACGGATTGTGAAGGCCTCCGGGCGGACTTCTTTAACTTTGACCCTGCCTGGCAACAAATGATGGCTGAAATGTGATTGGTTAAATGCTTTAATACGAAAATACATGTCTGGAAGCAGCGCAACCATCGGAAAAGCTATGAAAGGAATGTGACGGACCATTTGGAATTATTTATTAAGTATTGATGGACAAAATATAATTAACATCAGTTTGTGACTCAGATATTTTTTTAGGCCAGCAGAGAAGGCCTTGCAGGCCCTGACGGTCCGCCACTGATATATATATATATATAATATCTAACATTCCAAGTATAACAAAATATTTTATGTGTATCATCATCTACATGACAGAAGGAGAAGCTCACCTGTTGTTTTCGTATTGTCCGAGTGTGTTCTTTTATTATGTGGTGTTGGTAAAAAAAAAAAAAAAAAAATTAAAAAAGGTGTAATGTACTTCAAATGTAAGATTTGAACAGCATTAAACCGGTGTAAAGTTATTTATTATCTATTAAGTAGATGACCACATTACTCAGGAGTTTGACAGAAGTGACGATTTCTGTACATTGTTAGAGTTTTAGCGATTCTATATGTTTTGTTTAATAAAGATGTTGTAATAGAACATATTGCAGCCTCTGGGATTAACATGGGGTTCAGTTCTGTGCTCATGTCTGGTGTGTGTGTGTTTCATTAGGGATTTCTCCTCCAAACCTGGAATGTATATAAGTCTGTGTGTGTGTGTGTGTGTAGTGTCATGACACAGCATCCCATCTAAGGTGCCTTTCCAACCTAGGCTCTGGATCCACCAATCAATGACTAGGATTAAGCATTTAATTAAGCATTTAATAAAATACGATTGAATTAAATGCTTAATAAATGAACGAATAAACGAAGCAAACACGCATTTCCGGGGAGCTTTATTTTGAAACATCCCTTCGACTTTTATTCTGAATCTTCTTATCCGCCTCAACGGTCTTTCCCGGAAGTGTGTAACGGAATGGTCGAATCCCAAACTGGTCTTTACACCTTATTGAAGTGCACTACATAGTAAACAGACACAACCTCTTTTGTCACCCTATGTAGGGCAGAATGTATGCGATAGGAATTCATTTGGGATACAGCCTGTGACATTTCTTAAAACACGTCTTCTTTAAAACAACCGACGCCTGAGAATAAATTCTAAAAACTTATGACTTTCAGGTATTAACATTTTTTTTAAAAATAATTATAATTGCTTCTCAGGGTGTGGAATTGAATAAAAGTTTTAAAGGTCCCCCTCGCTAGCCTTGCTAACTACATGCAGTTTTAGTAACTCGCGTTATAACCCTTGTACTGAGATATAAACATACATGAAGTTATTTGTGTGTGTGTGTGTGTGTGTTTTAAACTGGTGTTTATTCGTGTAACTCTACTTGTTTTCTTTATTTTCAGATAGTTTCCTAGCTCAGTCAGACTTACAAGTGTTTCGTAAGATAACCACACACACACACACACACACACACACACACACAGAGCTATGAGCATTTTCGGCTTTGGCCAAAGCGCAGACATTGACATAGTGCTGAAAGACTCTGAGACGAGGAAAAAAGCCGAGCACAAGAGCGAAGATGGCAAAAAGGAGAAATATTTCCTTTTCCACGATGGTGAGACGGTGAGCGGTCAAGTCAACATCACGCTGAAAAACCCGGGCAAGAAACTGGAGCACTATGGCATCAAGATCGAGTTCCTCGGCCAGATCGGTGAGAGATCACCTCTTTTCACTCCACACATTTATCTGATGAAGTATCCTGAAAGTGTGTGTGTGTGTGTGTGTGTGTGTCTCTGTCTTTAGAGCTGTACTATGACAGAGGGAACCATCATGAGTTTGTTTCCCTGGTTAAAGATCTGGCTCGACCTGGAGAACTTTCCAGCTCACAGTCTTTCGACTTCGAGTTTTCTCATGTGGAGAAACCATACGAGTCATACACAGGCCATAACGTGAAACTAAGGTGACACACACACACCTCTTTTTTTTTTTTTTTTTTTTTTTGTGCTGTTCTATGAAGTCACCAGTAGGCGTTCCTACTATTGGTTGCCATGGTAACGATGTTTATCGGTGGGTGACGTAACTACAATTCCAAATTCTTCCCGCAAAATTGTCTGTATATACACCGATCAGGCATAACATTACTGCCTAATATTGTGCTGGTCCCCCTTTTGCTGCCAAAACAGCCCTGATCCGTCATGCACTGTGTATTGACACCTTTCTATCAGAACCAGCATTCACTTCTTCAGCAATCTGAGTAACAGTAGCTCGTCTGTTGGACCGGACCACACGGGCCAGCCTTCGCTCCCCACGTGCATCAATGAGCTTTGGCCGCCCATGACCCTGTCGCCTCCTCACCACTGTTCCTTCCTTGGACCACTTTTGATAGATACTGACCACTGCAGACCGGGAACACCCCACAAGAGCTGCAGTTTTGGAGATGTTCTGATCCAGTGGTCTAGCCATCACAATTCGGCCCTTCGTCAAACTCGCTCAAATCCTTACGCTTGAGGCTGAGAGCAGTCTGGTGGACAAGACATCTTATAAATGTCTGATAAATTAGCTCACATTGTGTGATTTATTTAAAAAAAATTCATTTTCCGTATTCTGTTAAAGCTAGTGTCATCGCTTTGTGTGTATTTACCGTCATTTATCATCATACGTCATAAAGAGGGAAACGGCTCATACTTCTGGTTCCGTTTGAGACGATACTTTTAGGACGCAGCTACGACTTTGATTCATGTCTGATCTTCCTCTATGAGGGTTTGTTGTTATTCCAGCATCACAGTTTATGTCGCGTACACATTTGTCTGGGTTTGTACCGCAGGTACTTCCTTCGTGCGACGATAAGCCGCAGACTGTCCAGCATCACCAAGGAAATGGACATCGTAGTGCACACGCTGTGCACATATCCCGAGTTAAACTCCTCTATCAGGATGGAGGTTGGCATTGAAGACTGTCTGCATATTGAGTTCGAGTACAATAAATCCAAGTAAGTACCACATTACACCATTTTATATTTCACTGTCTTATAGTTCTGATGTTCTTCCAGCAGGATCTAGCTGATGATCAGGGTGTCGAGAAATCCGCTTTCATTTGTTCCATACAGATATCACCTGAAAGACGTGATTGTGGGGAAGATCTACTTCCTTCTTGTGAGAATAAAAATAAAGCACATGGAGATCGATATAATAAAGCGAGAGACGACGGGCACGGGACCCAGCGTGTATCATGAAAACGAAACCGTTGCCAAGTACGAGATTATGGATGGAGCACCAGTGAGAGGTAAAGCAAAGACATTTGGTTATTGCCATAACATTGTGAGCAGTGCCAGGTGAAGTGCATAAGACTGATTATATACTCATCATGGCACCTGTTAGTCGGTGGGATATATTAGTCAGCTCTTGTGGGGTGTTCCCGGTCTGCAGTGGTCAGTATCTATCAAAAGTATCCTTTAAGTCCTGAAAGGATCTGCTGCTAACATCTTGGTGCCAGATACCACAGCACACCTTCAGGGATCTGGTGGAGTCCATGCCTTCGACGGGCCAGGGCTGTTTTGGCAGCAAAAGGGGGACTGACACAATATTAGGTAGGTGGTCATAATGTAATGTCTGATTGGCGTATATCTCTTCCGTGTTGTCCAGGTGAATCGATCCCCATCCGGCTATTTCTCGCCGGCTACGAGCTGACTCCCACCATGAGAGATGTCAATAAGAAGTACTCTGTGCGATATTATCTGAACCTGGTCCTGATAGATGAGGAGGAGAGACGTTACTTCAAGCAGCAGGTGCGGTATCATTCATGCAGCACGGAAATCCTACAGATTGTATAACGTTGCAAAAGAAAGTCTAAATCTTTTACTCCTCTTTCCCACTGAAGGAAATCACACTGTGGAGAAAAGGAGACATCGTCAAGAGGAGTATGTCCCAACAGGCCACCATAGCTGCTCAGAGATTTGAGGGATCGAAGCCCGTTAGTGCCGTGGTGGATAAAAATGTTAAATGAAATGTTAGTTGTTTTATATAGAAATATATTTCCTGTATGCTCCTGATCGCTCAGCGGCACAGGAGTTTGGGATCGACGGGAAAGCAAATCATTCACGAATATCATCCAGGTGCTCAATCTTTAGACGTATACATGTTGATTTGTTGAGATTTCTTTCAAATCTACATACAATAACTTTCTTTTTTATTTAAAAACATCCAAACATTCCTTTATCTTTCTGATCAAATCAATACTAATTATTTTAATGCTGTGTTTATGTTCTGGGAAAATGCGCCTCAAGTAAACACTGGGAGCTTTTTGCGTTTTGGTGTGAAAGGTATTTGCAGTTGGTTTATTCGTAATCGATTTACACACATTATTATTCTGTAGTGGTGGAATTAGGGAAGAGGCAGTGCAGAAATTCTGCAGACGTTTGTGCTGCGTTCGGGTAGAATTCGGACCTCAGATTACGGAAAAACCTCAGAATTCCTACTCGGAATTAGGGGGCCGTCTCCAGAATCCTGAGACCAGTGACCGTAACTAAGCAGAGTTAAACTGTATAGACCAACGATAGCTTTAGATCAGTCAACATACAGTTGAGTGTTTTAGGGAGTTAAATACTCATCACAGGTAGCTGGCTAGATTCCTGCTGACAAATGTCGTGTACAGAGGTGAGAAATGGTCCACCTTCCAACTCGGGTTGAGTCAAACTCTACTACGCTTTTCTACTTCTGTATATCTGTATGTGCCAAAAGTATGTATATCTAGTCCAAAGATATTTGTCATGGACCCTCTGTATGGGTGTTTAGGAACAATGGGTAAATAAGGGTCATATTTCTGATGGGTGTTTTATTAAGCTTTTCATTTCTCTATCTTGTCATTTTAGCATCGCTCAGGTCAAGCAAGCTTTTTGTGATAAGGGGAAAGAAGCACTTTTGCACAATGAGCCGTACTGTGAATAAACTTTGCTTACTTTTGGGTCAATTTATGCGTCCAAACTTTTTTCAAAAGCATGATGGGGTAGGAGGACATACTTCAAAGTTTAATGATTTGAATAACAATAGATTTTAAGGATAAAAAAGTTAACCAGCTTTTGGCTTCAAGAACATTTGTGACGGTCCATTGCTTCAAAGATCCAGCATCCAGGATCTAACCTTTTAATAGTTTTTATCCTTGCAGGGGGTCTGTGTCTTCCAACCTCAAGATAAAGTCAAATTCCTCTGAAAAGAAAAACAAAAACAAGTCAGGATCACATATGAAACACTGGAACCATCAATGTACATCTATGTAACCTTTATAGAATTATTTTCTTAAATATTTGGACATTATTTAACGTACTGCCAGTGTACAGTATCAGGTATAACATTGTGAGCAGTGAGAGGTGAAGTGAATAAGACTGATGATCTCCTGATCATAGCTTCTCGTCAGGGACATTATTAAACAACGCTGGTGTTTTTCCCCATTTGAACGACACAATGACCCCAAACACGGCCAAAATATCACTCAAGAACGGCACAACAAATCTGAATCGGATCTTATTTAAGATTTATGGAGGATTTTACAATTGAAGATTCATCAGAGGGATCTTCTGAACCTTGGGGAATTGGTGAGTTTGCCAAATGGGATGAGTCACGAGTACTAGTTTGACTGAATATGTCTCACAAGACATGGCGTGGTGTCTGAATATGAATGGTGTCTTTTTCCATGTCTGTAATATTTTAAAGATCTTGCTTTATTCGTATGAATACCTACTTTTTCTAATTTCTTAAGTCAAAAGATATTATGTGTGTCACATTGAAGGACACTAGATAAACATCCATCCATCCATTTCCTATAGTGTTTATCCTACACAGGGTCACAGGACACCTGGAGTCTATCCCAGGGGACTTGGGGCACAAGGCAATGGACACAGTGGACAGGGTACGAACCCTGCATTAGATACAGCATTAGATATTTAGAGATGCCAATCAGCCTACAAACCCCTGAAACATCGGGAGACAAGTAACAGATGTATGATGGTGGAGCAGCAAGTGTGTGTGTGTGTGAGTGAGAGAGATGGACAGAGATCATGTTCTTGCTCCACTCTCCACATCTTAAGAGAGAGAGATGGGCAGAGATCATGTTCTTGCTCTACTCTCCACATCTTAGAGAGAGAGAGATGGACAGAGATCATGTTCTTGCTCCACTCTCCACGTCTTAGAAAGATAGAGAGAGAGATGGACAGAGATCATGTTCTTGCTCTACTCTACACGTCAGAGAGAGAGACAGACCTGTAGTTAAAGGCTGCACTGAAAGCCGAGCTCGGGTGAACAGGGCTATGTTACTCAGTGCTCCTCCACTGCTCTTGTGCTTCAGGTGATATTTCTTCAGCTCAGTCAGTGGAATGAAGCGCTTGGTCATCCTCTCAAACTGGACATCCACCTACACACAAGCATCCATCAACAGAAAATCCTATTACTCTTTACTGATAGACAACATGTCTGTACCACAGGGCTGTTTAATGATTGGTCAGATGTTAATTACTTTATATTAATATTTGTTTTCAGGAAGTGATGTTATTGGAAATTATTCAGATATCAGGAAAACAGTTTTACAGAAACAGTAGTACATCTTGGACACTACCATACTCCACTTGGGGTTCTCGGGTTTGCTGGACGGATCATAGTGCACGTCTTTCTTGTCGAACTGTGTATGGTCAACATACGCTTCCTTCACAATCTGGAAGGTCAATGCCGCATCTTTAACAGAAATATCAAGGTGCGTCTAATTTGAGTTACGCCGCAATTGTCATACTCACCTTTATGATGCCCGCTATTCCCGGCTCTTTACAGTTGCTGTGGTAAAAGAAAGCCTGCTGACCCGGTTTCATATCCCGCATGAAGTTACGAGCCTGAAAGACGCCAGCACAGTCATGTCTCACTTAACACACACTCATTGACCCTCGTCGTGTGCCTAGTGGAATTTGTTAAAAATGATCAGATCAAGGATTCAAAACAAAATCTTTACAGCAAATGCTATTTTGAAGATACACAATAAGTTTGTTTGGACTGTACACACCCATGTGGACCATCACACCCATATGTGCTCCTTCCCCAAACTATTCTGGACCACACAGTCGTCCAGAATGTCTTTGTACGCTGTAGCGTTACTATTTCCCTTTACCTGGAACCTGGTTTCCCTTTACTAGGCCCAAACCTCTTCCAGCATGACAATGCCCCTGTACACAAACCAAGCTCCATGAAGACAGCGTTCGACAAGGTTGAAGTGGAAAATCCCGAGTGTCCTTCACAGAGCCCTGACCTCAACCCCACTTAACACCTTTGAGATGAACTGGAACGCTGATCTCTGTAATTCTCTTGTAGCTGAATGAACACAAATCCTCATAGACACGCTCCAAAATCGAATGGAAAGCCTTTTTCAGAAGAGTGGAGCTTATTATAACACCAAAAGGAGACAAAATGCAAAATGGGACCAAAAATCACACACAGGTGTGATGCTTAGGTGTCCACAAATATTTGGCTATATAGTGTACAAATTGATTGTTTACATTTGGTAGAAGCTGACCAAATAATTTCATGTTTTACTTCTTTACATACACCGATCAGGTATAACATTGTGAGCAGTGAGAGGTGAAGTGAATAAGACTGATGATCTCCTCATCATGGCACCTGTTAGTGGGTGGGATATATTAGGCAGCAAGTGAACATTTTGTCCTCAAAGTTGATGTGTTAGAAGCAGGAAAAATGGACAAGCGTAAGGATTTGAGCGAGTTTGACGAAGGGCAGAATTGTGATTGCTAGACCACTGGATCAGAACATCTCCAAAACTGCAGTTCTTGTGGGGTGTTCCCGGTCTGCAGTGGTCAGTATCTATCAAAAGTGGTCCAAGGAAGGAACAGTGGTGAACCAGCGACAGGGTCACGGGCGGCTGAGGCTCATTGATGCACGTGGGGAGCGAAGGCTGGCCCGTGTGGTCCGATCCAACAGACGAGCTACTGTCGCTCAAATTGCTGAAGAAGTTAACGCTGGTTCTGATAGAAAGGTGTCAGAATACACAGTGCATGACGGATCAAATGGGGGACCAACACAATGTTGGTCATAAGTAGGTGGTCATAATGTTATGCCTGATCGTTGTATATCTGTTGGCAAGCTGCCGTGTTATTAGATGATCGAAACACTTCCAGACTTCAGTGCCATCACCTTTACCTGATAATTCCTCACTCCGTCCCAGCAGCCTGTTTGATTAGGGAGAGCTTTCAGGTCCTCAATTCCAAACTGCAAACATTCATTAAGGAAAATGGATATAACTTTGGTTAAATATAAAGATGAACATTAAGCAGGAGGTCCTTTATGTTTACCTTCACATCCACTCCTTTCTCTATCCGGCTCTCAGGTTCAGACTTCATCAGCCAGTGGCTGTAAGCAGCTTTCTCTGAGGATGTGCTTTTCTGTGACTTTTTAGCAGATGCTACTCTCTTTCTTTTACCATCTCCAACACCATCCTCAGCATCAGATAAATCTTTACCTGCATTATCAAACCATTACAACGTTAACATCTATAGCACAAAACTACAGTATAATATAAACTCATTATCCAACAGCTCGCTGCTTACTTTGTTTATTCGCTATGGCAGCACCTAAAGACCTCTTCTTCGGCGCCATGTTTCACACAAAACTGCAAAATTAAAAAGATTATATGAATATTAAAATCTTAGACCTTTCTCCAAGGTTAACAATCATATAATAACCAAACTGTTATCACAAGCACTGTAGTGAAAGTCGGCGTGGTAAAGCGTGGACATGAAGATGTGTCGCTTCTCAAAAGCGCAGGATACGTTAAGTTCCACAATTGATTAGTAAAAAAAATATGAATTGTACTTTAAAATATTAGCACAAATAAATGTTTAACAAAATCCCCAATATCAGAGCCCAGGATAACACTACTTCATGAGAAAAGTTTCCTATAAAAAGTTTCCAATTTAGCTTGCTGTATGAACAAATAGAACGCAGACTTGACGTTCTTGACGCACCCTTTTTCTTGACTGAAACGGAACCACAATACAGATGAACGACATTACCCGTGAGCACCTTTTCACCAATATGATCAGGTTGCCAGATACGCGGCTGCAGCGGGTAAATCCCTCTCAGTAGACGGTAATGAACAGTAATTAAAGTAAATGGTCATTAATAGAAAGGTCCACACGGAAGCACATTTAAATGTGTTTATGCTGAAATATTTCTTATTATTTCTTGTAGTGACTCTGGTGGTAATTTATTGCTTGCTTTTCATTATTCCTTTGAGACATGAATGGTTATCTACAGCTCAGTGACGTTGAAGCAAACAGAGCAAGATTTCAATGCATTCCTCACTGACCATTTTCCAGGTGAAATCCAGTGTGGAATTAATAGACACAACAAATTCTAGACTCAGATTTCCATAATGCAATGCGGTTACAAACACTAAGCTCAACTAATCTGTGATTTCCAGAGCGATGGCAATGATGGCAGTATTAGCAACGTTTTGGAAATTGATCTATTTGAGCAGAGTGCACAGATGAGGATGTGTGAGAGAGAAATCTGGACAGACTAAAGGACTAAGGCACTGCTGCATCACTCTTTTTACACAACAAACTGTGATGCACTGTGTATTCTGACACCTTTCCATCAGAACCAGCATAAACTTTTTCAGCAATTTGAGCAACAGTAGCTCGTCTGTTGGATCGGACCACACGGCCCAATCTTCGCTCCCCACATGCATCAATTCAATTCAATTCAATTTTATTTGTATAGCGCTTTTAACAAAGAGCATTGTCTCAAAGCAGCTTTACAGAACATAAGAAACAATAAACATACAAACAAACAGTCCTAGATGTTAGACAGAATTTTCCCTAGTGAGCAAGCCTGAGGTGTCTCAGGCGACTGTGGCAAGGAAAAACTCCCTTAGATGGAATTAGGAAGAAACCTTGAGAGGAACCAGACTCAAAAGGGAACCCATCCTCATCTGGGTGACACCGGAGAGTGTGATATGAACAATGTCCTTTCTGCATTAGTTGTGTGATGCAGATACAGCATGTGTAGAATGTTATGTGTAAAATGTCCACATAGGGTTGGCAGTGCTGCTTTGAATACTCCAGTCCTCAGAAAGCAGAACCCAGCTGGAGCTGGTCCATCTCTGGATGCCACAGGAGCTGGCACAATCTCTGTGTGTCTCGGGGATAGGTAGAAGAAGGGAAACAAATGGAAAGGAATTAGCGTAGCTGCTATTCATAATATTAGCAGGCACTAGATGATGATGTGCATTTAATCAGATGTATTGGAGTACAAAGTTATGGGATTTATTAGGTGTATGCCTGGGTAAAGAGATGTGTCTTTAGTCTACGTTTGAATGGGGAGACTGTATCTGAGCCCCGAACACTGTCAGGAAGACTGTTCCAAAGTTTAGGAACTAAGTGAGACTTTAGGAGATCAGTGAGACTTGGCCGACCATGACCCTGTCGCCGGTTCACTGCTATTCCTTCCTTGGACCACTTTTGATAAATACTGACCACTGCAGACTGGGAACACCCCACAAGATCTGCAGTTTTGGAGATGTTCTGATCCAGTGGTTCAGCAATGGTGCAATGTGTTTTGGGTAGCGGTCATGGGCGGGGGCCCTGGCGACCCAAACCCTGGACAAAGAATCTGGCTTTTGGGACATGGAATGTCACCTCAGTGGGGGGGAAGGAGCCCGAGCTGGTGAGGGAGGTTGAGCGGTACCGGCTAGAGATAGTCGGGCTTGCCTCCACACACAGCCTGGGCTCTGGAACCCAACTCCTTGAGAGAGGTTGGACTCTCTTCTTCTCTGGAGTGCCCCATGGTGAGAGGCGTCGGGCTGGGGTGGGCTTGCTTATAGCCCCCCAGCTCAGCCGCCATGTGCTGGAGTTTTCCCCGGTAAACGAGAGGGTTGTTTCCCTGCGCCTTCGGGCCGGGGATAGGTGTCTCACTGTTGTTTCAGCTTATGGGCCAAATGGCAGTGTGGAATACCCAACCTTCTTGGAGACCCTGCGAGGGGTGCTGGAAGGTGCTCCAACTGGGGACTCCATAGTTTTGCTGGGGGACTTCAACGCCCATGTGGGCAATGACAGTGATACCTGGAGGGGCGTGATTGGGAGGAACGGCCCCCCTGATCTGAACTCGAGTGGTGTCCTGTTGCTGGACTTCTGTGCTAGTCAAAGCCTGTCCATAACAAACACCATGTTCAAGCATAAGGGTGTCCATCAGTACACATGGTACCAGGACACCCTAGGCCGGAGATCAATGATCGACCTTGTGATCATGTCATCTGACCTTCGGCCGCATGTCTTGGACACTCGGGTGAAGAGAGAGACGGAGCTGTCAACCGATCACCACCTGGTGGTGAGCTGGATCCGCTTGCGGAGGAGGCTGCCGGACAGACTTGGCAGGCCCAAACGTATTGTGAGGGTCTGTTGGGAACGTCTTGCTGATCCCTCTGTTAGGGGGGTCTTCAACTCCCACCTCCGGGAGAGTTTCAACCAGATCCCGAGGGAGGATGGGGACATTGAGTCTGAGTGGACCATGTTCTCCACCTCCATTGTTGACGCAGCCATCCGGAGCTGTGGCCGTAAGGTCTCTGGTGCCGGTCGCAGCGGCAATCCCCGAACACAGTGGTGGACACTGGAAGTAAGGGATGCCGTCAAGCTGAAGAAGGAGTCCTATCGAGCCTGGTTGGCTCGGGGGACTCCGGAGGCAGCTGAGGCATACCGGCAGGCCAAGCGAACTACAGCCGTGGTGGTCTCGGAAGCAAAAACTCGGGTCTGGGAGGAGTTCGGTGAGGCCATGGAGAAGGACTATCGGACGGCCTCTGGGAAATTCTGGCAGACCGTTCGGCGCCTCAGAAGGGATAAGCAGCTCTCTGCCAACACTGTTTATGGTGGAGGTGGAGAGTTGCTGGTCTCGACTGGGGATATTGTCGGACGGTGGAAGGAATACTTCGAGGATCTCCTCAACCCCACTGACACGCCTTCTGTAGAGGAACCAGAGGTCGAGGACTCAGAGGTAGATTCATTCATCACCCAAGCTGAGGTCACTGAGGTAGTTCAGCAGCTCCTTGGTGGCAAGGCACCAGGGGTGGATGAGATTCGCCCTGAGTACCTTAAGTCTCCGGATGTTGTAGGGCTGTCTTGGCTGACATGTCTCTGCAACATAGCGTGGCGGTCAGGGACAGTGCCTCTGGACTGGGCGACCGGGGTGGTGGTCCCTCTTCTTAAGAAGGGGGACCGGAGGGTGTGTTCCAACTATAGGGGGATCACACTCCTCAGCCTCCCAGGGAAAGTCTATTCCAGAGTCCTGGAGAGGAGAGTCCGACCGTTAGTCGAACTTCGGATACAGGAGGAGCAATGCGGTTTTTGACCTAGTCGTGGAATACTGGACCAGCTCTATACCCTCCACAGGGTGCTCGAGGGTTCGTGGGAGTTTGCCCAACCAGTCCACATGTGTTCTGTGGACTTGGAGAAGGCTTTCAACCGTGTCCCTCGTGGAATTCTGTGGGAGGTGCTCTGGGAGTACGGGGTCCGTGGCCCTCTGTTAAGGCCTGTTCGATCTCTATATAACCGGAGCAGGAGCTTGGTTCGCATTGCCAGCTGTAAGTCAGATCTGTTCCCGGTGCATGTTGGGCTCCGACAGGGCTGTCCTTTGTCACCGGTTTTGTTCATTGTTTTTATGGACAGAATTTCTATGCGCAGCCAGGGTCCTGGAGGGAGTCTGGTTTGGGGACCACAGGATTTCATCGCTGATTTTTGCAGATGATGTTGTCCTGTTGGCCTCTTCAGGCCTGGACTTACAGCATGCACTGGGGCGTTTTGCAGCTGAGTGTGAAGCGGCTGGGATGAGGGTCAGCACCTCCAAATCCGAGGCCATGGTTCTCGACCGGAAAAAGGTGGCTTGCACCCTTCAGGTTGGAGGGGAGGTCCTTCCTCAAGTGGAGGAGTTTAAGTATCTCGGGGTCTTGTTCACGAGTGAGGGAAGGATGGATTGTGAGATTGACAGACGGATCGGTGCAGCGGCAGCAGTGATGCGGTCTATGTACCGGTCTGTTGTAGTGAAGAAGGAGCTGAGCCGGAGGGCGAAGCTCTCGATTTACCAGTCAATCTACGTTCCTACTCTCACCTATGGTCATGAGCTCTGGGTCATGACCGAAAGGGTAAGATCCTGGATACAAGCGGCCGAAATGAGCTTCTTCCGTAGGGTGGCAGGGTGCTCCCTTAGAGATAGGGTAAGGAGCTCTGTCACCTGGGAGGAGCTCGGAGTAGAGCCGCTGCTCCTCCACATCGAAAGGGGGCAGTTAAGGTGGCTCGGGCATCTGTTTTGGATGCCTCCGGGACGTCTCCCTGGAGAGGTGTTCCGGGCATGCCCCACCGGGAAGAGGCCCCGGGGATGACCCAGGACACGCTGGAGAGACTTTGTCTTTCGTCTGGCCTGGAAACGTCTCGGGGTCCCTCCGGAAGAGCTGGAGGAAGTGGCTAGGGAGAGGGAGGTCTGGGCATCCCTACTTAGACTGCTGCCCCCATGACCCAGCTCCAGATAAGCGGAAGACAATGAATGAATGAATGATCCAGTGGTCTAGCCATCACAATTTGGCCCTTCCTCAAACTCTCTCAAATCCTTACACTTGCCCATTTTTCCTGTTTCTAACACATCGACTTGGAGGACAAAATGTTCACTTGCTGCCTAATATATCCCACCCACTAACAGGTGCCATGATGATGAGATCATCAGTTATTCACTTCACCTGTCAGTGCTTTTAAAGTTTGTAAGAGCTTATTAGTAAAATAATGGCGTAAAGTACATGTTTTCTTACTGATTTGTGGAGTATTTTACTGTGTTATAGTGTAAAAAAATTTTAAAGGGTAAATTTTGAGCACTGGTATAGCAGCTAGTTTTAAATATCGTCTTGCTGCTCGTTTTCGAGTGTATCTGGCAACCCTGAGTTGTGACCCTGAGTCCGTGAATCAAAATGGCGGCGGCTGCGTCTCTGTGGCGGATTGTACGATCCGCTTCATGTCGCATTAGCAGAAGTAGAAATTTAATATTTAACAGTGTACAGAGAAGAGGAATTGCAGCCTGCATTGATCGTAAGTAAAACTCTCTTGAGATGAAGAGGATTTGGGGCTGATGATGCACGAGTGATAAAGTAATAAAGGCCCATTAGTGATTTGCAGCTCAGGTCACTCTGGAATACTTTTGACCTAGGATATAAATCTGTGTCCAGTTGAGAAAAATAGTAAGCATTGTATTTCTGTATTCACACAGTGTGTATGATACTAGACCACTGGGTAAAACTGACTCCCATGTTGCTCAGGCTGTTTACACCTGGAACCTGAACAGAAATGAAATATAAGCCGGTTCGGGGATACCATAGTTACCACCGGCATCCTGTTATTTTTGGCATATAATGTAATACAGGTTGTTTGTGACGCAGAATAACACTTTTAAGTAACTATTGGCTTTTTTTTTTTTTACTTCTGTCTTTGAGAGAGCGGTTGTTCGCCTCCATACCTGCATGTAACGTGAGTTTGAACAATTAAAAAACTGCGGAACAAGAGTTACGTCGGTTTCCGTATACGTAAGAGACACGCCTCTCCGATTCAACCAATCAGCGTTTTCACTACTCGAGCTGTACCGGAAACACCATTTGTACTGCGCATGTGCGGAAATGCGTCTACTTTTTGTCTGAAGTATGACGAAACTATTTACTGCAGTTTATTTACACGGCAGGTATTTATAATACTGTTGTTATAATACTACTAATAACATAATATTATAATGTGCTGTTTGCAGGAAAAAACAAACCTGAGATCCCGCACATGCGCAATACAAATCGTGTTTCCGGTACGGACCGAGTAGTGACAGGGCTGAGAGCGTCACGGCGGTCACTACTCGAGCGGTACAGCTCTGCGCATGTGCGGAAAGCCAACACCACATTCCTGCATTCCTGTTTACTTAACATTCACAAAGAGGAGACCACAAAATCGGTGCTTTGTAAGGACACAGTAGTTTATCAGTGTATTACAAGCTTTTTGTCTTGTTGACTTCAGCAAAGAGGAAAGAAAGTCGCTGGGAAGAAACCAAAGATTTACCTTGTTACATATGTGATATCTGGAAATAAGTCTCATGGACCTTCCACAACATGTCTGGAACTAAGGGGCCAAGCCCAACCCCTGAAAAACAACCCTACACCATAATCCTCCTTCCACCAAACTTGGCAACCCCCAAACCCAGACTCGTCCATCAGATTGCCAGACAGAGAAGTGTGATTTGTCATTCCAGAGAACATGTCTTCACTGCTCTAGAGACCAGTGGTGGCATGCTTTACTCCACTGCAATTGACGCTTTACATTGCACTTAGTGATTTACGGCTTGGATGCGGCTGCTCGGCCATGAAAACCTGTCCCATGAAGCTCTCTACGCACTGTTCTTGAGCTAATCTGAAGGCCACATGAAGTTTGGAGGTCTGTAGATATTGACTCTGAGGAAAGTTGGTGGCCTCTGCACACTGTGTGCCTCAGCTCTGTGATTTTACATTTTACTGTTGTTCCCAATTGCTTCCACTTTGTTATACCACTAACAGTTGGCCATGGAATATTCAGTAGTGAGGAAATGTCACGAATGGACTTATTGCACAGGTGGAAACCTATCACGGTATCACGCACGATATCACTGAGCTCCTGAGAGCGACCCATTCTTTCGCAAATGTTTGTTCTTTCACAAACGTCTGCATGCCTAGGTGCTTGATTTTATACACCTGTGTCCTTGTGAGTCTCAGGAGGCTTCAGAACAGCCAAGGAGGATTTACAAGATGATTATCTTGTGGTCAGGGCTAATTCTGCATGACGATGTCCATTATATGATTATATGAACCTTACATGTTTTATACTGCTGTACCTCCCATTACTGCTTTCTAGTGACATGCAAATACTTCATTTCAACAGTTTTACTTCTTTACAAAAATTTCTTTCTTGTTCTAGCTTCTGTTGGTCTCACAGATGAGCAAAAAGAATTCCAGAAAGTGGCGTTTGATTTCGCTGCCAATGAAATGGCACCACACATGGCACAATGGGACGAAAAAGTAAGAGGATGTTGTTTGTTTATTTATTTATTAAAATAAACCATACTCATGCTGTATGAAACCTACATCATGGTGTGTATATTTTTCTAAAGGAAATCTTTCCTGTGGAAACCATGAGAAAAGCAGCCCAGCTCGGATTTGGGGGAATTTATGTGCAGCCGGATGTTGGGGGCTCCGGACTGTCCCGCCTCGACACGACCATCATCTTTGAGGCTTTGTCCACTGGCTGTGCGAGCACCACGGCCTATATCAGCATTCATAAGTCAGTATGAATTTTCACATTAACTGCTAGTGCTTTCTATTAAAAGCTACAGATAAACTGTGACAATAAATAACAAACCGGGCTGAACAGATTCCCCCCAAAAAGGCTCTGTTTTGTCTAATCAAACTTCAAATAACAAATATACAGAGAAACTCACCAACACTTCCTGTTAGTCACTACCGGCTATCACGAGTTGCCGGACTTGACATCTGGCTAATGATGCAGATTCCACAGTGAGAACACTCCTTTATCAGTCCCAAGCTTTCCAGAAAATCAGAAAATAAATAAATGCCTTGTGTGTTCAGCAAGAACAAAGCTAAAACCATCAGTCTTTTTCCTTTTATAATAAAATATTGGACTCTTTACATGCTGTGACAGTGCCTGCCGCATTCGATTCATCACCTGCCGCATTCGATTCATCACCTGCCACAATCGATTCAGACCCTGCCGCATTCGATTCAGACCCTGCCACAATCGATTCAGACCCTGCCGCATTCGATTCAGACCCTGCCGCATTCGATTCAGCACCTGCCGCATTCGATTCAGCACCTGCCGCATTCGATTCAGACCCTACTACATTCGATTCAGCACCTGCTGCGTTCGATTCAGCACCTACTCATTTGATTCACTATTTACTGCATTCAGTACGGCATTTACTGCATTTGATTCAGTATTTACTGCACTTGATTTAAAATGTGGCATTTGATTCAGTATTTATTGCATTTGATTCAGCACCTGCTGCACTCAATTCAGTATTATCTGCATTTGATTTGGTTCCTGCTTCATTCGATTCAGCACTTACTACATTTGATTCAGCACTAATTGCATTTTATTCACTTTATTGCATTTGATTCAGTATTTATTCCAAATTATTCGAAACCTGCTGCATTCAGTACGGTATTTATTGCATTTGATTCAGTATTTATTGCACTGCATTCAGCATCTACTGCATTCGATTCAGCACTTACTGCATTCTTTTTTTTCTTACTGCTGCAATAGCATGAGACATGCTGTTATTTAAACCATTTGCACTGCATTTATGCAATCATGGTTGTTGACATCGCAGAATATGAATGCAAAAGCTGACTTATGTCGGCTCAATGCAGGTTTGTTGTGCATGTTGCAGTATGTGCGCCTGGATGATCGACACGTTCGGTAACGATGCTCAGAGAGAGAAGTACTGTCCTGATCTCTGCTCCATGGAGAAGTTTGCTTCCTACTGTCTGACTGAGCCTGGTAGGACACAGAGAGGTTTATCAGTACACTAGTTTGTGTGTTCATCTTCATCATAACATTATTTTGTGTTTTTCTTTGAGGAAGTGGAAGTGATGCAGCGTCGCTTATAACCAGCGCAAAGCTACAAGGAGACCATTACATCCTGAACGGCTCCAAGGTACTGAGTTCAGAAGATCATCATGCTGTGAAGAGTAATGCTGAACGTTTTTACAGCTGTGTGTGTGTGTGTGTGATTTCCCTATCAGGCTTTTATCAGTGGTGGAGGAGATACAGATGTGTATGTAGTCATGTGTCGTACTGGAGGAAAAGGCCCCAAAGGCATCTCCTGTCTGGTGGTGGAGAAAGGAACTCCAGGACTCAGTTTTGGCAAAAAGGAGAAAAAGGTAAGTGCTAATCAGATCACCTCACCTCATGTTCTTGTCTTCCTGAACAATAGTAAAGAGATGAAGCACTACTTTTCCATATCAGTACTTCTCTTCTTTATAATAGGGATGATGTTCTAAACCAAAAAGCTGTGTATTTTGCTGATTTCCCAGCTAGCAGTCCTGTAGGATTTCACACTTTTGTGGATCGAAGAAATCAAGCAAAATCCACAATATTTGCAGGAGCTTTAAAAAAAGCTTCCAAAGCCCTCTTCCATTCATACAGCTATCACAGAAAGTAATTACACGTGTGTGTTCACTGGTAGGAGAAGAATCCTGTGCTTGCAGTTTCACCAATTCAAGTAATTTGGCTGCTACAGTCACAAGAAACTCCAGTTCTTCTGCTGTGCCACTAGAGGGCGGTAATGTGATACTCAAGATGCAACCCAAATCATATCCTTATACACTTATATACTCTATGCCGTTTTTGTACAAATAGTGTGAGTAGTGTCTTTGAGCCTCCTGGTGGTCCAACGGCAGGATTCCGCGCTCTCATTGCCGTGGGTTCGATTCCTAACCCAGCCAATGAAGTGTTAACTCTCAGTGCCGGTTCCCAATAAACGGGAGGGTCGTGTCAGGAAGGGCATCTGGCGTAACACCGGTGCCAAAATCGAAGCATGTGGAACCAAATGATCTGCTATGGCGACCCCAAACAGGGAGCAACCGAAACAATTCAATTAAATTTTATTTGTATAGCGCTTTTAACAAAGAGCATTGTCTCAAAGCAGCTTTACAGAACATAGGAAACAATAAACATACAAACAAACAGTCCTAGATGTTAGACAAAATTTTCCCTAGTGAGCGAGCCTGAGGTGATTCAGGCGACTGTGGCAAGGAAAAACTCCCTTAGATGGAATTAGGAAGAAACCTTGAGAGGAACCAGACTCAAAAGGGAACCCATTCTCATCTGGGTGACACCGGAGAGTGTGATATGAACAATGTCCTTTCTGCATTAGTTGTGTGATGCAGATACAGCATGTGTAGAATGTTCTGTGTAAAATGTCCACATAGGGTTGGCAGTGCTGCTTTGAATACTCCAGTCCTCAGAAAGCAGAACCCAGCTGGAGCTGGTCCATCTCTGGAGGCCACCGGAGCTGGCACAATCTCTGTGTGTCTCGGGGATGGGTAGAAGACGGGAAACAAATGGAAAGGAATTAGCATAGCTGCTATTCATAATATTAGCAGGCACTAGATGATGGGGCATTTAATCAGATGTATTGGAGTACAAAGTTATGGGATGTATTAGGTGTATGGCTGGCTAAAGAGATATGTCTTTAGTCTACGTTTGAACTGGGAGACTGTGTCTGAGCCCCGAACACTGTCAGGAAGACTGTTCCAAATTTAGGAGCTAAATACAAAAAAGCTCTACCCCCTTTTGTAGACTTTGATATTCTGGGAACTACCAGAAGTCCGGAGTTTCGAGCCCTTAAGGAGCGTGATGGATTGTAACGTGTTAGAAGACTGGCTAGATACGTGGGAGCTAAACCATTTAGAGTCTTGTATGTAAGTAGTGCTAGTTTATAATCAATTCTAAACTTAACAGGTAGCCAGTGCAGGGATGATAATATTGGGGTTATATGATCATACTTTCTTGACTTGGTAAGGACTCTGGCGGCTGCATCCTGGACTAACTGTAGCTTGTTTATTGAAGATGCTGGACAAATACCTAGTAATGCATTACAATAGTCCAGTCTGGAGGTCATGAACGCGTGAACTAGCTTTTCTGCATCAGATACAGATAAAATGTTCCTAAGCTTGGCGATTTTTCTGAGGTGGAAGAAGGCTATTTTTGTAATATCGGAAATATGTTTTTTCAAAGGACAAACTGCTGTCTAATATTACGCCCAGGTCTTTCACTGTAGAGCTAGTTTGTAATAGAACATCCTTCTAAGTACAGGTTGAATTGTGAGATTTCTTCTGTGTACTGGTTTTTGGACCAATCAGTAATATCTCCGTCTTATCAGGATTTAGTAATAGAAAATTATCAGTCATCCAGTCTTTAATATCTTTAACACACTCTGTTAATCTAGACAGTTTAGATATTTTATCTGGTTTTGATGAGATATATAACTGTGTATCGTCAGCGTAACAATGAAAACTAATCCTATGCCTTCTAATGATGTTGCCTAAGGGAAGCATGTATATTGAGAAGAGCAGAGGTCCTAAAACTGATCCTTGTGGGACCCCATATTTCACTGGCATTACACTGGACAGTTCTCCATTTAAATCTACAAAATGGTATCGATCAGACAGGTAGGATCTAAACCATTTTAATGCCTGTCCCTGAATACCTATGTGATTTTGTAAGCCGTCTACGAGAATGTTATGATCTATAGTGTTGAATGCAGCACTAAGATCAAGTAAGACTAATATTGAGATGCAGCCTTGGTCCGAAGCTAAAAACAAGTCATTTGTGATCTTAACTAGTGCAGTTTCTGTGCTATGATGGGGCCTGAAACCTGACTGAAATTCTTCAAGGATATTGTTTTCCTGTAAGAAGGAGCATAATTGAGTAGACACAACCTTTTCTAATATTTTAGATATAAAAGGAAGGTTTGAAATCGGTCTGTAATTTAATAAGTCATTAGGGTCTAGTTTAGGTTTCTTAAGAAGAGGCTTAATAACTGCTAGCTTGAAAGGTTTAGAAACGTGACGAAAGGTTTAGGGACGTGACGTTGCTGAAACAACAACAGTGTAAGTCTTTACACTGAAAATTCCAACAAGTGCACTTTAAGGACCTAATGAACTTATTCAGTGAAATGAAGTGTGGAATGATGCACTCAACTCTCGCAGCTTTGCTTACGTAGTGGAAGAGGGGCAGAGTTACCAGGCGCCGACTCTGGACGTGAAGTCATTTTCAAACGGCCGACGACAGTCTGGTGGACACGACATCTTACAAATGTCTTCTAAATTAGCTCACGTGAAAAAAATGTTGCATTTGAGGCGATACTACGCTTCTAAACCTCACTAGTGGGTAGAGTGCATAGTGCATTGTACATAAGTGAGTGTCAATTGGGACACAGCTTCAATCCAGGTGCTTGTGTTCTGCAGGTCGGTTGGAATTCGCAGCCCACAAGAGCAGTAATCTTCGAAGACTGTGCGGTTCCTGTGGCTAATCGGCTGGGAACTGAGGGACAGGGCTTCAGCATCGCCATGCATGGCCTCAACGGGGGCAGAATTAACATCGGTGAGTTAGCTGACGACGAGTAGAAAACCCTTTCAGCCTTCACTCTCCTCATACTCAAGGCTGTTTTTATATCTTCATCTTATATTTCTACACTTGCTAAGGTTGCCGTATTTTGAGGATGCTCTGAGGAAAGGTTAAACTGTGCAACATTTCCTTCATCCTCCTCATTCTCCTCCTCTTCCTTATCGTGCTTCTGCAACGCTTCTAGACAGTCGAGATGTTATCATTTTTGTTTTCTTTTTGTCAAAAGGCAAATATGGCATTGCTTCAAAAGAAAGAAAGCAAAGCTATTTATAATTCTAATTGGCATGAGATTTTTCATAAAGGGTGAATTTTTTTTTTAATCAGCTGTGTAATGCGTATTGTTTTATTTACCCCAAGTATGCCAATAATTTTGAAGCTTAAGAATGTATAAGAATGCTGCATATGTTTGCAATCCATCCATCCATCCATCCATCCACCATCCATCCATCTTATGTAGCACTTATCCTACATGGGGAACCTGGAGCCTAATCCAGGCAGTGGGGGACATGCTGGAGGAGGTGCCAGTCCATTATAATGCACACTCACACACACTTTCACACACTTTGGACAATTTATAGATGCCAATCTGCCTACAAGACATGTCTTTGGACTGGAGGAGAAAACTGGAGTATCTGGTGGAAACCCCTGGAACTCAGGGAAAAGATGTAACCTCGGACACACAAGGCAGAGACAGGAATCGAACCCTGATCCTTGGAGGTGTGAGGCGAAGATGCTAAGCTCTGGCCCTCCTCTGTATATAAGCATTCATATTTATATATGGATGATGGGAAAAAAGCTCATTCTGAGCATATCATAGCTTTAGTATTAATGTCTCAAAACAGACATTTTCTGCCTCAGCAAATCACTGAGTTTAGTCTGTGCTGACTCCACAGCTTCCTGCTCTCTCGGAGCTGCTCACGCGTCTGTCCTGCTCGCCCGAGACCACATACGTGTTCGCAAACAGTTTGGGGAACCTCTTGCGAACAGTCAGGTGAAGAGTCTGTGTGTGATTTACGTTTGCATCTTCAAATGCCGTATAGTTGCAGTTTGTACCAAGTAAGTAATATCTTTATATGGGCTTTCAGTTCCTGCAGTTTAAGCTGGCTGAAATGGCCACCAAGCTGGTAGCATCTCGCTTGCTGGTGCGTCAGGCGGCCGTCGCTTTGCAGGAGAAGAGACCGGACGCTGTGTCGCTCTGCTCCATGGCAAAACTCTTTGCCACGGATGAATGCTTTGCGGTGAGTCAATTAATGAGAATACATTTAATATAGAGAAATGTTCTGATTGTTAAAAACATTTGTAATTTTCATGTGTGAGGAATTAAAAGAAAAGATTTTAGTGGCTAGGATGTGCACCATCAGGAGGATCCACAAAAACCTTGAAATGGGCCAGAAATGTTGTATTGTTTATATTGCTAGTGTATATAGGGGATGTGGTAGTGGTTAAGGTGTTGGGCTACTGATCAGAAGGTTGTGAGTTCGAATCCCAGGTCCACCAAGCTGCCACTGCTGGGCCCCTGAGGAAGGCCCTTAACCCTCAATTGCTCAGTAGTATAAGTAAAAGTATAATCCAGAAAAGTAAGGTACAGAGTGTATACTTTTCTATGAATATTTTATAGCTTAGCCCATCTAAGTGGACTCTAAGTGAAACGCATATGATGTCATGCTATGCTTTTCACAGCAGTAACATGACAACAGTTGTTTTTTTTGCTAATCTTTTTCTTCCTTCGAATTCAGATATGTAACCAGGCTCTGCAGATGCACGGTGGATATGGTTACCTCAAGGACTACGCAGTACAACAGTTTTTTCGAGATATCCGAGTGCATCAGATATTAGAAGGCAAGTCCATGACCTAAAACGTCGGCAATCTCATGCTATTTTCAAAGCCGACGACATTTTGCTGCTGTCACATGATTTCGATAAGTGTACGAATAACGAATACGAATAACTTACGGTGGCCGAGAAGTGCAAAGCACAATAACAAATCCACAAACACGAGGACAATTCGGACAAAGCGGAAGAGGTAGGTATAGTTTGCGTATGGAATTCTTCCCGCTGATTGGCCGAGACATCTGTCACTCAGGATATACAGGAAGTAGAGCAGGCTGCAGCAGTAGAAAGTGGATTGGTGTGTGTATGAACGCAGCTCTGCTCTTATAGCGCTCCTTACATCCTTTAATCTGGAATAGTTCGGTCTTCCAAACATTCCTGGTGTGTTTTTAGAGATCGCAAACTAATCTTTACGCCATGATACGCTATCAGTATATCCAAAATCACGCCGTATGAACGTTCCTCAAAGTAGAGCTGAATGAACTCTTTTCTTATAAAGATTTTTCTTATAAAGATAAATATATGTTTGTTATTTTCTTTAAAAGATTTAAAGTTGCACTATCGAGGAAAAAAAATGGTTTAAAGTGAAGGCAGAACTCCACACATGTCCCGGAAATAAAGTTAGATACACAATTTCCTACTTCCTGTATATCCTGAGTGACAGATGTCTGGTCCAGTCAGAGGGAAGAATTCCATTCACAAACTACACCTACCTTTTCCGCTTCATCTGAATTCTCCTTGTGTTTTGCACTCCTCAGCCACCGTAATAACTGCTGAAGTTTTTACACAAACACCAAATCTTCCTCCAGAATGTTTCATTTTAGTGGCAAGAAAACTGATTTGGAATGCTCCACCCTCTGATAAACCTTGTTACTATGGCAACCTGCAGTAGGAACGCCTACTGCTGACTTCATAGTACAGCAACCGGAGTGATATGCAGCGATAAAATCATTGTATGTGTGAAGGAAAAATAGTTAATTGTTCACATACTTTGCTTATAGCTTAAATTGTCTTCCTATTTCCTTTAGGAACCAATGAAGTGATGAGGATGATCATTTCCAAAAATTTACTGGCTGAGTCTTGATCATGAAATCAGGACTTCAGAAGCTCATCATGGACTCTGTTACAGTGGAAGCAACTAATCCATAATGAATCACATAATGAAAGACAAGCTGGACCGAAGCTTCCTGTTTGTAGTTTGAAATACGTCTTTACTGTGTATTGTTGCTGTATGTTCCATATTATGCACTAATATGACATTCTGTAGGAGAACAAATTACCAGCAAAAAAAATCAAGTGTTTGATTAAACTCCAGTGTTGAGTAGTTACTGCATTCCACATACACTATATTGGCAAAAGTTTTGGAACACCTTTGGGATGAATTTCTTCGAGCCAGGCCTTCTCGTCCAACATCAGTGTCTGATCTCACAAATGCGCTTCTAGAGGAACGGTCAAAAATTCCCATAAACACACTCCTAAACCTTGTGGAAAGCCTTCCCAGAAGAGTTGAAGCTGTTACAGCTGCAAAGGGCGGGCCAGATTCATATTACATTCATGTGCATGTAAAGGCAGACGTCCCAAAACCTTTTGCAATATAGTGTATCTCAGTCCATGTTGGACAACCAGGTTGTGAGTTTGAATCCCAGGTTAAACAAGCTGCCACTTCTGGGCCCTTGAGAAAGGTCCTTAACCCTGAATTGCTCAGTTGAATAAAATGAGATAAATTGTAAGTCACCTCGGATAAGGGCGTCTGCTATATGACAGAAATGTAAATGCAAACTTCGCAGGTTGCCTCTACCACCGGTTCTGACCCGAAAGTGGATTGAGGGTTGTTATTGTCCTGTTCAAGCTGGCAACTTCCACCAAGTACAGAGCAAAGTGAAAGAAGGAAGGAAATAAAGAAAGAAATAAGGAAAGAAGATAGGGAAGAAAGAAGGAAGGAAAGAAAAATAAGACTAAATACCTGTTCATGTCTGCTGCAAGCACAGGTGAGTCTTTATTAAAAACAGGTTAACGATCCAAAATCAGTTCATAAATAACTGGACAAAATAACAAATGCTTAAAATCATCACAAGTATTTCAATAAAGTTTGACATTAGATTTTTTGAAAACGTTAATTTAAAAATATCAATTAATCTGAAATTTAAACATGAAAAATCCACAGCAAACCTTTTTCCAAAATGATCAACAAAACAGTCTGAGTGTTAATATGCTTCACATATTAAGGAAGGAAGGAAGGAAGGGGAGGGCAATTATCCCCTCAGCTCTGGGGAAATCTGGCTGGTCATTTGAGCACGGGCCAGTTCTCAGGCTGGCTTTTCAATCTGCTGCGGTGGAAAACAACTGTCCTGTTTCAGAGAAGACGTTTATGTCGATTCTGCAGGAGCATCACATTCCTGTTGATGAGGAACGATCTGAAATGAAAAGCACAGGTCCTCCGCCCATTAACACGGTCCCTACAGACATGAAGACGAAAAGGCTGTGCACTGATACAACTCGTATCAGTCATGACCAGCTCCTGGCTACCCATATCGTTGACCTTCCCTTGGACTTTGATGAGCTGAGGGAAATTTACAGCATCATCAGCCAACATGTTACAAAAAACAACAGTGAGGTACTGAGGATAGTTTTTGAAAAGAATATTCCCGTGGATGTTCAAGACTGCCTACAGCGGCGGGAAAATCCTGATAGGACAGTTCCTAATCTCACATGGGTCAGGAGCTGTAATGCTGTTATTACTGACTCTAAGCTACCGATAAATGCCCGCGGTAATTTCTTCTCTATGCTAATAACTTTTATATACATGGAGCACAATGTTCTTCCTCATTGCTTGGGGCTCCTCTTGATTTCTCACAGTTCTTATCATGCCTGAACAGGACATTTAACTCACAAGCAATGGCAAAATCCCCTTGTTCCCCTGTTCTTACTGTAAATAGTAGTGGATAGCAAGCAATCCAAAAGGTTTAGAAATTCAGCCTACAGGAAGTAGACACCGTCCATTGTATCGGTAAACTGGTCAAGCTGATAAAATGATGTTAAAGTTTCATGTCTTATTTGTCTTTCTTGTGCAGGACACGACTGTAAGAAGAAGAAGAAGAAGAAGCCCTTATTGTCGGCACACATACGTTATAGCACAGCGGAATACTTTTCTTCTCATATCCCAGCTGAGGAAGTTGGGGTCAGAGCGCAGGGGCAGCTATGATACAGCACTGCCCTAAAGGATGCTCGTCTGGATTTATGAAAATATGAAAATCATATTATTATATATGCAGTCTATTTTATGTAAGGTTAGCCTGTTATAGTCTGCGCATGCAAAGCAGGTGGTGTTAGCCTGCTGATTCTTCACACTGCTAGTGTGTAACACCGTCTGACAGTTCCCCGACCTCCAGAGGGCGCCCTTCTCTGATTTTAATACTATTTTTCTTGCTCGTTTTTTGTAGAACTGTTATATAAAGCACTTGGACTGGGTCGTTCGGATCATTTTACTGACTCGGATCTTTGGATCTCGTTCAGCAAAATGAACTAATGTTACGCGTATAAATAGACCAAGGCTAGTTAAACTGTAGGAAACAGCCTTAGCCTATGAGGCTGTCACGTGATCAACAAACGACTCGGGAGATGAACTATTCATGATGGTATGTGCGAAATAAAAAATGTATGCCTTCGTTTAGGGTTAATGGATATTTGGCGTCACAAAAACCCAAACCAAATGATGTATGCATGGAGTAACAAAGATCAGTTTAAACAGTCACGTATTGATTATTTTTTAATCTCAGACGCACTAGAGGATTATGTTCAGTCTGTTTCTATAGAGCCTTCCATCTTAACGGATCATAAAGGAATAGCAACTGACATAAATAGGAAACTCAATAAGACATTATTAGAAAATGAAACATTTAAAATGAAAGCAATAGAAATTATTGACAGGCATCGGACTTGGGCTAAAATAATGAATACCTTTGGAAAATTTTGGGAGCTCACTAAATATGAAGTGAGGAATTTAGCCATTTCAATGGGAAAAATGCTTGCTTTTGCTAAACGACAGAAAGCACGTTTGCCTCACACCTCCAGGGTTGGGGGTTCGATTCCCGCCTCCGCCATGTGTGTGTGGAGTTTGCATGTTCTCCCCGAGCCTCGGATTCCTCCGGGTACTCCGGTTTCCTCCCCCAGTCCAAAAACGTATGGTTGGTTGATTGGCATAAATTGTCCGTAGTGTGTGATTGCGTGAGTGAATGAGAGTGTGTGTGTGTGTGTGCCCTGTGATGGGTTGGCACTCCGTCCAGGGTGTATCCTGCCTTGATGCCCAATGACGCCTGAGATAGGCACAGGCTCCCCGTGACCTGAGAATAGTTCGGATAAGCAGAAGGAATGAATGAATGATTTCAGACATGGTGGCTTATAATGAGTAGATAATAGTCTTATATTATTTGTTGATTTCCATAAGGCTTTCGACACTATAGAACATGATAATAATCATATGTCAAGAGGAAAAAAGCGATTTAAACTTTGAGCCAATAATTAGAAAATCTACTAAGAGATTTAATATGTGGTTACAGAGGGATTTATCTTTGCAGGGGAGGCTCCTTTTGTCTAAGGCAGAAGGAATTTTAAGGTCAGTTTATGTTTGCTTATCACTTGATATACCTTCTAAAGTAGTTAAAATGTTGGATAAATTACTCTTTGACTTTATTTGGAAAAGGAAACCACATTATTTGAGAAAAGAGATGTTATGTAGCTCAAAGGATAATGGGGGCTTGGAGGTATTAAATTATGATACCCTAAACATTCATTCATTCATTGTCTACCGCTTATCCGATCTATTCTCGGGTCACGGGGAGCCTGTGCCTATCTCAGCCATCATCGGGCATCAAGGCAGGATACACCCTGGACGGAGTGCCAGGATACAGCATACATTGTGCTGGAGTTCAGCTGAAATGAAGTGCTGTCTTGGATGCAGTCCAAACATTATGAAGCCTAAAATCAGTAAATAGACATATATACCGATCAGGCATAACATTATGACCAATATGCCTAACAACATTATGCCTAATATTGTGTCGGTCCCCTTTTTTGCTGCCAAAACAGCCCTGACCCGTCGAGGCATGGACTCCACTAGATCTCTGAAGGCGTGCTGTGGTATCTGGCACCAAGATGTTAGCAGCAGATCCTTTAAGTCTTAAAGGATACTTTTGATAGATACTGACCACTGCAGACCGGGAACACCCCACAAGTGCTGCAGTTTTGGAGATGTTCTGATCCAGTGGTCTAGACAACACAATTTGGTCCTTCGTCAAACTCGCTCAAATCCTTACGCTTGTCAATTTTTCCTGCTTCTAACACATCAACTTTGAGGACAAAATGTTCACTTGCCTAATATATCCCACCCACTAACAGGTGCCATGATGAGGAGATCATCAGTCTTATTCACTTCACCTCTCACTGCTCACAATGTTATACCTGATCGGTGTGTGTAAAATCCTGTTCTAAATTGCAAATAAAAAATAAGAAAAAGGAATAATATACGTTCTTCACATCCTTGTAATCAATATTAGCACTCCTGATAAAAGTCAAGAAGCCTAAACTCAAGCTCGGAGCTCGTCCAGATGGCAGGTGTATCCTTAGTTCCTATCACCTGAGACTACGCTCCCTCTGATGATGTGTGTTTTCTAGCTAGTTAACTAGTCCTCTCTTCAGCTAAGTGTCTGGAGCAGACCCATGACAGTCAAAGATAACAAATGTCCAAATGGACATGATCGTTAAAAGGCATCTTGATCCGTTTCTGTGTCTGGAATATAGATAACAAAAAAATCAAAACAAAAGGTAGATTTATACAGAAAAAGGTTTAATAGCACACTTCAGATCAAACTGTGTCAAAAGATGTATTCACTCACCATTTTGTTCTGTCTGTAAATCCCTGTACACAACTATAGAATAATCTTTCATTCATTTAGGGTCAAAACCTTATAAATCTTCTAACATTGAGTCCATTGGGAATATTAATTGTGTACAGGTAATAGGTATTATATGCATAAATGCAAATATTTGTCTCTGTTTAAATGACCAAAAAATGTGGATTTAAATGCATTTTGACTTGATAGTGTCACCCACCATGCCTCATATACTGTATAAAAAAGTATTTTACTGGAAAAAGTTTATAATTCACATAGTAACTCATTATCTCATGATAATAACACAGCTGATGTGTTTACCTTTTGTACCCAAGGTTGTTTTTTGGTTTGAAATTCCCAGTTAATTCCCACGTTCCATTAAGAGATTAGTAAACATATTTTTCAGCTGTTTAGTACACACAAAAAATCACGTGTATGACCAAAGACGAGACCCTAAGCCAAGCAGGTGAAGAAAATAAACTGCTATTGTGAGGTGTTTTTCTCTAGTTCTGCACCCTGTGACAATAAGGATCAAGAAATAAGAAATCACCAAGATGGAATCAATTAGTCTGTCATGAAGAAAACGTCCATGTTCACACCAGTGGGCTGAGGTGAGAGACTCTGAGCTCCGGAGGCTGATCCCCATCAAAATGAGCTGAAAGCAGAGGACCTGCTGACTGGCGCTTCATTGAAGAATTGGCGTCCTTCCTGCTGAGGAAGGAAAAAATAAATCAATAAAGATTACAGTAGTAATACATCTTTCCTCGTCACTTTTCAAACACGCACCTGAGTTTGTTCTCCATGCAGCTGTGAGCTCTTTTCTTGTAGCAGAAGAAGAAATAGATAGCCGCCGCTGCGATGAGTAGGACCAAGAGAAAAAGTCCCATCAGCACTCCACCAACCAGTGCTGCGCTGCTGCCGTCTGTCAAACAACAACACTCTCATCTAGCAAACTTGACTTATTTTAAACATACTTTTACTGATAAATATGTGACGTTATACTCACGTGCCACTTTCACAGCAATGCTGCACGCAGCCTCACCCAGATCATTGGAAGCTTTGCATATGTAAGTTCCAGTAAAGACAGTAGAAAGGTTGGACAAGAGAAGAGAACCGGTGCGCTGATCTGGAACACAGGGAATATTTACGTGTCTTCTGTTAGTTACTGTAACTTAAAAGTTACAGGAACTTCCAGCTCTGTCGCGGTAGAGTACTCATCAGCCTCCCAACTGGTTGGACAGAAAGATTTATTCTCTATAACAGCATGTTTGACAGTAGCATCAGCTCCAAGGTTTATTGTCAGGATCTGCATTTAATTGAGCAGGAGAGTCAAGAGGCGGTGAAACCGACTGCAAAGACGACTCAGGTGTCATCCCAAAATGTTCCAAATCCTGAAGAAGTTCAGGGGTAACCCTACAGAAATAGATTCTCGAGGTAAAGAAGGGAGAAAAAGTGTCCAAGCTTGGGAAAGCCGAGACTCCTAGGTAGAGCAGCAGGCTAGAGAGAGGAGCAACAACCACAGGCAAAGCATAAGGCGAAGCAAGGAGGTAATAAACTGAGCAGGGAGGCGGAGCTTCATCCCCAGTGTAGCAGGGAGGCGGAGCGACGTCTGATGCTGAAGCTTGGGCTTAGACCAAACAATCTTCAAGAACAAGTTTGGAGCTGTTATTTCCAGTGAAGAGAATCATTCTATACATCTGTGTGCATCCATCTTTGTAGTGGCAACAGTTTGGAGAAGACCCACATATGGGTGTGATGATCAGGTGTCCAGGACATTTAGTGTATTAAATCATTCGAAAACCTCCAGAGAATGTCTGCATTATGCCGTAACTCCTCTCTTGTTCACATACTGTGACATATTCCAGTTACGACCTACATACTTACTAGGCATGAGTGTCAGCTCCCTAATATATTTTTCCCATTGTCTGCATCGCTTATCCGATCTATACTCGGGTCACGGGGAGCCTGTGCCTATCTCAGGCGCCATCGGGCATCAAGGCAGGATACACCCTGGACGGAGTGCCAACCCATCGCAGGGCACACACACACACTCTCATTCATTAACGCAATCACAAACTATAGACAATTTAGAGATGCCAATCAGCCTACAATGCATGTCTTTGGACCGGGGGAGGAAACCGGAGTACACGGAGGAAACCCCTAAGGCACGTGGAGAACATGCAAACTCCACACACACATGGCGGAGGCAGGAATCGAATCCCCAACCCTGGAGGTGTGAGGCAAACGTGCTAACCACCAAGCCACCATGCCCCCCTCTCCCTAATATATTCTGCATATTATACATGCATATTTGTAAATCCTAATGTTTTTCTCTATATCTCGTCTTTCCCCTTATCCTCTTATGTAATTTTTTTGCATTGCACATTACACATCTTTTTGTGCATGATGTCAGGAGTTTCTGGAACAGTTCCTCGCCAGACCACTAGGGAATCCTGGCAAGTGGTTTATTTATATATCACTGTGTTATTCCCATGTGGGCGGAGCCACGCCCTTTCCTAATGTGTTTTCCTGCTTTCTCACCTGTGCCTTATTTTCCCTTGATGATCTACTCTATATATGTTTGTCCTGCTGTCTTGGTCAGGGTCATTCGTTATATTTATATCTGTTGACTTTGTCGATGTAACGTCGCGTATGTGCTGTAAGGCCGGACGCCATGTAATCCAGGTTTTTATAACATAGTCATGTTTTGTTGAGGTTATCTAAGTTTCCATGTTATAGTTATGGTTTGTTTCTGTTAATGTAAGTTGTGTTAGTCTTCGTTTCGTTAAATAAAAGCAGCGCACGAAATGAATCCCTGCTGAGGGCGATCGAGCTTAGGGCAGAGATCCAGGTTCGATCGGTGGGCGAAAGGGTGAATTGAAAGTCTTAAGTAAATCCACAGAGCTGTTTAATGTTTGGTGAGCAAACAGCTGTGCTCCAGTTACAGAACCTTATCACAGACTGAGGAATGGTGCAGTGTTAATCACTAACCATCAAATCTGATTCTTAAAGAGATCTGTAGGAGTTATAGTGCATACCTGCTACAACGCTGTGGGGGGGCAGAGACACTGTGTCTTGCTCTCGGCTCCAGGAATAGATTGGTGTAGGAACCCCCTGGGAGCTGTGGCAGGTAAGAGTGATGTCATCCCCCACGTAGGTGTGGCCAATCAGCTCACATACAGGCACCGATGGAGCCACTGAAAGCAATGTCAGGAAAGAAAAATGTCACTATCAGTTAATGACAGTTCATCATATACACCGATCAGGCACTTCACTTCACCTCTCGCTGCTCACAATGTTATACCTGATCGGTGTATATGATTTATTTATTCCACAGTGATTAATAGAACGACTTCAACTGAAATATTCATATCAGTGGTCCTCAATTGTATCATTCGCAAGTCATACTCCTGGATGTTCTCTTACTCAGCACCGTCAGATTGATGAGACCCTGCCCACTTCCGGACCAGTCACTTGGATTGGTAACGTCACATATAAACAGTCCACTGTCACTGGGTTGTACCCTGTGGATCATCACAGAGGCGACTCCAGACACTGGAGGATTCTGCACTAAACTCATCCTGTCCTCCCAAGAGTCCACCCAGTATAGTCTGCCATTGAAGTACAAGATCTGCACAAAATGAGGCAGGACACAAAGTGTGGATACAGTTACCATCCAGATTTTTTTTCTTCCTCCTTTAGAAGAGCAATTTGCCATTTTAAATATATATATATATGTCACAGGTACATTGCAGCACAGTGAAATTCTTTCTTCACATATCCCAGCTGAAGAAGTTGGGGTCAGAGCACAGGGGCAGCAATGATACAGCACCCCTGGAGCAGTGAGGGTTAAGGGCCTTGCTCAATTGCTTGATCATACAAATGTTTTCAGACTACTGAAAAGGTTTGGATGAAGTTTAAGCGCTCACCCTCTTTGCTTCAACAGCAGGAGTCCCGGGTGCAGCATAACGCCACTCCAGCGTGAAGCCTTGAGAAACTTGTGTGCTGTAGCTGCAGGAAAGCTCAGCTGATGATCCGGAGTGAGCGAACACCGAGCTCTTCACCACCACTGCATGCCAGCACCGGGATTCATCTAGAGAAGGACAATAATATCAGATAATTAAGGGGGCATGCTGTTATATCCGGATAATCATCCGGATAAGATTCAAAGAACTAATGATGTGATTGTGTTATCTATCTATTGATCGATCTATCGTATAATAGAATGTCCGTATTTTCTTTAACACATACTTTTAGCAGTTTATAGTTACATTTAATGATGTCTAACACTGTTTGTTCTTCCTTGGAGCACTTGTGGTAAGCACTGCGTACCGGAATCACCCTATAAGACCTGTTGTTTTGGAGATGTTCTAACTCAATCGTCCAGCCATCATAATTTGTCAAAATCTTTACTCTTGCCCATTTTTCCTGCTTCCAACACATCAACCTCTAGAACTTACTGTTCACTTTTGCGGCCTAATATATCCCACCCCTTGACATGTGCCAATAGAACAAGATAATCAATGTTATTATCTGTAGCGCTATTGTAAAAGCTACCTTATGAGCGAACAGGTCAAGTAATTCACTGCTCTATAATATGCACCGTTCAGGCATAACATTATGACCACCTGTCTAATATTGTGTCGGTCCCCCTTTTGCTGCCAAAACAGCCCTGACCCGTCGAGGCATGGACTCCACTAGATCCCTGAAGGTGTGCTGTGGGATCTGGCAGGCAAGATGTTAGCAGCAGATCCTTTAAGTCCTGTAAGTTGCGAGATGGGGCCTCCATGGATACTTACAGGACTTAAAGGGATACTTTACTTTAGTTCAGTATTTCAAAGTGATTTGATGAAATTCATTTCATTTATAGCACTTTTAACAAAGGGACATTATCAAAGAGCACCTTGGATATATAACTTTATATTCCCAATGTCCACTGAGATCAGTGTAGGTTGCAGTGTAATGACATCCTGAGGTTTTCAGTAGCGACGGTAATGAAGTTAAAGGGTTTTTACTTACCAAAAAAGTGAATCAAAATCCAAGAGACGAACAACATGCGAGCGTGAGCCATGTCCGTTTGTGTTACTCATGTATTGTACCTTGTTGTTTACTGAGATAACATGCTGTACAGCTCATAGCTGCGTGGCACTGATTAGTACTCAACACATTCAGGGCTTAAGCTCAGGGCAAGCAGGTGAAACCCTGTGTACATAACACCAACACTGAACTCTGGAAAAACCCGCAACAAATCATATTAGCTTCTATCAAACAGTAATTCAGAAAAATGTGGTTCAAAATGTAACAGATGTTGACTTTATTCTACAGAGAGAAATCGTTTGATAAAGAAATGAACATAATGTAATGCACATGATGTTAAACGAATAGTTTCACCTCTCTGCTTCCACCATGTGGATAATTACAGAATAAAAGCTTTGGCGTAAAAGGAGCCAAAAACAAATCAAAGATTTATATAAAAGAAAAAGTCTGGTATATTTATGTAATTAAATATTCATCACTTTTTGGTGGTACTATTAATCCTGATCTATCTGCACAAAACCGAGTAAAGAACCGAAGCAGCAACCATGAGGTCACGATACCTGCTGAGAATCTTTTAACATGTCTCTTAAAACATTTATCATCCCAAAAAAAAAAAATAATAATTAGCACAACTACAGTGTCTGAATTGTTTCTCCTTTCTGGAACTGGATCAAACATTTCTGAATGAGTTTCCTTTCTCTGATACACAGTAACTCGAGTAACAAATACAATACGCACTGCTTTTCCGAAGAAAGATCTGCCGATGGCTGCGAAAGAGTCCGACTGCCAAATGTAGAAACTCCTGAGCGAAAAAGAGGCACGAGGTAACATTTAAAGAAAGAACGCACCTATCGTTGTCAAATCCCTCACCCCTAACAGGAAGTGCATCTCTAACTGTTTCACCTACCAGCATTAAAGCAGACATTCTTTATTTTCTTTCATTTCATTTCTGGTCATTAGAAAAAAAATCTCAATCAGACAACTAGAAAAAGAAATGGAATGGAGTCTGAGGAGATAAGAACTGAAAAATAGTCTAAAAATAGTTTAAAACATGAAGAAAAATAGTTTAAAACATGAAGATATACACGGATCAGATCTAACATTAAAGCCACTGACAGATGACGTGAATAAACTTCAGAAGCCAGGATTAACTTTTTTCAGCAATTTGTGCTACTTCTGTAGGATCGGACCAGACGGGCTTGTCTTTGCTGACCCTTGGGTGTCTGTGATGCTGTTTCCGGGTCACTGGTCAGTGGTCTAGCCTTCACAATTTATCAACATCTCTCAGATCCTTACCTTTAAGACACATCAACTCCGAGAACTGACCATTTACTTCCACCCTTTCACATCTGCCCCTGAAAGAGCTACTCCATGTTTTTGTCAGTGGTTTTATTGTTATGGCTGATTAGTGCCACTGTCCTTCTCTGAAATCCATAGAATATACTTTATAAAACAGACTACTAATATTTTACATAAAGAAACTGAACTTTGATTATAAAAAAAATACAAATCATGAGCTAACGATGTCGTCGAGTCTATTTGTTCCACTTGGGGTAAGAGCTGGAGAATTTGCCCGGGCCGGTCTAGACGAGGGAGCCGACCTGTTTCTGAGCGGCTTCCGTGACAGGCACAGTGCCACAGATTGGCACCGATCTGACGAGTACTGGGGTGGAGCTCGGTGCTTGCGGCCGAGCTCCGTCAGTCCTGAGCGCGCAGCTGTTCTTTGGTTGGTGGTGGAGGTGGGTAGGCATCTTGCTGACGTTGTATCCAGGTAGCCCGTGGAGAGGATTGGGGTCTCCTGGGTACAAATGTGTGCCTCCTGAAGCAGTGAGAATGGTGTCACAACCCATAGGGGAGTATGGGTAATGGTTGTTAGGCATGTGAGCAGGGTCCTGAGGAGCAGGACTGTTGGCTATGGAGGACAGAGTGCCATTTTTAGAGATGACATCTGATGCGGCAGCGCTCTTTGCCCAGGAAACACGCTTTGGCGCTTGAGCATCCTCCCTGCAAGGAATTAAAGAACAACATATCCCTATTTGTTTTAATCGTTTTATCGTACACAGAATTTTAGTGGTTGAAGCTAACAGCTTCAAATGCTTATAAGTACTCAGGATATCCCAGAGAGTAGAAATGAGTTTGATAGCAACATTTAGGGTTTTTAATGGGTTTTTTTTTGTGCCGCAAATATATTGCACCAGGTTAAAAACCATCCCCCTAACCCCTACGTCACCACTGAGACAAACTGCAAGGAAACTCTTTAGACAGGGAAGAAGCTTCTGCTCACTTGATTTCATTGGCCATTTCCTCTTCTGTGTCACATTCCCTCCTCAAGACGAAGACCAGAAACAGGACGAGGGCCACGACCCCTACAACCGAACCCACAGTGGCTCCTGCTATCAGCCAGGCATTGCTGGCTGCAGAGGAACACAAGGATTCAGCTACAGCAAATTTATCTCATGTGGCAGATATAAATACACAAGACGCTGCTTTACGCTTGAGTTAGCAGTACTTACACGTCGAAACTTCCAAATTGATGTGGCAGCTGTCGCTTCCGGCTGTGTTGCTGGCCTTACACACGTATTTACCCGACATGCTTTTGGTCAGGTTGCTCAACCTCAGGGTGCCCTGCCTCTCATCTGTAAACATATCATCATCCTCATGCTCTGTATTAAAGAGATCATGAAAAATCGAAGTAGTCTAGGGGGTTCTGTGCATTACTGCATTACTGTAATATAGGATAAAAATACAAGAATGTACAGTTTGTAGTCAGAAAATCAGCTAAGAAACACTGGATCTAAAGGGAGTCAAGCTACAACACATTTCACACAACATCCTGTTTGCCTAAGAGGAAGTGCATCAAGAGTGCAAATGCAAATGCTTCAAACAGAATCAATCAGAAATATTCCAATGGTTCATTATCATTCATTTCATAGTTGTTCCTCTGGTGCTATATTATAATCGAATAATCTTTATCTATAAACCATAAGGTTTTTGACCATTATTTGTTGTTGTGTTATTGCACATTATAGTGTAGGCTGGACATGGATCTACACACTGGAGGTGCTCTACTACATCAGTTAAGCACAATGACTTCTTTAAGTCGTACTTTCCTATATACCACTTTATTAGGAACACCTGTATACCTGCACATCCATGTGCAGCGTAATGCGTATACCATTCTCATGCAGAACTAATTCAAGAGCTTCACTTAATGTTCACATCGAACATCAGAATTGGATCTGAGTGACATGGTGCTTTGTGCCAGACAGGTCGGTTTGAGCCATTTCAGAAAGTACAGATTTCCTGGAGGAGTTTATATACTCTGGATTCAGGCAAGGAACCTGAAAATAGTTTTTTTTTCTAGAACCAAGGGTTTATTGAAAAGAACTCAATGGAGCTCTTCGAATCCATGTTATATGGTTCTTTTTATATAGGAAATAACCCTAACATGACCTAAAAATGACCAGACCATTCTGAGCAGCCAGGAAGAGTCTTTACAATCATGGTGCGCTGAGAAAACATCTCAGAATGCATAACATGATGAGGCAGATGGACTCCAACAACAGAAGACCACACTGGGTTTCATCATGGTTGTAAAGAGTGGTTATTTTTGTTTTACAGTACTTTGTTTCTTCCGGTCAGCTCATACCAGTCTGCCCAATCTCCTCTGACCTCTCTCATCAACGAGGTGCTCGCTGGATGTTACACCACTCTGTCGGAGATGAGCAGTTTCTGACATCATATTTCCACCCCATTCTGATGTCTACAAGTTCCTAATAAAGTGGTCAGTGATTACATCACGTCATGTTACGAGTCTATTTGAACGGTCTAATTCCTTACCCAGGTAGCCAAGCACAAGCATAGGCTGAGGGCATGACCTCCACTCTGGGAGAGCAGTGAAAGAGAAGGAAGCCATGAGAGTATGTGTGAGGGAAACAGGGAAATAGACAATGTGCTGTTTGTTTCAGATCTGTTCTGATCAGGTCTGAGGAATTCCGGTTTTTCCTGAGTGTAATCAGACAGGTGAATTCCGTATCTATATGTTTGTGTATTTCTTTCTGAAACAGAAAGACAGTGAGGATGAAATGTTGAGCTTGACCCTAACAGATTAATATTATCCTAACTGTATATCATTGCGATTATTCATTTATTATATATCACAATTGGTCCACTCTGTTTAATACACCCTGAAACTCATCCAGCTGCTATTTCTACCTCCACTCTAATGTATATTACAACCGTTTCTTCTTTCTTCAGGATGGCAATTGTGTCGTCTGACCGAGACGTACGTGTTGACTTGTTATGCATGTAAAAGTATATGATGAATAAAAGATATCCTGTTTCTGATACAATGCACTCACTCTGCATTGGAGAGAAGTAGACCTCAGAGACAGGAGCAGCCTTGGTCCACTTGTACTGAGGAACAGGTTTGCCGTAGCTGGATTTACAGCTTAGTGTCACGTTTCCTCTCAGCACAGGATCCCCACTCATCGAACACACTGGAGTGGAAGGAGGGACTGGAAAAGCAGATATAATCCCGATGCTCATCAAACACGATGAGTTACAAGTAACTACATTCATGTTCAGCAGCATTCGCACCTTTTGCCTATTTTTTTAGTTTTGAGGTCATCATAAGAGTTGATGAATGAATTCAGGAGAAGTGGATTTATAAAGTAATCAAGTAACATGATTAAACGTTCCTCCTGAACAGAAAAAAAACACAACCCCACACTGCAGCCTTTCTTTATTCTTCATTTTTTTTTACTCCTTAATTTTCAGGAATGTTATGTATAAATGTGAGAGTTGCTGTAACATCCAGGTGCCCCAGCCATATGCGGGGCTCGAACCCAGACCTCCATTATTGCTGCGCGCACACGCCTGCACGCCGTGGAAGGAGACCCAGATGCAGGATTCAAATAAACAGTGCTTTATTAACATAAACACGAGACATGGGGAAAACTAACCTAAACATTAGACATGACACTAATAAAACAGAACCTAACACACAAAATGCAAAACAAGGAACATAGAACAACAGCTGACAAGGACAGGTACAAAAGGATCCTTATATATAGGGCTAAACATTAAGGCTAATAGGGAACAGGTGAAGCAGCGGGAACGAGAACAATAGGAAAGGCATGGCACAAAATACACATGATAAAGCAGGCTCCATAGAATCACATGCCAGCACCCCCTCCAGGCCTGGCAGGGAACTGTCCAGCGGTTCCTGACATAGTCCCCCCTCTAAGGCACAGCTCCAGAAGCGTCTCCAGCATAGCTGAAGGACGCCCCAGGCATAGGCTGAAGGTGTAGTTCAAGAGGGGAGATGCAAGACATGACAGTTCATAACTGCAGCCCACAGCGGTGCCCCAGATCCTGCGGATACAATGACATCCGACACGTATATGAGACGGGAGGGAAGCGTCCTCCACCCGAGATGCCGAGCGACGTCCTCCACGGAAACCCCATCGAGGTGGTGGAAGCCACGCTTCCAGTGGGTCCGATAAAAAGGAGGGTGCCCCCCATGACATGAAGTCGAGCGACGTCCTCTGCGGAAGCTCCATCACGGAGCGGCGTCCTCGACCGGAACAAGGACGGAAGCACCTTCCTGGGGAAACGGGGAAGGATGGCTACCTGCTCGAACGTCCTCCGAGGCAGGTGGTCTGTCGGACGTCATCTGCCGGGGTCTTCGCTCATGGACTGCAATACCTGATCGTGAACAGGAACTCGCTGGTAGTCCTGCTGGGTCTTCGAGAACGGTCGGCAATTGTTCTATGTTCCTTGTTTTGCGTTTTGTGTGTTAGGTTTTATTAGTGCCATGTCTAGTGTTTAGGTTAGTTTTCCCCATGTCTCATGTTTATTTTAATAAAGCAGTGTTTATTTGAGTCCTGCATCTGTGTCTCCTTCCACTGTGTGTAGGCGCATGCATGCAGCAATCACGGACGTCTGGGTACGAGCCCTGCATAGGGCGGGGGCGCCTGGACGTTACAGTTCCCACATGCAGTTCTGTTGTATTGTATACAAGGACAATAATCTTAACTTACCTTACTTTAAACTTCACTTCTGCTGTACAGAAAACAATAAGCACACTCCACAGAAAACAGGAAGCACATTCACTTCCTCATTTAATGTCACAGGACTTCTGATCACACTCACCTGTCTGTTCACACTCACCTGTCTGATTACACTCACCTGTCTGATCACACTCACCTGTCTGATTACACTCACCTGTCTGATCACACTCACCTGTCTGTTTACATTCACCTGTCTGATCACACTCGCCTGTCTGATCACACTCACCTGTCTGATTATACTCACTTGTCTGATTACACTCACCTGTCTGATCACACTGATCTGTCTGATCACACTCACCTGTCTGATTACACTCACCTGTCTGATTACACTCACACTCACCTGTTCCCTCTCTGATTACACTCACCTGTCTGATTATACTCACCTGTCTGTTCACACTCACCTGTCTGATCACACTCACCTGTCTGATCACACTCACCTGTCTGATTACACTCACCTGTCTGATCACACTCACCTGTCTGTTTACATTCACCTGTCTGATCACACTCACCTGTCTGATCACACTCACCTGTCTGATTATACTCATTTGTCTGATTACACTCACCTGTCTGATCACACTGATCTGTCTGATCACACTCACCTGTCTGATTACACTCACCTGTCTGATTACACTCACACTCACCTGTTCCCTCTCTGATTACACTCACCTGTCTGATTATACTCACCTGTCAGATTACACCCATGTGTCTGATTACACTCACCTGTCTGATCACACTCATCTGTCTGATCACATTCACCTGTCTGATTACTCTCACCTGTCTGATTACACTCACCTGTCTAATTACACTCACCTGTTCCCTGTTCACCTGTCTGATGACACTCACCTGTCTGATTACACTCACACTCACCTGTTCCCTCTCTGATTACACTCATCTGTCTGATTACTCTCACCTGTCTGATTATACTCACCTGTCTGATCACACTGAACTGTCTGATCACACTCACCTGCCTGATTACCCTCATCTGTCTGATTACACTGATCTGTCTGATCACACTCACCTGTCTAATCACACTCACCTGTCTGATTACCCTCATCTGTCTGATCACACTCACCTGTCTGATCTCACTCACCTGTCTGATGACACTCACCTGTCTGATCACACTCACCTGTCATATTACACCCATATGTCTGATTACACTCACCTGTCTGATCACACTCATCTGTCTAATTACACTCACCTGTCTGATCACACTCATCCATCTGATTACACTCATCTGTCTGATCACACTCACCTGTCTGATTACACTCACCTGTCTGATCACACTCACCTGTCTGATTACACTCACCTGTCTAATTACACTCACACGCACCTGTTCCCTCTCTGATTACACTCATCTGTCTGATTACTCTCACCTGTCTGATTATACTCACCTGTCTGATCACACTCACCTGTCTTATTACACTCACCTGTCTGATCACACTCATCTGTCTAATTACACTCATCTGTCTGATCACACTCATCTGTCTGATCACACTCACCTCTCTGATTACACTCACACTCACCTGTTCCCTCTCTGATTACACTCACCTGTCTGATTACTCTCACCTATCTGATTATACTCACCTGTCTGATTACACTCACCTGTTCCCTGTTCACCTGTCTGATGACACTCACCTGTCTGATCACACTCACCTGTCTGATTACACCAATGTGTCTGATTACACTCACCTGTCTAATTACACTCACACTCACCTGTTCCCTCTCTGATTACACTCACCTGTCTGATCACACTCACCTGTCTGATCACACTCACCTGTCTTATTACACTCACCTGTCTTATTACACTCACCTGTCTGATCACACTCATCTGTCTGATCACACTCATCTGTCTGATCACACTCACCTGTCTGATTACACTCACCTCTCTGATTAGACTCACACTCACCTGTTCCCTCTCTGATTACACTCACCTGTCTGATTACACTCACCTGTTCCCTGTTCACCTGTCTGATGACACTCACCTGTCTGATCACACTGATCTGTCTGATTACACCAATGTGTCTGATTACACTCACCTGTCAGATCACAGTCATCTGTTTGATTACACTCACCTGTCTGATCATACTCATCTGTCTGATTACACTCACCTGTCTGATCACACTCATCTGTCTGATCACACTCACCTGTCTGATTACACTCACACTCACCTGTTCCCTCTCTGATTACACTCATCTGTCTGATTCACTCTCACCTGTCTGATTATATTCACCTGTCTGATCACACTCACCTGTCTTATTACACTCACCTGTCTTATTACACTCACCTGTCTTATTACACTCACCTGTCTGATCACACTGATCTGTCTGATAACACTCACCTGTCTTATTACACTCACCTGTCTGATCACACACCTGTCTAATCACACTCACCTGTCTGATCACACTAATCTGTCTGATCACACTCACCTGTCTGATTACACTCACCTGTCTGATCACACTGATCTGTCTGATTACACTCACCTGTCTAATTACACTCACACTCACCGGTTCCCTCTCTGATTACACATATCTGTCTGATTACTCTCACCTGTCTGATTATACTCACCTGTCTGATCACACTCACCTGTCTGATTACACTCACACTCACCTGTTCCCTCTCTGATTACACTCATCTGTCTGATTACTCTCACCTGTCTGATTATATTCACCTGTCTGATCACACTCACCTGTCTGATCACACTCACCTGTCTTATACACTCACCTGTCTTATTACACTCACCTGTCTTATTACATTCACCTGTCTGATCAGACTCACCTGTCTGATCACACTCACCTGTCTGATTACACTCACCTGTCTGACCACACTGATCTGTCTGATCATACTCACCTGTCTGATCACACTCACCTGTCTGATTACATTCACCTGTCTGATTACACTCACCTGTCTGATCACACTCATCTGTCTGATCACACTCACCTGTCTGATCACACTCACCTGTCTGATCACACTGATCTGTCTGATCACACTCACCTGTCTGATCACACTCACCTCTCTGATTACACTCACCTCTCTGATTACACTCAACTGTCCGATTACACTCACCTGTCTGATCACACTGATCTGTCTGATCACACTCACCTGTCTGATTACACTCATTTGTCTGATTATAGTCACCTGTCTGATTACACTCACACTCACCTGTTCCCTCTCTGATCACACGCACCTGTCTGATTACACTCACCTGTCTGATCACACTCATCTGTCTGATTACACTCACCTGTCTAATTACACTCACACTCACCTGTTCCCTCTCTGATTACACATATCTGTCTGATTACTCTCACCTGTCTGATTATACTCACCTGTCTGATCACACTCACCTGTCTTATTACATTCACCTGTCTGATCAGACTCACCTGTCTGATCACACTCACCTGTCTGATTACACTCACCTGTCTGACCACACTGATCTGTCTGATCATACTCACCTGTCTGATCACACTCACCTGTCTGATTACATTCACCTGTCTGATTACACTCACCTGTCTGATCACACTCATCTGTCTGATCACACTCACCTGTCTGATCACACTCACCTGTCTGATCACACTGATCTGTCTGATCACACTCACCTGTCTGATCACACTCACCTCTCTGATTACACTCACCTCTCTGATTACACTCAACTGTCCGATTACACTCACCTGTCTGATCACACTGATCTGTCTGATCACACTCACCTGTCTGATTACACTCATTTGTCTGATTATAGTCACCTGTCTGATTACACTCACACTCACCTGTTCCCTCTCTGATCACACTCACCTGTCTGATTACACTCACCTGTCTGATCACACTCACCTGTCTTATTACACTCACTTGTCTGATCAGACTCACTTGTCTGATCACACTCACCTGTCTGATAACATTCACCTGTCTGATTACACTCAGCCTGTCTGACCACACTCACCTGTCTGATTACATTCACCTGTCTGATTACACTCACATTCACCTGTTCCCTCTCTGATTACACACATCTGTCTGATTACTCTCATCTGTCTGATTATACTCACCTGTCTGATCACACTCACCTGTCTTATTACATTCACTTGTCTGATCATACTCACCTGTCTGATCACACTAACCTGTCTGATCTCACTCACCTGTTCCCTTACATTCATAACACTGATCATCACTGTTATTTTGGCACTTTGGTGCATCAGATGTAGCTTCTGTTGATCAGAAAACTGTAAATCATCCAATACAAAAGCTATTAAAGCTAAAAATCTTCCTCTGTACTCACCTTTAACATTGAGCTGCAGTTCTCCGGAGAGACCTGGTGCTCCAGGAATGATGACGTTGCAGAGGTAACGGCCCGAGTCGGACTCCTGCGTGTTGTTGATGTAGATGGAGAGGTTGGTGGAGGGCATGGACGCAGCAAAACCAACACGTTTCTGGAATTCTGAACTTCCAATCCCGATCTCTCCTGAGGAATAGGAGATGATCTGCAATAGGAGATAAACAGGACACAAATCAGTAATTTACTGGGCTGAGAACCAGCCTATTATTTATACTGGGAATTTGATCAACTCAGTATCACCATTCGAGGACTGACTGTATGGGCATAGAAGAAATAAGCACTATTTCTGATTCTGTATGTGCTATAAAGGCAAAGACAAAGGTTCCCTGTAAAGTTATTGCACATCACGATCCACTGTTAACACAGACAACATACTGCACATAATTCTATTACTTGTTCTTATTTTGCAACAAATCCACCCACCCCATACCACTCAAAATTTTGACACGTACCACCTACCTAAGCATTGTTACAGACCATGTACACTCATTCATGGAAACGGCATTCCCTGATGCTTGTGGCCTCTTTCAGCAGGATAATGCGCCGTGCCACAAAGCTAAAATGGTTCAGGAATGGTTTGATGACCACAACAACCAGTTTGAGGTGTTGACTCCGCCTCCAAATTCCCCAGATCTCAGATCTCCAATCCTGCATCTGTGGGACGTGCTGGACAAACAAGTCCCATCCATGGAGGCCCCACCTCACAATTTACAGGACTTAAAGGATCTGCTGCTAACATCTTGGTGCCAGATACCACAGCACACCTTCAGGGATCTAGTGGAGTCCATGCCTCGACGGGTCAGGGCTGTTTTGGTAGCAAAAGGGGGACCGACAAGATATTACATATATTGGTCATAATGTTATGCCTGAGCGGTGTATATTGTAGTAAGAAACAAATTTTATACAATTTCTACTAGGAAGAAAACATTTATGGGATTTGGGAGACAGCCTTGTCCGAAGTGGCTTACATTTATACAACTGAGGGCTAAGGGCCTTGCTCAAGGACCCAGCAGAAGCACCTTGGCATTCTGGGATTTGAACTTCTGAGTAGACGTCCAACATCTTTACGTCACACAAACACCATTGGACCTATTCACCGAGCTTATACTTGCAGTGTTTCAACACAACAAAGCAACTAAGAGTCATTTATATTAATTAACGGAAGTTTATTATTAATTATACCTGGCAGTTTTGGATTATCATACAATTTATCCAACACAACAACACAACACAAATCTTAAACGTTGCTTTGTGAACCAGTTCACCCAATTTACTTAAACAGATCTGTTCAAAAGTCAGATGTCACTAGATTTGAGAGCGCAGGGTAAAATGAACAAGCCTTTATTCTTTCGCTACTCTCGAGTCTGAAAAAGATTAAACTCTTCTACTAAATCTTCAAATGGCATCACACGGACCTATTTCGAAGCTCGAGAACATCTGTACCCGCACCAAAAATACACAAGTATTAGACGCTGCTGAACTAATGATCATGTGGAGAAATCAGTATACTTTGCTGCCAGCACTTGTCACTCACTTGTTTGGAGTCACTGGCCATGAAGTTCCAGATGACTGTATTTTTCTCGATGATGGACGTGGGCGTGTACCAGGCTTCCAGAACCACCATTTGGCCCTTGATTGCTTCCACATCTTTCTTAGGCATCTCGACTTTCTGGGAATCACCTACAATGGAGGCAAATTGGAGAATTTGTTAAAGCTCTAAATCTAATTCATGCACCTGATCGCACCTGAAAGTAAACTATGTCTTTAAATAAAATAAAGCATTTTACCTGTATAAATACCACTAAATAAGTCAGACTTGCTTTTTTTTTTTTTTTAAATTGCTTTGTAGAAGAATTAGATGATAGCGCTCGTGTCATAATGCTGGTTTCTTGTTATAGCCCAAACACCATGGGTGTGAAGAGTCCTATTATAGCTGTTAGGATTGGTTTTGTTAGGTGCTTTGTCCATACATGAAAATTCACACATGCATCAGAAGCAGTGGTCATCATGGTCTGGCAAAAGTTTGGCCCTTGTGCTCGCAGACATTCTTCTTCATTGTGGGCATCAGGTTTCAGCTACGTGCACCAATTATTTTTATTTTTTTTTTAGAAAAAGCAGCTTTAATTTTTGTTGCATATACATTACAGCACAGTGACATTCTTTTTTTGCATATCCCAGCTTTGGACGTTGGGGTCAGAGTAAAGGTCTAGTCTACTCTAGTCTACAAGTCCAGGCCTTCTTATTAGTCCATTATTATTATCATTATTAAGTCTATTATTTCTTGTTACTCTAGTCTAGTCTAGAAGTCTAGACTTTCTAGTTAGTGTAGTCAAAAAATCTATTCTGTCAACCACTTGATATTGCGATACCAAGCTAATGACAATCACAGATGGATGGATGGATGGATGGATGTATAGGTGAATGGATAGATGGATGGTTGGATGGATGGATAGATGAATGGATGGAGATACCAAGCTAACGATAATCACAGATAGATGGATGGATGGATGGATGGATGGATGAGTGGATGGATGGATGGATGAGTGGATGGATGGATGGATGGATGAATAAATAAATAGATAGATGGATGGTTGAATGGATGGATGGATGAATTGATGGAGATACCAAGCTAACGATAATCACAGATAGATGGATGGATGGCTGGATGGATGGCTGGATGGCTGGATGGCTGGATGGATAAATGGATGGATGAGTGGATAGATGGATGGATGAATAAATAAATAGATAGATGGATGGATGTATTGATGGAGATACCAAGCTAACGATAATCACAGATAGATGGATGGATGGATGAATGAATAAATAGATGGATGGGCTTTCCATATCTTGTACATAACCTGAACAGAGAATTAAGAAGAAACGATGAATTTTATTGCATGAAGCAAAACTGCATCCCAGATTTTCAGACTTTGCTTAGCTTCACCTTCCACTCTGCTCCTCAGAAGAAAACACTATTAAAGACAATTCTGCATCAAACAGATCATGAAATTGTGAGAACATCTGGAACTGCTCTGCTCTAAATCTTTCCACCACACACCTTCACGAAGCAAATCGATAAATGAAGAGAACACACAGAAGAGCTGACTTACAGAGATTATATTCTCCCAGGCTGGAGAGTTCAAGATGGATCATCTGATCCCAGCAGCTACTATCGTCCAGATCAGCCAGCTTGGTAGTACGTCCATGCAAACAGAACCAGCTCTGATGGACTGAAACGCACTGCATTCGCTTTCTCTACTCAGACTAAGCAGCTGGAAAAATTAGAGCAGAGCTGTTATATATCAGAACGCTGGCATCATCCTTTAATCTTTAAGTGTAAAGTCTGTGATTTCTTGTTCGCTGGGAAAGCTGCTGACCTCATACTGATTCGTTTTCTATTTTGGTAAGAAAATCGGTCTTATCTTTCGCTCTAATCCCTGAACAATCTGCTGGCTCAATTTTCCAAGCATGAACAAGTACAGCTGAGGTTAGCCATGATGGTTAGCCAAAACAACACATCATCGTTTTGTCTTCATTCACGGTTTCAGTAAAGACTTTACTCACACACTGAATATAAACTAAACAGGATAAAAACAAGCCAAAGTGGTAAAAGTTTTAGAACACACTGTTTTATCAAGTCCACATGGGGTAATAATTCGGGAAAGATATGAGGACGAAACCTTGAGAGGAACCAGACTCAAAATGGAAGCCATCCTCATCTGGAGAGTGTGATTATGAATCATTTCACTTTTATAACTGTGTTCTATATGGTCAAAAAGTCCAGTTCTGGAAATTCTAGTTATATCATGAAATCTATTGAAGTTATCAGATGTTCACTGATAGGATAATAATTGTTGTGAGTCCAGGCATGTCGGAAAAGATCCATTCATAATACAAAAACCTGAAGAACAAAGTGAGAGTGAAAAAACAGGAAACAAAAGAAAAGGTTTAGTGATGTAGTCACTAAAAGAGGGAAGTGTAGCTCAGTGGATAAAGTGTCTCAGAAGCTTCAGTGTTTAAAATCCCGGGACCACCAAACTGCCACTGCTGGGCCCCTAAGCAAGGCCCTTAATTTCTCAGTTGTATAAATGTAAATAGTACCATAAATATAATGTAATGTACATTCAAGAAGACTTCACATGAGCTACACCAAATAGCTGGATACGATGAGGTGACACACAAATGGAAAAAGGGCAGCAACAGAACCAGGGCTGTATTCTTAAAGATTCTAAGAATCATCTCAGAGAACTCCTAATTTAGCTTCTAACTAGGAATCTTAGCTAAAGAGTGATTCAGGACCTCAGAGCAACTCTGAGCAAGGAAAATACAAAAACTTTTGGTCCTCCTTTTTGTTGCCAAAACAGCCCTGACCCGCTGAGGCATGGACTCCACTAGATCCCTGAAGGTGTGCTGTGGTATCTGGCACGAAGATGTTAGCAGAAGATCCTTTAAGTCCTGTAAGTTGCAAGGTGGGGCCTCCATGGATCAGACTTGTTTGTCCAGCATGTCCCACACATGCTGGATTGGATTGAGACCTGAGGAAATTGGAGGCCAATTGGAGGCAACAAACTGTGATGCACTGTGTATTCTGACAACTTTCTATCAGAATCAGCATTAACTTCTTCAGCAGCTTGAGCAACAGTAGCTCTCTCTTCCTCCACCCCTCCCTATATGTACCTCCTTATATGTATCATGTCCCTTTTACATCTGCTGTCACATCTGTGTTACGTTTAATACATCAAGCAGAATCTGACCTAATCCCAGGGTCCAGCTCTCTATATCGCTGCTAACAGACATGAAGAAGGACAAGAAGCTTCTGTAATGCATAAACAGCATTTATTACACTCACAGTAGCTTGGTGGCTAGCACGTTTGCCTCACACCTCCAGGGTTGAGGGTTCGATTCCCGCCTCCCCCATGTGTGTGTGGAGTTTGCATGTTCTCCCTGAGCCTTGGGGGTTTCCTCCCCCAGTCCAAAGACATGCATTGTAGGTTGATTGGCATCTCTAAATTGTCCGTAGTGCGTCCTCACAGGACGTAAGGATCTGCTGCTAACATTTTGGTTCCAGATCCCACAGCACACCTTCCGAGGTCTTGTGAAGTTCTTGCCTCGACGGGTCAGCACAAGGGTGTTCTTTATAATATTAGGCAAGTGGTTTTAAAGTTACGACTGTCTATCAAGCAATCAACCTAATTCAGAGGTAGAAAAAATAAGCAAAGAAAGCAGGAGATGGATAACATTACTGTTTAAAATCACATTTACTCAAATAGGTTAAGGACTGCATTTAGAGTCGTAAGCCTAATGAGGGCAGCAGCATGCTGTCTCACTCTAACAGATACTCACAGGGGTGTTCTGTAGAGGGAAAAACTCATTAACCTCTAGATACTATAGGCTAGAGGAGCTTTTATGTGTAGAAATTGACACCAGATGAGCACAGGACATGGAAAAATGCAAGCCAGGTAAAAGCATTAAATGTTTATGTTGCTAAGCTGAAATATGTGTTTGATTCATATTGAAATAAATTAAAAAAATTGACCATGCAGAAAGCTGAATTAGCCACATAGATAGATAGATAGATAGATAGATAGATAGATAGATAGATAGATAGATAATAGATAGCAAGTTTGATGAAGGGCCAAATTGTGATGGCTAGATCAGAGCATCTCCAAAACTGCAGCTCTTGTGGGGTGTTCCCGGTCTGCAGTGGTCAGTATCTATCAAAAGTATCCTTTAAGTCCTGTAAGTTGCGAGGTGGAGGCACTTTAAAGGATCTGATGCTAACATCTTGGTGCCAGATACCACAGCACACCTTCAGGGATCCAGTGGAGTCCATGCCTCGATGGGTCAGGGCTGTTTTGACAGCAAAAGGGGGACCGACACAATATTAGGCACGTTCCTATATTGATAAAGTGGACTCTCTTCTGCACGCCAAACATGTGATTGCTTGAGCTGTGTTCTTATATTTACAAGAAATACAAAAAGAAAAAGAATTGCATTGTTCTGCTCAGAAACAGTACTTTCAGTCTGCATTATGTGTAAAAACTGCAGTGGAACACATCCGCCTGTTTTAGAGCTCAGTTAAAGATTCATTCATACTCAGGTCATTCAGCACTGGAACTTAATTACAGCACTGGAACCTCACTGACCTCAGTCAAATATTCCATGCTATCAGTTATTAGCTGTTATTTGTCTCTGTCCTGTTATTGTCAGTTTGCCCTTATCTACATGCATGTTGCTCACATTGTGTTCGATGGATTTTTATGTTCATGTTGCCTGTTTCACTGATTGGTTTTTACCCCCATTTTCGTTTCCATGTTTAATGTACACTGATCAGGCATAAAATTATGACCACCTGCCTAATATTGTGTTGGTCCCCCTTTTGCTCCAAGAACAGCCCTGACCCGTCGAGGCATGAACTCCACTAGATCCCTGAAGGTGTGCTGTGGTATCTGGCACCAAGATCTTAGCAGCAGATCCTCCATGGGCCCCACCTTGCAACTTACAGGACTTAAAGAATACTTTTGATAGATACTGACCACTGCAGACCGGGAACACCAGCACAAGAGCTGCAGTTTTGAGTTTAGAGATGCTCTGATCCAGTCGTCTACACTTGTTTGGCCATACTGTGGCAGAAATGTCACTTGTTTATAGATCTGTTATATAAACGCAATATCGCACTTATATATAATAACCGCACTGCATATTTTTTAGCCTTCATGTTGAATTCACAGACTTACTGAAGATGGTATGCTATAAGAATACATGTTTTTCTCTACTTCCCTCACTATTAGTCCTGATGTGTCGTGAACATGTCACTGGAACAGCAATCATGCGTTCAGTCCACACTATGTATGAAATGACCACACGCTTCATTTGTTATCAATAACTCTGAAGCCCAGCTGAAGTGAAACGCACAGTAAAAACGTGACAAAAATGCATGCTTCATCTAGAAGGTTGTGAGTTTGAATCCCACCAAGGGGTCCACCAAGCTGGCACTGCCGGGCCCCTGAGCAAGGCCCTTAACCCTCATTTGTATCAAAAATGAGATCAATTGAAAGTCGTTCTGGATAAGGGTGTCTGCTAAATGCCTGAAATGTAAATGTAATGAAAGCTTTGCAGCGTTAACACACACCTGTGTGAAGTCATACTTTTTCAGTGCTGCATTAAAACTCATGCTGGCTAATTCTGTCTCAGGGCTTTTACCAAATGCCTGGATGAAAGTCTTGCGAGACAAAAAAACATCAACAGGAGTCCACTCTCATTAACCAGAGACCCTTTGTCTTCTAAAATAATCTCCTCCCTCGCTTGTCTCCAGCTCACCAGGGTCTTAGAGATAAAGCATTAGGAGAGACAATCAGCCTTGCTCGGAGCTAGCCCTTAAAATAACCGCTAATCTTCTGTGAGCGAAAGTGGCGGCAACACATCAGAAAGCACATTACGGAGCAGAGCCACTGGAGCGCCCTGGGTCTCACTGGACTCACGGAGTGTCGACTCCCCAACTCATTTCAGACTCGACAGGCTCCATTGTTCGCGTAACCGACTGTATTAATAATCTCACTGTTCTTGGAGAGTAATAGATAAGAGGGTCAGAGAGCATGTGATTTGTTTCCAGGGTTTGTAGGCTAACGTTAAGCTCTTGGCCAGATGGTGCTCTGATTAAAAAAACAAAAAACACTAGGAGGAGGCTGCTTTAAACAGGATTACATTAACGTACATTAGCTTTCTTCCCATGACGATTTGAAGTGATTTCTCAGAACGTCCAAATCCCCTCCTATTAAGCTTTCAGGGCATTTATATTGACTCTTCATGCACTCTTTCTCTCTCACACACACACCACAAATCAACAATAAGAATAAATCGTTATGAACCATTTCATCAACATCGCCCCACGCTACCATCAACCATCTTCTCCGACACTGAGGCTATGATGGCAGTTAAGAACGTTCCATCAATCAGTCGCTCCATTATTTCACGATTGCAGAAATGAATACAAAACTAGAAAGCCATTACATACTGTCATTTTTAATTGTTCAACTTTTAATAGTTTTGACTTTTTTTGGTTTTCAGGGATTATTCCATAAATCCACAGAAGGCTGCTTTGTGGAAAACATCAATTCTGCAGAAGGTGACAGGTCTGAGAGACTCTCGATCTCAAGTGTGTGTAGAAAACCATGCTTCTGCACATAGCCACAAGCATTTAGACACAATTTACTGCAAAAATCGGCGCAAGAGATATTAATCCGTGCAACAGGCAGATGGCGCGGCCTTGCATTATGTATAGCTGCTGATCCTGAAGAAGAAAGAAGAGCTGCTTCCCTTCCTCCGGCGAGGGAAAGAGGAGCAGATTGCACTCTTATCTTATTCTATCTTAGATAGATAGATAGATAGATAGATAGATAGATAGATAGATAGACTATTTGAGCGAGTTTGACGAAGGGCCAAATTGTGATGGCTAGACCACTGGATCAGAGCATCTCCAAAACTGCAGCTCTTGTGGGGTGTTCCCGGTCTGCAGTGGTCAGTAGCTATCAAAAGTGGTCCAAGGAAGGAACAGTGGTGAGTTGAAATAATCATGAAGCTTCGTAACGATGTGACTATTTGGAGACCGTGCAAACTCTTCGCTTTTCTCATTTCCCCTTACATTACATGTTGAAGTTTTGGTTTTCCTGCAGGCAACACAGAACACAGAAAGCGATCCATCACAGTCTGACAAATTCCCATTAACCCTCCTGGAAAGGTAGCTCACGGGCACCAGGTCTCACTTTCACGCTAATATCAGATAGCGTTTTTTTTTTTTGGTGTTGTTTTTTTTTTTTTCATTTTTCTCTTCCTTCCTTCCCCTTCATCTTAGATCGCAGGACACTTTAAATCGCTCCACTCCATACTTCCCGTGTCATGCCGTATAAAAATATAGATCATTATTCCACCACAGTATGAACTCTCAGTGCTCCATGGACCTTTAATATGAACTGGAAAAAGCAGCGGTTCTTTCTAGTATGACCGGGCTCTGTGTCCTTCCTCTTGGCTTGGGCTGTTAATAAGATTAAAATCTGTGGAGAAAGCTTAGCAACCTCGATTAAGGAACAATTTAATTTGCATTAAAGTATTGAAATTTCTCTCAAAATGGTGGACTTCCATGGGAGAAATCCCAAAGTACATTAAGTGTCAGTTCTGTGGATGTTAGCCACTTGTTGGTGAGAGACATCATAGGCAAGACTGGAAGGTTACAGAAACTCCAATAAACAACACACTGAACCTTAAAGGCTGATGGATTACAACAGCACAAGTAAACACGTCACAAATAGGAAGCCTAACAAAATCATTCAAAAGATGAAGATTGATAAAAACGCCACTTGATCTGATGTATACTGATATCTGCAATGACATGGAGATCTCAAAGGAATGTTTCCGATATGTTGGAATCCAGGAAAAACTAGTAGTATACACCGATCAGCCATAACATTATGACCACCTGCCTAATATTGTGTTGGTACCCCTTTCGCTGCCAAAACAGCCCTGACCCGTCAAGGCATGGACTTTTTTTTTTGTCACTCATCCCTTGTCATGCATCAGCACCTAAGCTTATTATCTCTCCTTCTCATGAAACACCTTCATATCAGAAACCAACCAACAGTATGTCTCCTTTTCAGTGGCAAGAGCAATGGACATAATGTTAAGAACATCTCGGATTGTAGTTTTTCTAACCCGACAACCTCATGTAATGAATCGATGTTTTCGACACCAATTACACCAATTTTATATCATCTCTCAATGATTTAATTGTCTATTGGATTCAACTACAGCCTGAGAGGTGCTTCACTGGGACAGCTGAGACTTTGGTCTAAGACTCAGGTCTTTTAGTGTACAGCTACTCCAGGTACAGAAACACCTGCAGCCTTGTCAAACTCCTTCAGCTCAAAACAATGTTTCTTTCAGAAAAGGGAGGGAGAAGCAAGGATGAATGAAGAAATAAACGAATAGAAAGCTTTGTGTGAATGTGAATGCTGGATCGGCGGAACAGTCAAGAATATTCAGTCATAATTCCGCGAAAAACGAACAGTTCAATTCTAAGACATGAGCTTACTGAAGTGGCTCCAGGGATTTAGTCTATATATTGATTTTTTTTAATGTGACTTCAATCACAGTAATTGAAGTCTGCATCGATTCAGCAGGTTTTAAACCGATAAAAACACTTAAGCTACTGTTCTGTCTATAAAATACCTCCATTTTAGCTTGTTATGTTGCTTAGCAACCAATGCTTACTGTTATCTAAAATGTAGGGCAGAATAATTGTTTTTTTTCTTCTTTATAATTACTAATAACACAAATTTAATTATTTATTGAACACTAGATATTATCAGATGTATGCTCTCGCTTCGTGTCATGCCTTAGCTCTTATGCCTAATTACTTTATTTAATGTATTAAATGAACTGTATTAAATGAATGACTTCTTTTAATGTATGAACATTCACCAGAACAGATTCCAGTGAAGTGTATGAATTATTGAAAACTTTTAACAATAAATAGGATTGTATTATTGTATTGTATTGTACTTCAATTAATTAAAGCTTTATAAGAACATTTGACTAAATACACTATATTACCAAAAGTTTTGGGACACCCCTCTAAATCATTGAATTCAGGTGTTCCAATCACTTCCATGGACACAGGTGTATAAAATCAAGCACCTAGGCATGCAGGCTGCTTCTACAGCCATTCTATTTTTGTGAAAGAATGGGTCGCTCTCAGGAGCTCAGTGATATCGTGTGTGATACCGTTATAGGTTTCCACCTGTGCAATAAGTCCATTCGTGACATTTCTTCACTACTGAATATTCCACGGGGGGCACGGTGGCTTAGTGGTTAGCACGTTTGCCTCACACCTCCAGGGTTGGAGGATCGATTCCCGCCTCCGCCATGTGTGTGTGGAGTTTGCATGTTCTCCCCGTGCCTCGGGGGTTTCCTCCGGGTACTCCGGGTTTCCTCCCCCAGTCCAAAGACATGCATTGTAGGTTGATTGGCATCTCTAAAATTGTCCGTAGTGTGTGAATAAGAATGTGTGTGTGTGCCCTGCGATGGGTTGGCACTCCGTCCAGGGTGTATCCTGCCTTGATGCCCAATGATGCCTGAGATAGGCACAGGCTCCCCGTGACCCGAGTGTAGATCGGATAAGCGGTAGACAATGAATGAATGAATATTCCACGGCCAACTGTTAGTGGTATAACAAAGTGGAAGCAATTGGGAACAACAGCGACTCAACCAGGAAGTGGTAGTCCACGTAAAATCACAGAGCGGGGTCAGGGCATGCTGAGGAGCACAGTGCGCAGAATTCACCAACTTTCTGCAATAGCTACAGACCTCTAAACTTCATGTGGCCTTCAGATTAGCTCAAGAACAGAGCTTCATGGAACGGGTTTTCATGGCCGAGCAGCCGCATCCAATTCTTAGTGTAATGCAGGACCTTCTCGTCCAACATCGATGCCTGACCTCAGACATGCGCTTCAAGAGGAATGGTCAAAAAACACACTCCTAAACCTTGTGGAAAGCCTTCCCAGAAGAGTTCTGTTAGAATCTGTTAGAGCTGCAAAAATTTTTTTTTAAGTTTATCTGATTGTAACTGGTTCAATTTCTGTCTGTTGCTAAGCAACTAGACCAGAGGTGTCCAATCTTATCCACAAAGGACCGGTGTGGGCACAGGTTTTCATTCCAATCAGGCAGGAACCACACCTGATTCCACCTGTGTAATCAACAGATCTTGGCTTTCATTAGTCTCAGGTGTGACTTCTGCTTGGAATGAAAACCTGCACACATACACTGGCCCTTTGTGGATAGGACTGGACAAATTGCTTTACACTGTCCACATTTAGCACCGCAAAACCAGGGTTTCATAACCCAGAGTAAAAAGTGTGACACATTCCTCTAAAGCCTTTTTCTTTGGTGCTAATCAAACCCGAAAAGATAGCACCTCCACCCTTGTGGTGGTTCTGCAGTGCTATGTTAGAAATAAAACTCTTAAAAAAAAATGCTGTTTTATGGCAGCTTCATCATGCTTTATTTCTTACTTATTAGCCATGTGAGACCTGTCGTCTAGCTTAAACCTCTCCTAATCCCTGGGAAATGCTACAGCTATCCAAGGCCTAGGAGTAAAAAATAAACAAACAAACAAACAAACAAACAAACAAATAAATAAATTCAGCAAGCTTTATATTTTTCATTGTGTTTAGTGGCTGAGAAACAGTTGGTCACTGGTTAGAAAATGGCAGTGAGTTAAACTGGGACAAAAGAAAACGGCGGCAAAAATAAATAAATCCAGTAAATACATATCAGTGAAAATTGACTTGCTGGATTTATTGCGTCTGAGAAATAGCACTATAATCCAATCACCGATGGAGAGCCTCACAGACAATCTGTGCAGTGCATTGTGGGGATTTTTTTCTCTTCATCACTTTTAGCATCCATAATGTTTGGTTCCTGTATCGAATCTGTATTTGTGGCTGGATGCAGAATTTTTCAATATGGTTGTGTTTTGATTTTTTTTACTTAAATTTCTGTTCTCAGATCAGCTTTAAAAAAAATTTGGAGCAGCCTTGTGGCTGGATTTAAAAAAAAAACAAAAACAAAAAAAAACTCCTAGCAAAATCTTTAGGAGACTCCACAGAATCTCTCGCTCTCACTTCTATATGGAAGTGACACAGCTCCAACATGAAAAGTGTGTCCTCTCATCCATTCCCACAGCTGATTTCTAAATATTCACACCAAGGCAGGAGTGAGTGAGGACAAAATGCTTTAGGAATTTCCAGGTCACAGTATTTTTTCCCTCAATCTGCTCCAGATAGCATGGCCTGCAGCTGCTCTCAGGAATGTCAGCTGTTATGAGGCGATAAGATATTGCTAGGTGCTGTTACTAACTGGCAGATGAGGCACAGGTAAACGGGAACGTGTGGCTCATTGTTATGCTGAACGAGGCTTTTTCTACAAGAAATTCCAAGTTTGAAGGATTTATGGGAATTACTTAAGTGGTTATTAAAATACTTATATTTTTATATACTTGCTTAGACACATACAGGTGCAGCTCAATAAATTAGAACGTCATGGAAAAGTTTATTTATTTCAGTAGTTCAACTCAAATTGTGAAACTCGTGTATTAAATAAATTCAATGCACACAGTAGTTTAAGTCTTTGGTTCTTTTAATTGTGATGATTTTGGTTCACATTTAACAAAAACCCACCAATTCACTATCTCAACAAATTAGAATATGGTGACATGCCAATCAGCTAATCAACTCAAAACACCTGCAAAGGTTTCCTGAGCCTTCAAAATGGTCTCTCAGTTTGGTTCACTAGGCTACACAATCATGGGGAAGACTGCTGACCTGACAGTTGTCCAGAAGACAATCATTGACACCCTTCACAAGGAGGCTAAGCCACAAACATTCATTGCCAAAGAAGCTGGCTGTTCACAGAGTGCTGTATCCAAGCATGTTAACAGAAAGTTGAGTGGAAGGAAAAAGTGTGGAAGAAAAAGATGCACAACCAACCGAGAGAACCGCAGCCTTATGAGGATTGTCGAGCAAAATCCATTCAAGAATTTGAGTGAACATCACAAGGAATGGACTGAGGCTGGGGTCAAGGCATCAAGAGCCACCACACACAGACATTGTACAGTTGTCGTATTCCTCTTGTTAAGCCACTCCTGAACCACAGACAACGTCAGAGGCGTCTTACCTGGGCTAAGGAGAAGAACTGGACTGTTGCCCAGTGGTCCAAAGTCCTCTTTTCAGATGAGAGCAAGTTTTGTATTTCATTTGGAAACCAAGGTCCTAGAGTCTGGAGGAAGGGTGGAGAAGCTCATAGCCCAAGTTGCTTGAAGTCCAGTGTTAAGTTTCCACAGTGTGTGATGATTTGGGGTGCAATGTCATCTGCTGCTGTTGGTCCATTTGTTTTTTTGAAAACCAAAGTCACTGCACCCGTTTACCAAGAAATTTTGGAGCACTTCATGCTTCCTTCTGCTGACCAGCTTTTTGAAGATGCTGATTTCATTTTCCAGCAGGATTTGGCACTGCCCACACTGCCAAAAGCACCAAAAGTTGGTTAAATGACCATGGTGTTGGTGTGCTTGACTGGCCAGCAAACTCACCAGACCTGAACCCTACAGAGAATCTATGGGGTATTGTCAAGAGGAAAATGAGAAACAAGAGACCAAAAAATGCAGATGAGCTGAAGGCCACTGTCAAAGAAACCTGGGCTTCCATACCACCTCAGCAGTGCCACAAACTGATCACCTCCATGCCACGCCCAATTGAGGCAGTAATTAAAGCAAAAGGAGCCCCTACCAAGTATTGAGTACATGTACTTATACATGTAAGTACATGTAAGTATTCTAATTTGTTGAGATTTGTTGAGACTTAAACTACTTCAGTCTGTGTGCATTGAATTTATTTAATACACGAGTTTCACAATTTGAGTTGAATTACTGAAATAAATGAACTTTTCCACAACATTCTAATTTATTGAGATGCAGCTGTACATTATATAAGGACATGACCAGGTTCTTCAGAGCTCTTCAAGAGCTTTTAAACAACAGAAAGAAGAAGTTGCTTTCGGCTACTCCCTGTTCGGGGTCGCCACAGCGGACCAACTGGTCCGCACAACATCTTGGCAAATGTTTTACGCCAGATGCCCTTCCTGACGCAACCCTCCCATTTTTCCGGGCTTGGGACCGGCACTGCATCCAGTGGCTGGGGTTGAGGCATTGGCTGGGAAAGCAACACTGCGAGCCAGGCCATCTCGTCCAACATCAGTGCCTGACCTCACAAATGCACTTCAAGAGGAATGGTCAAACATTCCCTTAAACACACTCCTAAACCTTGTGGAACGCCTTCCCAGAAGAGTTGAAGCTGTTATAGCTGCAAAGGGTGGGTCAACTCCATATTACATTCATGTGCATGTAAAGGCAGACGTCCCAGTTTTGGCCTGGCTTGCAGTCTCCACTCTAATTCATCCCAAAGGTTAAGGGTCTATGGGGTTGAGGTCAGGACTCTGTGCAGACCAGTCAAGTTCCTCCACACCAAACTCGCTCATCCATGTCTTTATGGACCTTGCTTTGCGCACTGGTGTGCAGTCATGTTGGAACAGGAAGGGGTCATCCCCAAACTGTTCCCACAACGCATGAAATTGTCCAAAATGTCTTGGTATGCTGAAGCATCAAGAGTTCCTTTCACTTGAACTAAGGGGCCGAGCCCAACCCCTGAAAACAACACCTGAACTCAATGATTTGGAGAGGTGTCCCAAAACCTTTGGCAATATAGTGTACATTACAGCACAGTGGAATTCTTTTCTTCACGTACCCCAGCTGAGAAAGTTGGGGTCAGAGCGCAGGGATAGCTATGATACATGCCCCCTGGAGCAGAAAGGATTAAGGGCCTTGCTCAATTGCCCAACAGTGGAGCTTTGTGGTGCTGGGGTTTAAACCCCGATCAACAACCCAGAGCCTTAACTACTTGAACCACCACTGCCCCTAAAACACTTATAACTCACTGGTGCAACAGCATAACTCACATATAAAGTGATCTGCTTCTTGTAGGTGATAAGCATAGTGATGTTATCATTTAAACTCCTCCAGTTTCATGAGCGTCAAATTAATTGCTTATAGTCAAGAACATTTCATTCCGAAGACAAAGATCTAAACGTGGTGTACCATTATTTCTCTGCTCGATAGGACAAATGTGATCAAGCCTGATGATGAGCAGCTGTACAGACCACACTCTGGTGCAGATAGATGGATGAGGAAGGGTGAAAGATTTAATAAAACTGCAGCAGAAGAGTATATCGCATTTACACCAAGCAAGGCTGCAGGTGTGGCGCAACAGAGAGTACAACAGATCGAAGCTCGACAACAAACGTGCAAGTTAATCTGGTGAGTGTCCCGAGCTGCCTGGCTGAATCAGGAGCTTTAGGTCTTATTAGCCCGACTCGACCGTGCCTCACCTAACTAAATCCTCAGTCATGCCTCCCACATGGCCACTAAATCAATCCTGCATGGCACATGACTGAGCTCACGTAGGTAGCGAGCGAGTAAAGAATGAAAGAATAAATATACAATATAAGTATGTTATAACTATATTATTATTATTATTATTATTATTATTATTATTATTATATATTATTAAGTGCTGTTTAATCAACTGGGCCAAGAGCCTAATTGTGATGGCTAAACAACTGGATCAGAGCATCTCCAAAACTGCAGCTCTTGTGGAGTGTTCCCGGTCTGCAGTGGTCAGTATCTATCAAAAGTGTCATTTAAGTCATGTACGTTGTGAGGTGGGGCCCATGGAAGCCCCAGATACCACAGCACACCTTCAGGGATCTAGTAGAGTCCATGCCTCGATGGGTCAGGGCTGTTTTGGCAGCAAAAGTGGGACCAACACAATATTAGGCAGGTGGTCATAATGTTTTGCCTGATCAGTGTATGTACTAAGCTATTACAGGACATTTACAGGACATTTAAAAAAAAAATTAACACAGTGAACAGCCTTTGGACAAAAAAATTGTAGAAATATTTTATTCCTTAAGCTATATGTTTATTGAAACAGTTTGAAGTAGGTTCATGCAAACTAAACGTTCCCCTCATAATCCTCAGCACAATTCTAATCTACTTCACCTCCTAATACATGTGAACTCAGCAAGCAGCCTGGATTACCTCTCCACGGATGAGGAACCGAATAAAAGTGTTGGTTATGCTCTGAATGTGTATTTTCTGAATTCATAGACAAAGTGCTGAGTAAAATCAAACACTGAGCTCACACCTGAGCTGAGAATCAAACCCATGACCCTGGTGTTATACAACTGCTCTGTTCTATATAACTCAACTCTATTCTATAAACGCTTTAATCTCCTACATTTAACACCATAGTTATACTTTATTTCCCCTCAGCGTCAACAATCTAATGATTTCACAATGTAACTGATGTCCATTAATACCACATGAACAGATCACGAAGATATATGAAATATTTTTTAGTAAATCTGACTGACCACATCCTTTTTTTTTTAGTGTACACCGATCAGGCATAACATTACGAACACCTGTCTAATATCGTGTTGGTCCCCTTTTGCTGCCAAAACAGCCCTGACCCATCATGCACTGTGTATTCTGACACCTTTCTATCAGAACCAGCATTAACTTCTTCAGCAACTTGAGCAACAGTAGCTCGTCTGTTGGATCGGACCACATGGGCTAGCTTACGCTCCTCACAATGAGCCTTGGCCGCCCATGACCCTTTCTGGGTTGCCGGTTCACCACTGTTCCTTCCTTGAACCACTTTCAATAGATACTGACCACTGCAGACTGGAAACACCTCCACAGAAAGTCATTACTTCACTAGTAGGAGTTTAAAAGCAACGATCACAAAAAAAAAAAAAACCAGACAAATTAGCTACCGCTTTTTTTTTCTAGGTTGCCAGGCAACTAAAATATAATCCTGTGCAGCAGCCTGGTTGGCTCATTTATAAATTTATGATCCGTCCACCCCTGCATACAATGTTTGATTTCAATTCATCAATTTTTTATACTATCCTATCTGAAAAAAACCACCATGCCGTTAGGGTGATGTGATCCTCACACAGAGCAAGCCGGGAGGAGCCGTGGCCTCATTTCGCAGGGTGAGAGCCTCATTACCATGGTCACTCTCGCCACTTCCACCTGCTGTAAATCAGCACGGCCTTCGCCCACGGCTCACAGGGTTTTCCACAGCGATCGCGAGATCATGAGGCATGATTGTATCTAGGCGGTGTGCATGTACAGAGGAGCTGTGCGTCCTGACTGCATCATTACTCCTTGGACCTTTGCCCTGACTGCATCATTACTCCCAGCAGGCTGCCAAATAGATGAAAGGCTGCAGGGCTAAAGATATTGCAGCACCTGTGTGTGTGTGTGTGTGTGTGTGTGTGTGTGTGTGTGTGTGTGTGTGTGTGTGTGTGTGTTTGTGTGTGCGTGTGTGTGTGCACGTCTGAAAATGTGTGCACAAATATGTAAGATGTGTGATAGCTGCTAAAATGAATCCTTCTGGAGAGAGATTTAGCATTTGTGTATACATCTTCACTCTCATTGGTAGTTGTCTCAGGACTCCTCCCATTTTCTATAAATCCTCACAGCTTAACCTGTTATTAGTGGTGCTTAAAAAGCACACTATTACTATTCGACATACTTCTTCTTCCTCTTCTTCGTCTTCCTCTTCTCCTTCTTCCTCTTCTTCCTCTTCCTCTTCTTCTCCTTCTTCTTCTTCTTCCTCTTCTCCTTCTTCTTCCTCTTCTCCTTCTTCTTCTTCTTCTTCCTCTTCTCCTTCTTCCTCTTCTTCCTCTTCTTCTCCTTCTTCTTCCTCTTCTCCTTCTTCTTCCTCTTCTCCTTCTTCCTCTTCTTCTTCTTCCTCTTCTCCTTCTTCCTCTTCTTCTTCCTCTTCTTCTTCCTCTTCTTCTTCTTCTTCTTGTTCCTCTTCTCCTTCTTCCTCTTCTTCCTCTTCTTCTTCTTCTTCTTCTTCTTCTTCTTCTTCTTCTTCTTCTTCTTCTTCCTCTTCTCCTTCTGCTTCTTCCTCTTCTTCTTCTTCTTCTTCTTCTTCTTCCTCTTCTCCTTCTTCTTCTTCTTCTTCTTCTTCCTCTTCTTCTTCTTCCGTACAAAATTTTGTCCGCTAACTAATCCCGCACTGTTTGTCGTAGACCCACGAATGAGGTATCATATCGTGCGGCTTGTTCGGGAAAGATGTGCTATGACTTCCGAGTGATCGGAATTTTGGTATTCCCGTCACGCCCTTCAGAATGCCCCAAAAAATCCCATAGAAATGAATGGGCGGAATTTTCGATCCTCAGTAAAACTCACACACGCACTGCAACATAGACCTGTCACACATCACAACACTCAACACAATGAGGGGAAGTGAGTGACGTGTGTCTGGATGACGTCACGTGACCCCAAACCCTGGGAATTATGGGAAATCGCAAAATTAGGGCTACATCCACATGTGACATATCAAAACGCTCAGTACAATGAGGGGAAGTGATTGACGTGTATCCAGGTCACATCATGTTACGTCACGTGACCCCACCCCCACCCCACCCCCCCGGGAATTGAGGAAAATTGCAAAATTCTGGCTACATACACATGTGACATATCAAAACGCTCAGTATATTCAGGGGAAAGAGAGAGAGAGAGAGAAGAGAGAGAGAGAGAGAGAGAGAGAGAGAGAGAGAGAGAGAGAGAGAAAGTGTGTGTGTGTGTGAAAGAAAGAGAGAGAGAGAGGGAGAGAGAGAGAGAGATAGAGAGAGAAGGAAAGGCTTAAACCAAAAGAATTGAGAGTTTTCCAAAGGTAGTTGTGCTCAACTCAAAGGCTTTTTCTTGATCTATGGCTATGAGCCCATATTCAGCCCAAATAGTTTAGAGACACTGAAAATGTCTCGAACCAACGACCTCCCAGCTATGCAGTAAGTCTGATCTGTATTTATTACCTTCTCCAGAACGCTTCCCAGTCTCGTAGCTAAAACCTTAGACAGTATTTTGTAGTTGCTACAGAGCAAAGATACAGGTCTCCAGTTCTTTATGTCCTTTAAGTCACCTTTTTTGGGTAAAAGAGTGAGGACTGCTCTTCTACAACTTAACAGTAGCAGTCCTTTTGTTAAGCTGTCATTTAAAACCTCAAGTAAATCTTCCCCTAAAATGTTTCAGAAAGACTTATAAAACTCTGATAGAAGCCCATCTATGCCAGGTGCTCTGCCACACTCCCTACTCATTAACGTGACAAATTCCACATATAAAAAGTGCTCTGTTGCAGACTAAACTACCCATGTGAAAGCTTCGTAAGTGATAACAGAACTAACTACGGTGGCCGAGAAATGCAAAACACAATAACAAATCCAAAAACACAAGGACGATTCAGACAAAGCGGAAAAGGTAGGTGTAGTTTGCGAATGGAATTCTTCCCTCTGATTGGACGAGACATCTGTCACTCAGGATATACAGGAAGTAGGAAATTTCGTATCTAACTTTATTTCTTGTACATGTGTGGAGTTCTGCCTTTACTTTAAACTATTTTTTTGATAGTACAACTTTAAATCTTTTAAAGAAAATAACAAACATATACAGTACAGGATATTTATATTTATAAGAAAATGGAGTTCATTCAGCGCTACTTTGAGGAACGTTCATATGGCGTGATTTTGGATATACTGATAGCGTATCATGGCATAAAGATTAGTTTGCGATCTCTAAAAACTCACCAGGAATGTTCGGGAGACCGAACTATTCCAGAATAAAAGATGTAAAGAGCGCTATAAGAGCAGAGCTGCGTTCATACACACACCAATCCACTTTCTACTGCTGCAGCCTGCTGGACTTCCTGTATATCCTGAGTGACCGATGCCTCGTCCAATCAGAGGGAAGAATTCCATTCGCAAACTATACCTAGCTTTTCCACTTTGTCCGAATCGTCCTCGTGTTTCGGATTTGTTCTAGGTTCAAGGTTGTTATTGTGTTTCCGGCAGGGCATGCTGTATTATGTTTTATTGGCAGGACATAAAGGGAAAATAAAGAAAAGAAAGAAAATTCTGTTAGTTATAAAATACATTTTTGCTTCATTAAAAGCTCAAATCGATGTGATTTAACTGGAAAGTACAGTATATGATCAATTCCAGCACACCAGTGAAACAGTACAGACTCGATAAAGCGAAACATTTTTTTTTTTTCTGGTGCTGTGCAGGGAGTCCGTATAATTGCTTCTTGTACTGAGAGCCAGCTTTTATAATGATCACGGATGAACCGAGCCTATCTGTTCTCACAGATGGATCAGTCATCACTTGGGGCTTTTAACAGGCACAGAAAGAGTGGATTTCTTAATATAACCACAGGATTCGACTGTCTGAACCCACCTGAGGCCAGACATCATGCTGAAACCACCATACACAGCCACATGTTATCAGCAACAATTAATACTTTATACTAAAAAACAATACTCGACATCAGGAACATACCTGTGTCATTTATGGCGCCATAATGACTAAATAAAATGAAGGACATTGTGTGCCAGGAGAATATGAACTCCCTGTTCTTAACCAGCTCAGTAAACAGAAATGTTATACAAATCCCACAATATAGACGCATTAACACCAGAGTAAACAATTAACAATGTTCTGTCTTATTTAGGCACCTAAAGTCTGCGCTGAGCGATAGCGATACGCTAATACAAAACCCATGAATAGGAAATGAGTTAACAAACACAGGTATGCAGAAAGTCATTATCCCGAACTTTAAGAAGATTACCGGCTTGTTTAACTCGTAATGATTTACATACATCACTGCCAGTGTGTACAGAGCCTACACAGCTCATCGCTCATAAGCTAAAGCCTTAATTCCACCCAGGGACATGTTGCTTTAGCAAATAATATAAAGATATAAAGCTAAAACTAAGCATAGTGAAAGATTGTAATGCAAACATTGCTACTAAACATTAAAATGGAGAACTAGTAAAAATGGAAGGAGGATAGGGATAGGGGTGTAACCATACCTTCATTCATTCATTCATTGTCTACCGCTTATCCGATCTATTCTCGGGGAGCCTGTGCCTATCTCAGGCTTCATCGGGCATCAAGGCAGGATACACCCTGGACGGAGTGCCAACCCATCACAGGGCACACACACACACACACTCTCATTCACACACTATGGACAATTTAGAGATGCCAACCAACCTACAATGCATGTCTTTGGGCCTGGGGAGGAAACCGGAGTACCCAGAGGAAACCCCCGAGGCACAGGGAGAACATGCAAACTCCACACACACACACGGTGGCGGCAGGAATCGATCCCCCAACCCTGGAGGTGTGAGGCAAACGTGCTAACCAGCAAGCCACTGTGCCCCCCTGTAACCATACCTGAGATGCAAAAATGTCATGATGTGTGTCAAGGAAATGAGCGATTATGTAGTGAAAAATCAGCATTCTATTAATTATGCATCTGCACTGATTCTGCATAACCTATACAGTTAAAATATATCAAGAGCATGCTGGTCACATGATCTTATTCTTTCATGGAGAGCCTGCATCATTAGCTCCAGATGGACTGATTGCTCTGGATCGAATCTCAGTATAGGTTATAGTTACTGATATAGTTATAGTTACACACACACACACACACACACACACACACACACACACACACACACACACACACACATCCTTTACATATCTGTTACAAAAAAGCTCTTTATTAGCTTTTATATGACACCAGACTCCATGTCTCTGCAATCTACAGCACTTGATACAGAAGCCACGGAAGTCAGGCATTTGAGCCAACTTTGGAGCTCTATTTCTGATAAAAAATGATGGCTTTCAATCCTTGGGTCAAAAATGATATCATTAAATTCTTTATTTATTCATTTATTATTTAAGTAATAATTAACTTATAAAATTGTATTTATTTATTTATTTATTTATTTATTATTTATTTATTTTATTTATATGAAGTCCTTTAAAATAATAAAATATTTTACCAAATTTATTTAAAACATATTTATATAATATAATCATATTTATTTATAAATCATTTTAATAATACAGTGAACCTATAGTTGATTTTGTTTTTAATATTAAGCCTCATAGCATTCATGGCATTTTTTGTTAGTTTTTTTTTTTTTTTTTTTTTTACATTTTTTTAAATTTAGTTTTATGCTGTGTAGGATTCAGATTTTTTTAAAAAAAAATGTAATTTAGATTGAATTTAAAATGATAAAATTGGGGGAAAAAAATTCAGAAAATAAAAATGTTGCTTAAAATATACAGAGAATCTGACTGAATCGAATCGTGGAGCGAGTGTCATGAATCGAATCGAATCATGAGTCGAGTTTATTGTTACACCTTTAATATACAAATGATGATGAATTAATGAGTGATTAGTCCACTGGACATGTAAAAGCACCAGTGTTTTGCCCCGTCCAGTGTTTCTTTTGCCTAGAAACCTAACTAAAAAAGCGTTAGCTAATGTAATTTGTGGTTAATGTGGAAAGAGTCAGCCAGTCATGTGGCTCTCAATTCATCACAAGCATCCTAATGTGACGCTGTGTAGTAAGCAGGAATGTTGGCTATATGATAGCTATAAGCTGTTGTTTGCTTTTTTCCCCCATATACCTACATGTAAAAAGCTCATCCATCATCCATCCATGCATGTTAATTACTCCTCCTGGTAAATCTGTTCCTCCGTCAGTGTCATGCAGCGGGCTCAGGGATGTAGATTGACTAGGTACAACATCTTTGTTTAAATATAGCTGAATATCATTATTAAGCTTTCTTATTCTGTTGGCAGGCAGAGAGAGAGAGACAGAGAGAGAGAGAGAGAGAGAGAGAGAGAGAGACAGAGCGGGAGACACAGGGAGAGAGGGAGAGTGAAAGAGAGAGATAAAGAGCAACCAGCCATGCTATAAGAGGCTATGAAGCCCAGAAGTCAGAAGAGGAGCTAGAAGGAGAGGAGCAAAGCCCTAATGACTGTGATTCCCAGCTGGAGCAGTCGGTCACTCAGATCAGAAACAGTCTCTCCCTACAAGAGGTAGGACTGGTAGAATTCAGGGAAACAATGCTTTCATATACAACATCCAGTGAGCGTGTAAAACACCTGGAGAACAAACTCAATCACCTCACACATGAGTTGAGAAGCTGAGAGGAGAGGTTAGAGAACTGCAGCAGGACAGGAAGACTCTGATTAGGGAGCTAAAATCAGTTAAGAGGGAGCTGCTCCTTAGAGAGGGAGAAATAGAAAGCCCCATACACACCAGCAGCAATCCAGCCCACTTACCATCCAGACACCAACAATCCACACTCTGACACCAGAGTGGAGTCCAACACTCCAACAACAGCAGCTCCAGAGACAACACAGACAGAGACCCCAGAGAACCCTCAAGAGCAAGAAAATACACCCCAGAATGACCCCAAAGTGGTCATCTTCATTGATTCAAACGGCAGGTTCAAAAACAGCTAATTCCTAGCCACAAAACATTAAAAATCTGGTGCCCCAAAACAGACAATACCTTACAACAACTGTGCAAGGAAAAGCTGACTGAACCTAGCCACATCATCATCCACGTGGGGACGAAGGACCTGAGAGCACAGCAAGAGCGAGGGGCAGAATCAGTGAAACAAATGGCCATTAAAGCAACACAAACTTTCCCAAAATCAAAATCTCCACAATCCTACCCAGATCAGACTTTCATCCTAACACCAAACGAGAGTGAACACAGACATATCACGTGGATGTGCTGGAATGCCAAACATTCACCTGGCACATCATCCCACACTGAGTATTCACCACCTCCCTGACCACATCCATCTCCGTAAAGACAGTGTTCATGTGTTTGCTAAAATCCTTAAAAACGTTGACCTGGGCCGGCTCCATGTCAGCCCCCCAAATAGTGATAGAGTGACCACCATCCCTCAACACGTTAGACTCTTTTTACCATTACAAAGCAGTGCTTCTACACACTCAGCTGAGATCAACACTACAGCCTCCATCCAAAAGCCCGCATCCTATCGCCAATCCACTTTACACCCTCACCCCTGCCCAAGGCCTCGCCACTCGCATGTCTTTCCAATACACCTACAATATATTCTGGGCCCCACCACACACAACCTGGACCTCCACACTTCGCACCCTACCACCATCAGCCTGTACCGCAACACCCAAGACCCCAGTACACTGCACCCAAAGGCCCTACTCCCTGGGAACAACATGTGCAAAAACGCAGAAGACCCCGGACAGCTTCAGTAAGGAGTGACAGAACAACAACCAAGCAGCAGCCTGATCCACACTCCAACCGGACTGAGCAACAGGAGCAACCTGGTCATTTTATAGCCCAGAAAGAACAGAACCACACTAACCTGGGGGAGATCAAGGACATGCTCAGAATAATATGTACACGGCTGGACCAGTAGCCGTGAGCAGAAGAGATACAAAAAAAAGGAAGTCACTGAAGAAGTCACCCTTTGTCCCTCGGGTTACAGAGATATATCTATATCCTCCAGAAAACATGAAGGGATCTCACAGGGGAGAGATACAGGGGGCATTATGATCTGGCACAAACTAGAAATTGATAAATATATTCAATCAATTAAAAAAGAAGAAAGACACATCTGGCTCAAAATCAACAAACACCTAATCCAATCAGCAAGGGATATTTTCTTATGTGCCCTTTATATTCCTCCCTCTGAATCTCCATATTATAATGAAGACATCTTTGAAACTCTCCACAATCAAATGAACCGCTTCCAGGCCCAGGGAAGTGTGTTGATCTGTGGGGATTTAAATGCTAGGACAAGGACCATTACCCCACTACACCATGGCTAATGGGAATAACCACATTTTTGGACAAAGCTTTCCACAAAACATATTAAACTTCCCAAGGAATAACAACAAGACAGGGAATAACATTTCCCTGACATCTGGAATAAAGGAGTCATAACAGATGTGCAATTAAAATTGGAAATAAACAAACTGAATTCTCCACTCAAGGGCGGGGCATGAGGAAGTGGGCACTATCACCAACTCTCTTTTATATATATATATAGAGTATATATAACTTTATATATATAAAGTTGATGTGTTAGAAGCAGGAAAAATGGACAAGCGTAAGGATTTGAGCGAGTTTGACGAAGGACCAAATTGTGATATCTAGATCACTGGATCAGAACATCTCCAAAACTGCAGCTCTTGTGGGGTGTTCCCGGTCTGCAGTGGTCAGTATCTATCAAAAGTGGTCCAAGGAAGGAACAGTGGTGAACCAGAGACAGGGTCATGGGCGGCCAAGGCTCATTGATGCACGTGGGGAGCAAAGGCTGGCCCGTGTGATCCGATCCAACAGATTTCTGAAGAAGTGAATGCTGGTTCTGATAGAAAGGTGTCAGAATACACAGTGCATGACGGGTCAGGGCTGTTTTGGCCACAGGTGGACATAATGTTATGCCTGACCGGTGTAACTGAAGGCATGCTGGCTGCAAATAAAACAATTTATCAATTCATGAAAACATTTTATACTTCCATAAAATGTCATTTGTCTTGCTTTACACATTCAAAATAATAAACACACAGAATGAGGTACGTTTCATATTTTGCCTTTCGCATCCGTGTCAAAAAAATCCTACTAACATTTTAGTTTATTCTGCAGAATATTGTGTGTTTTTTAACTGTATTTTATTGAAGATAATGTCTCATTATTGGAAATTATAGAGAAATGTTAGAGGGTACTTTGCAAATTTGACTTTTAAAATCCTAGAAGCTAGAGTATTTTTTCCATTTAAAAAAATGAATATTTTATTCTGTAAATATCTTCATTAATTCATGAATTATTATTGTTGAATTATTTTTATTAATTCATTAATAACAGAGTTCATTTATTTATTTTATAAATAATATTTTAATATTATTAATATTATTCTTACTATTATTATTGTTATTATTGTTATTATTATTATTATTATTATTATTATTATTATTATGAAATTTAAATGATTCATTTGTGATTTTTTCCCCATTTCTGATTGCACCCTTTTCACGTGAGAACACGTTTACCCGAGTCAGGGGAAGTGTCACGTTTTCACGCTTGCTATAATGTCTTTATGTGGTTTTAATGCTAATTGCCTGAAAACACTTCCAGAGAAACGTTAGGTGTATAAATGAAAATGTTTTATCTTACCTGGTGGGAAAAGGCGCAGGACAGTGAGAGATAAGAAGAATCCGAGTCTCCAGGAGAACACCTTGTCCATTTGCCCACACACACCGACAACTTGTGCGGAAAGACATGCAGAGACGAACAGGTTGAAATGTCCACACTTCTGTTTTCTTCTCTTCTTGCGAAAGATACAAAAATGGACAGAGATCGCTCAAAACTCAGGAGAATATCCGCTTTATACGGAGAAAGAGCTGCTTTTTTACCTGCAGAGACGCGCTATTGCGCTTAAGTCTGTACTACATCTTTATGCTCGCTCTCTCTCTCTCTCTCTCTCTCTCTCTCTGTGTGTGTGTGTGTGTGTGTGTGTGCGGTTTTCTATCAATCTGGTGTGTGCGCGCCGATGCCAGCCTGTGTGCATGTGTACGTGCACCTAAGTTTCTCTCTCTCTCTCCTCTCTCTCTCTCTCTCTCTCTCTCCCTCTCTCTCTTTCCTTCTTTCTGTCTCTTCCTCTCCTCTCCTTCTCTCTCTCTCTCTCTCTCTCTCTTTCCTTTCTTTTCTCTCTCTCTCTCTCTCTCTCTCTCTCTCTCTACTCACACCACCTCACACACACACACACACACACACACACACTTTCCTTGCCTTTACTTTTCTGTCTCCTCCTCTGTCTGTGTGTGTCTCTCCCCTTCCTTTTCTCTCTTCTGTTCTCTCTCTCTCTCTCTTTCTCTCTCTCTCTCTCGCTCTCTCTCATTCCCTCTCTCTCTGCCTTCTCCTCTCTCTCTCTCTCTCTCTCTCTCTCTCTCTCTCTCTCTCTCTCTATGGTCATGACCATATACATGTACAGTATTGCCAGAGCATTATGGTGAAGAGAAGCTCTCTTACTAACACACACATTAATGAGAACATTGAATTTCTAGGAAAATAGAAACATAGGAACATAAATATGATAGAATGTAAGACAAACAGGGCTGGGTTTTTGTGTGTGTGTGTGTTTTGTGTGTGTGTGTGTGTGTGTTTGGGTGGGTCACTCACTGTCCCTCAGCTTGTGGCAGGCAGATACGTACTGTCCTGCTAGGACGCAGCTCTCCTTCCTCTTCCCCAACAGGAAGGGCAGGTATTGGTCAGTATTGGTCAGGAGAGAGAACTGGGGATGGGTTAATTGAAATTTTTTGAAATATATTTGACGTAGATGTTGGAATTTTTTACATTCTGTTAGGAAGTGCAGCTCTGTCTCCACTGTGTTGCTGTTGCACTGTGTGCACACTCTCTGCTCCGTAGGGAGCCATGATTTCTTATAGCGGCCGGTCTCGATGGCCAGTGTGTGTGCGCTGAGTCTGTACTGGTCAGCGTGGTTCTGTGCTGGTGGTCAGTCACTGTGCTCAGGTATTCGGCTACAGTGTACTGTCGATTTAGGGGCAGATAGCACTGCATTTTACTTTTTGCTTGTGTTTGTGTTTTCCAGTGTGTGATGTAGTTGTGTTGTTGTTGTGTTATAATGTGGTGAGGTCTGATTGTTCTTGTGTGCAGCTGCTCCTGATGTAGAAGTGTGTTAGTGTGTGCTTTGTGAGCTGAGGGTCAGGACCAGCCGGGTGAGGAGACTCTTCTCTCTGCTGAGCTCTTCCTCTGTGTGTCTGTCTCTCTCAGCTTCCTTTTTCTCTCTTCTGTTCCTTAGCTCTCTCTCTCTCCCTCTCTCTCTCTCTCTCTCTCTCTCCCTCTCTCTCTCTCTCTCTTCCTCTCTCTCTCTCCCTTCCCTTTTTCCCCTTCCCTTTTTCCTTTTTATATTCTCTCTCTCTCTCTCTCTCTCTCTCTCTCTCTCTCTCTCTCTCTCACACATAAAAACACACACACACACACAAAAACAACAATAGTATTAAAATTACTAAGCATTCTTCTTTTTCTCCCAGCTTCTCTATATCACTCCAGCTCTGAAACCCATGATGGGATGATGTCTCATAATGACTGGAAGTAGCGTTGCTGAATTTCTTTATATTTAGTGTGTTAAGAAATGAAGCTCTGTCTCCACAGCTCAGAGGTCGCAGTTTGTTTGTATCGCCTGTGGTCACTCAGTCTGTATTTAGTCAGGGCCTTCCTCCGTGTTGGGTTGGTTAATGTGGTTAGGTAGGTTGCAACAGCGTATTGTCGATTTAGGGCCAGATAGATTTGGAGTTTTGTTTGAGAGTTGGTCAGTTCTGTCCAATAATTTATGCATTCTGTCTCTCACACACTAGCTTCAAACTACTAGATCATAGATCAGACAAAGCCTCCATGTATCTCCTGTACCCAGAAAGTCTTTAGATCATGTTATTAATGATGCTAATTTGCATACATGATTTGCATACACACCTCTACATGATCACATGCCATTGGTGTTGTGCATGCAATTACACTTTCTATGCCTTCCTTTAAATATGTGATGTATCTGTTCCTGGTACATTAATACACCGATCAGGCATAACATTATGACCACCTGCCTAATATCGTGTCGGTCCCCCTTTTGCTGCCAAAACAGCCCTGACCCGTTATGCACTGTGTATGCTGACACCTTTCTATCAGAACCAGCATTAACTTCTTCAGCAATTTGAGCTGGTTCTGATAGAAAGGTGTCAGAATACACAGTGCATAACAGGTCAGGGCTGTTTTGGCAGCAAAAGGGCGACCAACACAATATTTGGCAGGTGGTCATAATGTTACGCCTGATCAGTGTATATAAAATATAGTTGACTTGAGGTAATTTCGTTTCATAGTGTGAGTATCAGTGACCCTTCCTCAAATATTTCACACTTTCTGAGTCACCAAAAAATGGATGCTTCTCAATTTTTCAGTGCATTTTCAGTTTGTTGCTGAAACTTTGGTTTGCTCACATCTGAAATAAACCTCTTCTCCTCCTGACTGTGGAACGATCGTATGACCACATGATGCAAACATCCATGTTTGTAAAAAATCCAACCTGCTAGAAACTCAATCCTCCTGTGGCACATTTACTGCCGTCACTGAAAAATGATTGCAGACGTCTTAACGCTCCTTTTACTTGATATGTGTTGCCAATTACTTTATCTTCTGGTTCTGCCACTGCTTCTCTCTCCTCCACCAGGAGAACTGCTCATATGTTGCATCCATGACAACTTCATAACACGATTTTCAGAGCCATCAGCTGTCAGAAATAAGGTAAATACACATTCTAAATTAGGGCTTGTTCCTCTGCCGCGCAAGCACGAACAAAAAAATACACTGCTTTTCCATGATATCTGTTAACAATATTATAATATATGTAAATGCATATCAGAAAAAAAAAAAATATATATCAATGGATATATCTTATTCTCATTCTCATTAAGACGTGGACATCCATTTTCCGAGCCACAAGATCGCAAGGAACCTGGAGTCCATCACAGGGGAATCTGGGCACCAGGAAGGGGACACCCTGGATGACCATCACAAGGCTCACACACTTAGACACTACAGATGATTTAGAGATGTCAATCAGCCTAAAACATGTCTTTGGAATAGGGAAGGAAACTGAAGGAAACTCTTGAAAAACATGAAAACAGTGTGGAGGTGGGAACTGGACCCTCAACCCCCCTGGTGTTGACCACTAAGGTATGTTCCCCGTTCCCTCTTGGTCATGAACTCTGAGTAAATAAAGCAGAAAGCACCCATACAGCTTCATATCTCATAACAAGTAGCTTAGCCTTCAAAATACTCAATATCTTCATTATTTAACAAATGAAGCAAGGTTTGTGTGATGGAGTTATTTAGTGCACATTTAATACAATTCCTTTATACGTTTCTTAAATCTGTGACCTTAATATGCTCTTATACAAATATATCATCTATTCTGCAATGTTACATTTTGGCCAGTAGATGGCGGCCAAGTGTTCTGAGGAACAATTTTATTATTTGGCCCCAGACCGATGGTGACATTTATTTCAAAAGTAGACTGAAAGATGTTTTAGCCTAACCAAAGTGAAATAAGAACCTTATAGGTTAGATCTTTGATTCCTGACTACACCCTGTATGAGTAGAGTTTGCATGTATTCCCAGTGGGGTTTCCTTCATGTACTCCAGTTTTCTCCCCCAGTCCAAAAACATGGCTGACTGGCATCTGGAATAGCGATCTTTCCGTGTGCTTATTGTGCCCTGTGATCCAGAGTGTCCTTTCACCTTGCAAGTCCCCTGGGATAAACTCCAGGTTCAGAGAGTGGTACAGAGATGGATGGAAGCTGCCATTTTGACATACTGCAGTTTGTAGAGTAGTTCACAACTGGTGCTAGAGTATGTGTAGTAGAGACCTTGGAGCCAGAGCATGCAGGGTAGGTTCACCTTTCCACTAGCCCATGCCATGAGTACCTTTATTAATTAACGTGTTACATGCTAGATTGTAGTTCGGGTACCTATATTGATTTTACCATTAACAGGAAAGGGTTTTGGAAGTGGTAGCTCAGTGGTTAAGGTGTTGGATTACAGATCAGAAGGTTGTTAGTTTAAATCCCACGAGCACTAAACTGCCACTGCTGGACCCCTGAGCAAGGCCCTTAACCCTCAGTCATGGAGATGAATGGAAGTTGCTCTGGATAAGGGTGTCTGGCAAATATATAAAGAAAATGTAAAGAAATTTCTGCAGTATTTATTGGTTTGGTTTTGTCTGCCTTTTATTCATCTTTTAAATTACGTGGTGTTAATTTCGTAATGTTCTGCATCATTGAGTGTGTGTTTACACCAGCGTTGTCTGTGCACATGTAAGCGATACGTGCAGGTGCAGTCAGCATGACCCCAGTGGCTGTTCACTTTCAACTGCACCACTCACACCTCATCTATCACAGGCCCCTGGGGGAGAGAGAGAGAGAGAGAGAGAGAGAGAGAGAGAGAGAGAGAGAGAGAGAGAGAGAGAAAAGAGAGAGAGAGAGAAGAGAGAAAGGGGAGAGAGAAAGGGGGAGAAAGGGGGAGAGAGAGAGAAACTACAGATAACAAGACTACACACAGCCAGTAATAAGAAAGCAGTGAATTTATTGTGCTTTATAAGATGACGTAACTCTCACCAGTAGTTCAAATGTCTTTCCCTCTTCAGACTCATGGTGCATGCGGAAATAATGCTCATCATTTATAAACTAGTAATAAATAATCCATCCATCCGACCATCCATCACCATCCATCCCTCCCCCCCAACCATCCCCCTCCATCCATCCATCCATCCCTCCATCCATCCATTCATTCATTCATCTGACCATCCATCCATTCATCCATCCATCCATCCATCCCTCCATCCATTCATTCATTCATTCATTCATTCATTCATTCATTCATTCATTCACATTTATTCATCCATTTTATCCATCCCTCCATCCATTCATGCAATCATTCATGCATTATCCATCCATCCATCCATTTTCCAAACCATCCATCCATCCATCCATTCATGCGTTCATTTTTTTTCATTCATTCCCTCCATCCATCCATCCATTCATGCATTCATTTATTCATTCATTCATCCATCCATCCATTCATTCATCTGACCATCCATCCATTCATTCATTTTTATCCATCCATCCATCCATCCACCCATCCATTCATGCGTTCATTTATTCATTCATTCATCCATCCATCCATTCATGCGTTCATTTATTCATCCCATCCATCCCATCCATTCATGCGTTCATTTATTCATTCATTCATCCATCCATCCATCCATCCATCTGACCATCCATCCATTCATTTTTGACCATCCATCCATTCATCCATCCATCCATCCATCCATCCATTTCCCTCCATCCATTCATGCGTTCATTTATTCATTCATCCATCCATCCATCCATCCATCCATGCGTTCATTTTTATTCATTCATTCATCCATCCATCCATTCATTCATCTGACCATCCATCCATTCATTCATTTTTATCCATCCATCCATTCATCCATCCACCCATCCATTCATGCGTTCATTTATTCATTCATTCATCCATCCATCCATCCATTCATGCGTTCATTTATTCATCCATTCATCCATCCATCCATACCCTTCATGCGTTCATTTATTCCATTCATTTCCCTCCATCCATCCATCCATCCATTCATTCATCTGACCATCCATCCATTCATTCATTTATCCATCCATCCCATCCATCCATCCATCCATTCCCTCCAGCTGTTTCCCTCCCCCAAACCATCCATCCATCCATCCATTCATTCATTCATCCATTCATTCATTCACTCATTCATGCATATATCCATCCATCCATTTCATGCAATCATTCGTTCATTTATTCATTCATTCATCCATCTATACATTCAACCATCCATCCATACATCCATACATGCAATCATTCGTTCATTTATTCATTCCATCCATCCATCCATCCATCCATCCATCCATTCCAAAATTTAAATTTATCCATCCATCCATTTTTCCCCTTCCATCCATTCATTCATCTGACCATCCATTCATTCATTTTTCCCCTTCCATCCATCCATTCATTCATTCATGCATCCATCCATCTATCCATTCATTCATGTATCCATCCATCCATCCATCCATCCATTCATTCATGATCCCTCCATCCATCCATCCATCCATCCATCCATCCATCCAATCCATCCATCCAGTCATTTACTACTGTTTCAAAAAAGACATCTGTACCTACTGTAGATCATCTGTCCGTCCGTCTGTTTTTTTCCCTTCATTCATTCATTCATTCATTCATTCATCCATCCATTCATTCATTCATCTGACCATCCATTCATTCATTTATCCATCCATCCATCCATCCATCCATTCCCTCCATCCATCCATTTTTCCCTTCACTACTGTTTCAAAAAAGCCTTTTGTACCTACTGGAGATCATTCATTCATTCATTCATTCACTCACTACTGTTTCAAAAAAGGCTTCTGTACCTACTGTACTCACCTGTCCATCCGTCTGTCCATTCATTCATTCATTCATTCATTCATTCATTCATTCATTCACTCCCTGTTTCAAAAAAGCCTTCTGTACTAATGGACCCCATCCATCCACCCATCCATCCATCCGTCCATCCATCCATCTTCATTCCACGTTTCCAATTCCAGCACCCCCTGGGGGAAACCCAAACATTCGCAAGCTAACTGTGAGTTATAATTTCTCCAGCAGGTCCCGGATCTGCCCCGAGCTCTCTGTCCAGTGGGAAATCTCAGCTATGGTTGTATATAATTATATTTGCTGCACGTTGCATATAATTTGAGTCTTATTGTGGATGCTTTGCTGATCATATCTACTCTGCTGCAAACCTGCTATTATTACTTGCATGGCCACAATCACTCAGAGGACTGTTTATGCTTATAGTTCTTTTTATTTGTTTTTCCTGCTTGTGGCTGCGTGGTCGTGTTCAAGTGGAGGAGGCAGGTTGAACTGAACTACTTATTTGTGAGTCTTTATACATATGTAAATAATGCAATATTATTATTACTTGGGTTTTAATGCCCACCCACATGTCCTCCTAGTTCTCAAACAACCTATTATCACTAACGTTAGCATCTTTTTATTAATTTTTTTTTATCAAATAATAAAAATGACTGCCCTGGATTTAAGCATGGAGTTCAGCTCTAATTTGTTTGAAGTTGGAAGCAGAAGAGAATCATCTCCATTCATCTCACAACACCCACAATATGGCAGAAAAAAAGGTTTAATGCTAATTAGCCTCAGTTATAGGTTCTTGTGAAACCTCACTAATTAAACCTCATTAAATGTTGATGAGTAGCCATGGTAATGGATGATAATCCCTGCCAGAGAGTCCCAGTATACAATATAACAAACGCTGAATTTAACAAAGTGGCAGATTTTCTCTGAGAGGTCTATCATTAGCCTTCAGTTTTATAGTCCTGCAGTGTCCTGAAGTGCGTCAACAGCTCTGTGTCTCATTAATTAAATTAAAAAAGCTTGAAGTGTGAATAACTATGCGCCCAGATACACTATTTTGCCAAAAGTTTTGGGACGTCTACCTTTACATGCACATGAACTTTAATGACATCCCATTCTTAATCTGTATGGTTTAATATGGAGTTGGCCCACACTTTGCAGCTCTAACAGCTTCAACTCTTCTGGGAAGGCTTTCCACAAGGTTTAGGAGTGTGTTTATGGGAATTTTTGACCGTTCCTCTAGAAGCGCATTTGTGACACTGACACTGATGTTGGACGAGAAGGCCTGGCTCGCAGTCTCCGCTCTAATTCATCCCAAATGTGTTCTATGGGGTTGAGGTCAGGACTCTGTGCAGGCCAGTCAAGTTCCTCCACACCAAACTCGCTCATCCATGTCTTTATGGACCTTGCTTTGTGCACTGGTGTGCAGTCATGTTGGAACAGGAAGGGGTCATCCCCAAACTGTTCCCACAAAGTTGGGAGCATGAAATTGTCTAAAATGTCTTAGTGTGCTGAAACATTAAGAGTTCCTTTCACTGGAACTAAGGGGTCAAAGCCCAAACACCTGAAAAACAACCCCACACCATAATCCCTACCTCCACCAAACTTAACACTTGGCACAATTCAGTCAGGCAAGTACCGTTCTCCTAGCAACTGCCAAACCTAGACTTGTCCATCAGATAACCAGACAGAGAAGCGTGATTGTTCACTCCAGAGAACATGTCTCCACTGCTCTAGAGTCCAGTGACGGCATGCTTTACACCACTGCATCCGGCGCTTTATATTGCACTTGCTGATGTAAGGCTTGGATGCGCTCAAATACCTGACAACAGAGAAATAGTAAATAAAACAGAGCCATCTGTCTACAGAAGACAGCCTGGTTGTTGTTGAGAATAATAATGGAAAATATTAAAATAAAATGTAACTACTATAACACAAGAATGTTTTTCAGCAACCTTGTTTTATTGATTATGGCTAAATTGCAATGAATTAGCTAATTAGCTACAATATATGTGAAGTTTCATTAACTAGATATTACATCATATTATCCTACCTCACTATGAGTATGCTGCAATTATTTTACTCTCCTGTTGGAAATGAGTCAAATATGCAGAAGATACTGGAAAAGTAAATAACGTGTAGGAGCTGGAGAACTTTACTAAAGAACAGAGTGCAGTTTAAGTGCTCAAGACAAACAAGAGACTCATGAACAACTCTCACAAAACATAAGTGTCGTTAAAACTCCATGTAACAACACACAGTATTAAGAATGAAGCGTGTGTAAACATTTAATCCGATTCATTTGTGCAAATTCAGTTATTATTGCGTCTTCCGGACTATAAGTAAACGTTTGTTACGTGAAATTGCATATTCGGAGCAGAAAAAACCCCCAAATCTTCTCTTTTATTTATTTCTTTTAAATTCTTAACATTCTGCAATTCATGTGTGAACTCATGACCTCATCTGTATATGTTATTTTCATATACGATTTAGTTGGAAAGCAGTTCAATGTCGCGTCTGAGCCTAGACGGAGCCCTACAGCCAGCAAATCACCATAGCAACACAGGAAGTTCAGAACACTGCTCATTAGGATTCTTTAATTATTATGGTCTGGTGAGCAGGAGGTCCATGTCTGCTTTTCTAAAGTTAATGTCTTGAGGCTCGAATGAAAAGAGAGAAAAAAAGGTTAGGGCACTAGTGTAACCCAGGTCAAGTCTATAAACTGATAGACATTAAGTATTATTTTAAAAAATTTTTTTTTTCTTAATTAAGCTGATATTTTCTTCACCTTCAGGAATACTGTGTGGAAAAAGCACTTCGAGTGTAAGTGAATATTGCTTAAATTGTTTACATTTACAATAAAAGTCATCATTTACAGACTATATTATATCTGGGTTAATTGCCTGGATTTATAATGTCATGATGTCCAGTGGCATTTACTTCAGTGTTGGTGGAGATCTCAGGGATTTCTTGCAAGGTATTAAAATACACCTCCAAAACTGCAGCTCTTGTGGGGTGTTCCCGGTCTGCAGTGGTCAGTATCTATCAAAAGTGGTCCAAGGAAGGAACAGTGGTGAACCGGAGACAGGGTCATGGGCGGCCGAGGCTCATCGATGCATGTGGGGAGCGAAGGCTGGCCCGTGTGAACCGATCCAACAGACGAGCTACTGTTGCTCAGATTGCTGAAGAAGTTAATGCTGGTTCTGAAAGAAAGGTGTCAGAATACACAGTGCATCACAGTTTGTTGCGTATGGGGCTGCATAGCTGCAGACCTGTCAGGGTGCCCATGCTGACCCCTGTGCACCACCGAAAGCAGCAACAACAGGCACGTGAGCATCAGAACTGGACCATGGAGCAATGGAAGAAGGAGGGTCAGGGTCAACACAATATTAGGGCAGCTAGTCATAATGTTAAGCCTGATCGGTGTATATTGTATATGATATCCACATAAACTGCATATACACACACAAATGAATATTTATATAAGTGCAGTCATTTTTAAACTGCTGCTACAACCCTAAAACCAAATGCTGTATGTGTATCAGTGTAAACTGTGGACTGGTCAGCACTATACTGTCCCTTGTCAATTATTGTACTGTACCATCTTGCACTTATGGAGTATTTTCCATTATTATATGCTATTTTTGATAATGTGTATGACATTATGTAACCATTATCTAACACCGACCTTGACCATGAATGAGGTTTGGACTTTCACTCTTAGCAACCACCTGCTCTCCCACACACACGGTCGCTATTATTCTATTATAAGTATTTACCTGTGTTTAATTACGTATGTTTGACTTAGCACTGTTTATAAGCAATATATCTGTTTCACTTCCCGAGGTGTATGTTTATATCTCTGACGTGGAAGACGGTTTTTCCTCATGTTAGCCTTGCTATTGGCTTTAGAGTTTCTCTGTTCTTGATTATCTTGCCTAGCATGTTTGGATGCTAATCATAGCCTGAATCGTGCTATAAATAATGCCTGTTTATTTAGACCATGCTCTTCGCCTGGCGTTTTGTTTTGGGTTTTTTTGCTAAGTATAGCTTCACTTCTGTTCCTTATTTTTTGTCTAATATTTTGAACTTCTCCTAAGTTTGTGACTTATTTAATAAACAACCGGTATTTGCATCATACCACGCTGTAACCCTTGGGGCACAAACATTAGTTCCAAATTGACTTTACTTGTTTTAGAGATTTGGATTGAATCCGTTTGATTAAAGTGACCAAATATACTACTAATAAGAACAATAATATCTTGTATAATTATATGTCACATACCCCACTTTGAGAACCTTTCATAGTGTGTACGGTGAAGTGAGACATGATTTAAATTTTCTCCCACATATGTCTCTTGTTCTCTTGTTCACAAAATCTGCTGCCCCTGGCTACAACTGAATAATTCATCTTCAGTGCTTGACCCAGTGAGAGACATTTCCTACCAACTGCAAGGTTGGCGTAATTCCATCACTCAGTTTTACAAGCATAGTCTCACATATGGACCTTTTTTTTTTCACAAAAATATTTTGCATATACTGTATCATGGGAATATACAGTAAATGTTACCTATTTGAATGGATAGCTAGAGTATATATTCTCTCTAGATGAACATTCTCTATACAAACACTGATTTTAAATGGTATCAAGTAAGAGCTATACTGTTCATTTAAGATATATTTGACGCTTTTTAAATCTTGGGGTCACGTTTTCACAAGTTAATGAATGTCTTTGTATTTGTTTGACACACAAGTCTGTCCTGCCATCTAGTGGCACAGGACTAATTTCTTCTGTCACTGTTTACGTCCAGTTGAAGTTTACCGAAAAAAAAAAAAAAAGATAATAAAAACAGCAATTTTTTTGCTTTCATTAAGCTCTTCTACATAACATATGTTTACATAAAGTCCACAAAACACAATAATATCTGAATTTACTCAAATGAACCACTTTAAAAGTTCACACACGCTTGATTCTTCATACTGTGTGTTGTTACCTGGATGATTGAGGAGTCTCTTGTTTGTCCTGAGCAGTTGAACTGCACACTGTTCTACAGAAACGTTCTCCCGCTCCTGGACATTATTTACATTGATGTTAAGGTCCATCTTTACACATTGAGGACAACTAAGAGACTCACACACAGCTTTTACACTCATACACAACTCTTAGACACATACGCATATCTTATTAAGTGCTCAGTCATACCGTCTGACTTCGGATGGAAGGGAGGTGGTAGGCCTTTTTATTGTTCAGCAGATGGCAGAGGTTCTGAACCACCTTCGTTTCCACCTGACGACCCTGGTCCGAATGTAAAGTCTCTGGTATGCCATGAATCAATACATATTCCTCAAACAGGCATTTGTGCCACTGTCTATGCTGACTGTCTCAACAACCAGCACATACTGATTTCCCCTTTGTGGTCACAGGCAGCTTTAAAATGTCCATAGCCACTATCTCAAATGGCTGTATTGTCTGGGACACACGCATAGTTGCACACTGGGCTGGAACAGGACCACCATGAGTTTGACCTACCGCGCACTGCTCACACCATGCTTTGATGTCTCCATACATGGAAGGCTAGTAACAAAATTGTCACACCCCTTCCCACACATTCAATGGTCCAATTCAGCGTATCAAGCTCCAGAATTCATCTTACTCTCCATCCTGTTGGCTCATCATCATCATGGACATACACCGAAGTGCCAAAAGAGGTCGATGTTCTGTGATAATGGTAAATGAAGAATTCCCTTACTGCCCACGCAAGCCTGCAGATTGGATTTTTTCAGGCTCAACAAGTGTTCTTCAACTGTTTTGCTGTAAATCAAAATATCATCAGATATACCATGCAGATGTGCCATGGGAGTCCTGTGATGACCAGCTCCATTAAACGCTGAATTGAGGCAGGGGAGTTTGAGAGGCCCATGGGCATGGCTCGGCACTCATAGATTCTTGTCGTAAATGCCGCCTTTCCTCTGTCCTTCTCAGCATCTTCCACATGCCAGTAGCTGTTAGAGAAATCTAATGTGGTGAACCGCACAGACCCTGCATCCAGTGTATCATCTGCATGGGGCAGAGGCTGGGAGTCTTTTACAGTCACACTGTTCAAGCACATTTCTTTTTCACCAAAACATCTGGTGATGCCCAGGGGCTACAGCTCTTCTCAATGACACCGTCTGCTAACAGGCCAGCTTCTTGTCTCTTCAATTCAGCACGTTTTTCAGGAGACGTACAATATGCACATTAATAGTGGTCTGCACATCTGTTCTGGTGTAATGTTTCTCTAGCCTACATTTTCTAGCATTCTGCTTGGAGAGGTCGTTATATTCCAGAGAGTGCAGCCCTGTCTGATTCCTAAATAGGTGACTCATCCAGTGATACAGGAGGTGCTGGTCTGGAAGCTGTTGCTGCAACCGAAGCTGAAAATCAGAATCAAGGAGTAAAGGAGTAAAACTCACCCAGGTGCATACCTTGTTTCCTGTCCAGTATAATTCAAAATCTGAGTTTTTGTCAGTCCTTTGTGGATACAGTGTGCACAACCACTATACTGAAAGAATCTGCCACATTAAGTTTTAGATAGCCAGCAAAGTCACTCGCCAACTGGGTCATGTGAGATAAACACACTTAAACTGGCAGAATTGACTCACTGGGTAGTCAGTTGTGGCCAAAGACATCAGAACAAAATCTTTGCTTGTAAGGAGAGGAACTGAGATGTCCCAAAGTTGTAGCTTTGCATGGCTGAGGTTCAGTAAAGCATGAATTCTCAACAGAAAGTCCCAACCCAGCAACACAGCCTGTCTGTTGTCTTTTAACACATGAAATACATGCTGCCATGAATGTTATTCTAATGGTGCCTAGTGTATCTAGCATCCGACCATTCACGCCACGGGCTGCCACGTTGTCCTTTTTCAGTGGGCAGTTATGCAGTGCTGGAATTGACAAGTGGAAATCTGTGTTCATGAGAGACACACTGGAACCAGAGTCCACTAGAAGAGGAAGAAGCCTTTATTATTGCCACACATATATTACAGCACAGTGGAATTCTTTTCTTCAGGTATCCCAGTTGAGGCAGTTGGGGTCAGAGCGCAGGGGCAGCTATGATGCAGCACACCTGGAGCAGAGATAGTTAAGGGCCTTGCTCAATTGTCCAGCAGTGGCAGCTTAGCAGTGCTGGGGCTTGAACCCTGAGCTTCTGATCAACAACCCAGAGCCTTAATCAAACAGCTGAACCTCCACACCTTCAATTACTCCTCTTACACATGACACCAGAAGTTCCTGGCCGGTGTTCGCGACCTTATTGATGTTTTCTTATATTAAACTACTGTCATTAATTTTGTCCATCTACAGGCCCAACTGTGCTGTTCCCCTCAGTCAGGAGACATTTAGCGCACCACATTCTTCCTTGGGTCCTCCTCATTCCTTTTCCATCTGTGAGGACCAGGCCTGGGGCTGCATCTTGCAGGGAATTAAGTTATTGACTTATACTGTTTATTGAACATTTATGTACACCATATGACCCAGATTTAGTTTCCCATTACTGTTATAATAAGCTCCAATCTTCTAGACTTTCCACTAGATGTTAGAGCATGGCTGTGGGGATTTGTGTTTATTAAGCTGCAAGAGTATGACATGGGGGGCACGGTGGCTTGGTGGCTTGGTGGTTAGCACGTTTTCCTCACACCTCCAGGGTTGGGGGTTTGATTCCCGCATCTGCTGTGTGTGTTTGTGTGTGTGTGTGTGTGTGTGTGTGTGTGTGTGTGTGTGTGTGGTTTGCATGTTCTCCCCGTGCCTTGGGGATTTCCTCCGGGTATTCTGGTGTCCTCCCCCAGTCCAAAGACATGCATTGTAGGTTGATTGGCATCTCTAAATTGTCTGTATTGTGAGAGTGTGTGTGCGCCCTGGTTGGCACTCCGTCCAGGGTGTATCCTGCCTTGATGCCTGAGATAAGCACCGAGAATAGATTGGATAAGCGGTAGACAATGAATGAATGAATGAAGATCATGACATCAGGTACTGATGTTGGGTGAGGAGGCCTGGGGTGCAGTTGGTGTTCCACTTCATCCTAAATGTGTTCAGTTGGGTCGAGGTCAGGGCTCTGTGCTGGACACTCAAGTTTTTTGTGCTTTGTGCACAGGGGTATTGTTATGCTGGAACAGGATTAGACCTCTTGACTTTTAGACCTCAGTGAAGGGAAATTGTAAAGGTACAGCATACAGAGAGGATATACAATTGCATGCTTTAAACTTTAGGAAAGGCCCACATATGAGTGTGATGATCAGGTGTCTACATACTTTTTGCCATATTCTTAAATTATTATTAAAGGTACATTTATCCATGTGATCGAATTTTAAAGTAGTGTCACAAGAGTTCGATTAGCAATGCTTTTTCAGAGTTAATCGAGACAGACAGAGAGTATTTATACAAACCTAAGACTTATCTACTGTATGTGCAATATCTATGGGAGTTCAACAAAATGAGTTGGCATCAAAGGCGTCAACAGAGATGTTACTACAGGTGGGCTAATGACAAATGCTGTTGTCCATGGGTAACAAAAGGCATTAACGATGGACATCAAAGGTGTCAACAAAGGTGGTGGCAGATATCTCTACAGGTGGGCTGATGACAGTGTCTGTGCTCGACACATTGTTTATTCCATCAAAACAAAGAATTCCTTGGTCTTGAACAAAGTATATCGTGGTCATAAGATCATAAGGTCATATACAAAAGATGTCACGAAATATTCAAAATATGTCACTCTGTTTCCAGGTGAAACACATATATTAAGTATCACACACTGCATGAACCCTTGAGGATATCACCAGCAGGGATAAGGAACAGCACAGTTTAATACCCTGTAATAGCATGACTTCCTTTTAAACAAATAAAACCTCTTTAGAAAGACTTACAGTACTACTCACTATACCACTCATTAAAAGCTGCTGTATCTTTGTGTTCACCCCATGACTGCATTCATAGACTTCTCATTTCAAATGGCATTAAAAAAGCAGCCTGAACATAGATGAAAACGAGTGAGTGGTTATTTCCACAAGGAGCATGGTTATCTATCCTCACCTGAAGATGAAAAGAGAATCGGTACGGATAAACCAAGCAAATTCTTACCTGTCAATGCCATCAACATAATTACGATGAATGAATCTGTCGACAAGTGTGTTTAATGTACAGATATACTTCATGTATGTGTGCCAGTTACAATTTAAATCATATATTTCAGCTGAAAATTGAAAATGTTTTGTTTTGTATTGCCAAAACTACAGCTGGTCATTTTTGTACCTCTGCCAAGACTCAAAAGCTGTACATTCATCTGCCTGTGATGCAATTTTCCTTCATTTCGCTCTTGATGGCTTGGTGGTGAAATAATTATGCCTATATGATTGTAGGCAATAATTGGAAGCCTTCACTGAAACAGGTCTCAGACTAAAGCCTGAAATTTGTAAATCGATATCTTAGTCAAACAGCCCGAGGGAAGAAGTGCTCTTTGATTGAATTTAGAAAGATCAGACATAACACTGACAAGTGGAAAAGCCAATCTGTCTACAACACAGTGTGTGTTATCGATGCCTGTGATTGACTAATGACTAAACAATAAACTTGGAAATTGCAGTAAAACAGATTAGCTGCTTTTTAAAGATAAGAATAGAACAAGCTTCTGGTTTATTTAACTCTCGTGTTTACCTTTTCCTTTTTTGTTCATTCACTAGTTGTACTTTAAAGTGCTGTTTGATGATGTAGAGTTACAGATGATAGAAATAAATGGAACACACACATCCAATATCACCAAGTTATTTGGGATTATTCCTGTCATTTTATAGCTTTTATTTGACTAAGTAATAGTTAGAAATATATTTCATTTAACTAATAAATATATTTAAAATAAAAAAATGTGTTATGGCCGGTAGTGTCCGGCAGGATGGAACAGACTCAACGCGAGGGTAGACATCGTCAGGGGTTTATTAACAGAAACACATGGAACATAGAACAAATACACGACACTACTCACGGCACTTCAAACGAGGACCAGCAAATCATAGGGACACAGACACCACTATAAATAGGGAAAGTAATTACAGGGAACATTGGGAACAGGTGAACAGAGGCCGGAACACATTAGGATAAGGCAGGGCTAAAACTAACACATGGCATACATAAACAAAAACAAACATGACAGGACAACCCCTGCTGAAAGCCCCCTAGTGGTCCTACAAAGGATCTTGCCCACCGTAACAAAATGTAAAAATTACATTAAAAATGCACATTTTAGGCACTATGTGAGTAATAAAATCTTCAATTAAAAGTGTTTGTCTTTCATGATGCATTCCCTTTTATAGTCTCTTACACTGCACAATTAAACGATTTGAGAATTTAAGTGTTTACTGCACATTTGAGACTTTAGAGACGAAAGATGTTAGCAGTTGTTAAGACATTTATGTTGAAATTTATTTGGCAGACATTTTTATCCAGAGGGACATACAAATGCACTTTGAAGTCTCTATTAATGAAGACATAGATACTGGTTCACTAGGTATCATATCATATCATATGTATCATTCACTGGTGAGAGCTTTGCAATGTTGATCTCGATAGACCTGATAGATGGAACAAGACATTTTGAGTCTGGTTCCTCTCAAGGTTTCTTCCTCATATCGTCTCAGGGAGTTTGTCCACAGGACTGTCACCTGTGGCTTTCTCATTAGGGATAGATAAAAATTTTGAATTGAAATGAATTGAGACTCCAGCAAAGCGGTGATGTTGTGATGGTTTGGACTTAAATCATCGGTGGTCCTGAAGGTGTAGAGAACATTCTTGCTTGATAGCGCTCCATCACATGCTGCCAAGAAGACTAAAGAGTAATTGATGAAAGTAGGCTTCAAAAATGGCTGTCTGATGGAGAACCTTTGGAGCATCATGAAGCAACCAATGTATGCCTCTGGATATGAGTTTTTCTTACAAATGAATTGTGTTTGAATATTTTAAAATGAGCAAGAAGTATTCTATAATCAGAAATTTAGCAGCTAACCAAGTTAATGGACCAAAGACTCATCTTGTCCAGTTTACATCAGTTACAGCAGTAAAGTAGCTGTTTGTGTGAAATCATTGCAACACTTTCTTTCATTTATTATAATATAATATAATATATATATATATATATATATATATATATATATATATATATATATATATATATATATTACTATATATATAAGGAAATGTATACATATATAAATATAAACAAGGCAATCAAAATAACCACTTAAACCCAAACCCACAAAATCAAACCTAGGGCTAAACCCAAGATTAGAGATCAGATCCAGGAACTGGAGGCATTCACATCCACTCAATCCCTGGGCCTCAAACCACACACAGCTCAAGTACTCACCTCCAGAACCTCAAAACAAGGAACTCAAACCCAGGATCTTAAACTCAGAATCTCAAACCCAGAATCTCAAAACGAGGATCTCAAACCCAGAATCTTAAACCCAGGATCTCAAAGCCAGGATCTCAAAGCCAGGATCTCAAACCCAGAACCTTAAATCCAGAATCTTAAATCCAGGATCTCCAACTGCAGAACTTTTAAACCCAGGATCTTAAAACCAGATCTCAAAGCCAGGATCTCAAAGCCAGGAACTTAAACCTCACACATCCCAAGCTCAACTCCAGACACAAAAAAGCAGGAAGATATTTCCAGGAACCCAAACCCAAGATCTCAAACCCAGGAAATCAAACTCTAGAATTTGGAACACTACACAGGGACTTCAATCCTAAAATTCAGTCCCAGGTACTCAAACTTAGAAACCCAAAGTCCGAAACTCAAAGCCGGGGATTTAAACCCAAAAACAAACAAATGAACTAAAATACAGGAAATCAAAACAAAGAACTCAAGCCCAACACACTCAAACCCAATAAATCAATCAGGAATTCAATCCCAGGCACTCAAGTGAATATATCTACAGTCATGTGAAAAAATTAGGACACCCCATTGAATATTCAGTTCTTTATTAAGAAACGTCACCATGTCAATTTTGTTTTAATTTGTACCTGTTAGATGAAAGTGATGTAATCACATGTAAACAACAAAATATCACTTTGTTTTCACTCATTTTCACTTTCACTGAAATAACCTCAATGAGACGTTTCTTGTAGCCGTCTATGAACTGGAAGAAAGTTTCCCCCACTCCTCAATGAAGAATTCTTTCAGCTGTGTGATGTTATGGGGGGGGGGGGGGGGGGGGTACTGCATACACAGTCCGTTTCCTCACCCCACAGGATCTCAATAGGATTTAGATCTGGACTTTGACTCATCCATTCCAGAATTCTACATTTTTTACTTTTCAGCCGGTCCTTGGTGGAGTTACTGGTATGTTTTGGGTCATTGTCATGTTGCAGGGTTCAGTTCCCCTTTAGCTTCAATTTATTGGCAGATGGTCTCACATGTTCCTCAAGCACCTTCAGATCCGATGTAGAATTCATCCTGGACTCTATGATGGTGATCTGGCCAGGTCCTGCTACAGCAGAGCAACCCCAAACCAGAACACTTCCACCTCCATGTTTCACAGCTGGTATGATGTTCATTTGCTAAAATGGTTTGGTTTACGCCAAACATGCCCTGTTATGGTGTCCAAATAATTCAATTTTAGACTCATCTGTCCAAAGCACATTATTCCAGAAGTCTTGGCCTTTGTCTCAGTGTTCTTTGGGAAACTTCAGTCTTGCCCTCATGTTTTTTTAGACAGCAAAGGTTTCCTTCTTGCACACCTCCCATAATAATTAAAGTAGTGTAGTCTCTTTCTGATTGGAGATTCATGCACTTTGGCATAAACTGTAGCAAAAGCTTGCTGTTGGTCCTGTGATGATAGGTTTGGGGTTTTTGGAGACGTCTTGCTTGGACGGCCTGACCTGGCCATGTGGGTAGTTGTTTTAAATGTTTAAAGGTTTTCGAGCATGAACCACCTTTTTAAGGTGATGCCACAGCATCTCAATCGGATTGAGGTCAGGACTTTGACTAGGCCACTCCAAAGTCTTCATTTTGTTTCTCTTCAGCCATTCAGAGGTGGACTTGCTGGTGTGTTTTGGATCATTGTCCTGCTGCAGAACCCAAGTTTGCTTCAGCTTGAGGTCACAAACCTACCGATCTATCAGTCTGGAAAAGGTTATAAAGCCATTTCTAAAGCTTTGGGACTGCCGCGAACCACAGTGAGAGCCATTATCTACAAATGGAAAAAACATGGAACAGTGGAGAACCTTCCCAGGAGTGGCCGGCCGACCAAAATGACCCCAAGAGTGCAGCGACAACTCATCCAGGAGGTCACAAAAGACCCCACAACAACATCCAAAGAACTGCAGGCCTCACTTGCCTCAGTTAAGGTGAGTGTTCATGACTCCACCATAAGAAAGAGACTGGGCAAAAATGGTTTGCATGGCAGAGTTCCAAGACGAAAACCGCTGCTGAGCAAAAAGAACATAAAGGCTCGTCTCAGTTTTGCCAGAAAACATCTTGATGATCCCCAAGACTTTTGGGAAAATACTCTGTGGCCTGACGAGACAAAAATGAGACTTTTTGGAAGGTCTGTGTCCCATTACGTCTGGCGTAAAAGTAACACCGCATTTCAGAAAAAGAACATCACACCAACAGTAAAATATGGTGGTGGTAGTGTGATGGTCTGGGGCTGTTTTGCTGCTTCAGAACCTGGAAGACTTGCTGTGATAAATGGAACCATGAATTCTGCTGTCTACCAAAAAATCCTGAAGGAGAACGTCCGGCCATCTGTTTGTGACCTCAAGCTGAAGCGTTGAATGAAGTTCTAATCATTTGCACCTGATGTGATACACCTGTAGGTCATTTTATCCATTTTAAGTACAAATAAATGTGGGTGTGTCCTTACTTTTTCCTCACAAGATTTAAATTACATTTTACAGATCATTAAAAAAAAAGACTTTTCTTTGGTTTTATTTATGTAGTTATATTACCTGAATCTTTCAATATTGTTAAAATGAAGATCGAATGCCCGTATGTTTAGCTATGTTAAAAAAAACACATCAGGCTTTCATGGGGTGTCCTAATTTTTTCACATGACTGTATATATATATATATATATTAGAAGTCAGATAATTAGCATTTTAGATAATAACTTGCACCAGTACAATGAATTTCTTATATTTTTCAGGATTCTTAATGAATAAAGCGATTTCTGATTAATGACCATGTTGCTATATAATATTTTACATGAGAAGAATCAGCCATTTCTTCTTCAACATTCCCTTTCTCAATGTATTTCTATTACTGGACAAAAAAACTCAATCTCTAAAAAAGTCAAAAAAAGTCAATCTCTAAAGCAGATGAGTTGGACCAAATGGACTTTTTTTTTTTTTTTTTTTTACAAGAAAATCAATTAATCCATTCTTGTTTATTGTTGAGTCTCAAAGCTAGACAAGGCGACAAAAGCCGTAGCTCATCCCATCACTGGGACAAAAGGGAAACCTTTGTTGGAGTGATTTATTTTGCCATCAGGCCTTCTTCTCCTTCTCCATTTGTTTCAACTAACTTAACTCAAAGAGTTAAATCCCTCTCATAACTTTACACTCCTTCACTAATAGGTTTTTACTATAGATTGATAAATTCCTTATAGTCACAAAGAAATAAATGATCTGATAATTTAAGGGAGTTTTTTTTATGCTTTTCTGATGATTTATATGGTTGAAATTTCTTACGGGTTGTAGGTACAGCACCATAAGAAACATACAGTAAGCTCATCTTCATACATGTTGATTTGTTAACATACTACACAAAGTCACTACAGTTGACAGAAAACAGTCACAGTGAATGTTGCTGTAAGTCGTATGCGCCGTATAAATGTCAATTAATCATATGCAAAGCGTGCTCCTCTGCCGTCAGGCCTCATTACGTTAACCATGAGATGTAGGGAATGAGTCAGTGAGAGAGATTCGGATAGATAGAGACAGAGATCTTTGCAATGTGTCTCTTCTCCAAGCATTTCAATCAATTCCAAATGCAGCATCATCTGGAACATTTCAGGAACAGCACATTCTCAATACGACATCAAAAACCAGTCATGCGCTTTCGCTAGCTAGGACTGTTTCTGTAATGAAAAGCAGTTTTGCTACTTTACAAAACCATTACACTTGTTCGGAAAATCTTGACACTTTGAACCTTGCGACATCTTCCAAAAGAAAACACCACCACCACCACCCACAACAACAACAACAACAACAAAAAAAAACCACTTAAAAGAAACCCAGAAGCTCCTAACTAGTTATTACCGTAGGTTGATTTTAGTTATTACCATAATAGTTTTGATATATTGGTATATTTTGAAAAATTCATTCACTTCTTCAATCAAAAGGAGCATCCGATCCTATTCCTTTTCTATGCTGTCAAATAAAATATAGTGCAACATAAATGCAAGAGAAAATTCATGAGAAAGAAGACTAATCCGGTGACATGTGAATGTGAAGATAGCAAGCACTGAAATAGCATCTCTCACATTAATCACTGCAAATTTGGTGAATTTGAACTACATAAATGGCTTCCATCATGGTGCCCCGAGTCTCCGGGGATAGGCTCAAGATTCCCCACGGGAATCCTGTGTAGGATAAGTGCTACAGAAAATGGACAGGTGGAAATTCATCTATTTATTAAAGGTATTTCATAATTTTTTCTTGTGTGCGTTTATGACCCGAAAAATCGATTTCAGCTTGCTGTATTGTGGTTACATCACACTGTCAGACATTTGGACTTGATGTAATTCTGTTCCTCACTTGCATGAGCTGGGTCGGAAATGAGTGTTACTGACACATCTCTCTTTTTTTAGGCAGAATCTTGGCTGTGTGTAGCTGTTACACGATGGTTTGAATAGCACTTAATTCCATAGTTGCTTCTGAAATCTGAAGGTCCAGCATTGTCTCTACCACCTTAGATGACGAAAGAAATTTAAGAAACTACCCTCTCAGGTAATAAGGATCTTCTACACCAGCACCATTGAGAGAATCTAATGGGAAGTATCACAGTAGGATAGATGAGGATAGATGAGCTCTGTGAGGGCTGTGTGATCAGCTGAGCGTACCATTCACACTGAGCTCCCTGACCTGCAGTCCATCTACAGCAAGCGGTGCTGGACCAAGGCCAGGAAGATAGTACAGGACCTCAACCGTCTGAACAATAGACTCGCCTCTCCATTGTGGCTTCTTTCATGTGAAAACAAACACGAAAGAGAATGAGGAGGAGCTTCTTTCTGCAGGCCATTCAGACCAGACTCTCAACCAGGACAACACCTAGAGCTTGGACATTTCTGGACTTGTCTCACAACCCCTCTACCTCAACTGCACAGCATGCCATATATGCATATGCACTTTATTCAGTGACAGCAGTACTCTATTACTCTAGCACCACATTTAAATTTGTTTATTTATTTAGCCTCAGTTCTGTACAGACATTTTATTGTATTTTGTTTCCCTATTTAATTTTATTTTGACTTTATTTTTATAATGTGGACATACATAAGAAGCACCTCACTGCATGTTGTACTGTGTATGTGACAAATATAATTTCAATTTTAACCTGAATACCGATGTACTGTATATATAGAATGTGCATTGCATTTACTTTGCTTTCTTTTAATCGCTTTTTAAGTGTCCGCACTAAAGGGTAGCACAGTGGATCAGTGGGTAAAACTGCTCCAAGGTTCACAGCCCCAGGGTGTTGACCCCTGATTTGAGGTTCCTCCTGTGTCTGTGTGGATTTCTTGCAAATTGTCTGGTTTAACTCTACAGAAAGCATGCAGGTATATATGAATTGCCTACATCTGCACTTAGACCTTAACAACAGAGTGGTTAAGATGTTGGACTTCTGACAGGAAGGTCACAAGTTCAAATCTGCCAAGCTGCCACTGCTGGCCCATTAACCCTCAGTATGTATAAAATGAGATAAATATAAGTCACTCTGGATAAGGGCGTCTGCCAAATGTCATAAATGTAAATGTAGCTTGCCCCTGGGAGTGCATGATTATGTGAATGTGTATATTTGTATGCATGATGTGAATGTATATTCATGATGCTCTGCAGTGGACTGGTATCCCATCCAAGGTGAATTTTCCCCACCAAAATTCCTGCTTCATCAGGTTACTAAAGATGACCGAATGAATGTCAGCTTTCCTAATTCTACTATTGAGTGCCACGTTCCTTTTTGAGTCTTGTTTCCTTTCAAGGTTTCAGTGAGTTATTCCTGTTTTTGTGACTGTGTCTGCTATAAAATGCACTTTTACAATCACTGAATAGAATTATTTACATATATCCTAAGGCGATGTTATTAATAATGAAAGTGCAGGTGCTTACTGTACATAGATCATTTTTAATGGTAGAAACCCTTTTTCCTCTTTTACCTTTTTTGTATCATATACACAGAGAAACTGGAAAAAACAGTCTTTAAGACTTTTTACTTGTCCATACATGAAACAAACAACTTTGACGAGGCAGCCTATAATAATGTGCTGAAAGCAGGAGAAGGAATCCGTCCAGAAATAACATTAATACCACTGACAGGTGAAGTGAATGACAATGATTATCTTGTTACAATGGCACCTGTTAGGTGGTGGGATATATTAGACAGCGAGTGAACAAACTGTTCTTGACATGTTGGAAGCAGGAACAGTGGGCAAGCATAAGGATCTGAGTGACTTTTACAAAGGCCAAGTCGTAAGCAGGTCAAACAGCAGGTCTTGTGTGGTGTTCCTGGCATGTAGTGGTTAGTAGCTACCAAAAGTGGTCCAAGGAAGGACAACCAGTGAACCAGCAACAGGGTGATGGGCATACAAGGTTGACTGATGGGGATGTGGTAGCTTAGTGGTTAAAAAATTGGACTACTGACTACATGACTCAAGGTCATGAGCTTGAATCCCAGGTCCAACAAATGTCCACTGCTGGTAGACAAATCTGTGGGATGTGTCCTTGAGCAAGGACCTTAACCCTTTGGGATGTGCCCTTGAGCAAGGACCTTAACCCTCAGTCGCTCAGGATAAAGGTGTCTGCTAACTGCTGTAAATATAAATGATTTGTGTTGGGAGAGAAGGCTAGAAAAAAAAAGAATGTTGTCTCTGATAGAAAGGTGAACACCCAGTGCATCACAGATTGCTTCATAGCTGCAGACCAGATGGAGTGCACATGATAAGAAGAACTGAGGGCAAGAAGCCTTTATTATCGCCACACATACTTTATAGCACAGTGGAATTCTTTTCTTTGCATATACCAGCTGAAGAAGTTGGGGTCAGTAAGTAGAGGCAGCTATGATACAGCGCCCCTGGAGCAGGGAGGGTTAAGGGTCTTGTTCAATTGCCCAACAGTAGAGCATGGTGGTGCTGGGGCTTGAACCTCGATCCTCTGATCAACAACCCAGAGCCTTAACCACTTGAACCACCACTGCCCCAACTGATAACCCCTGTCCAACACCAAAAACACCTATGATGAGCATCAGAACTGAATCATGGGGCAATGGAAGAAGGTGAGCTGGTCTTTTGATCTTTTACATCAGGTGGACAGCTGGATGCGTTTGTGTGTCACTTCTCTGGGTATACCCTAATGGACCTCTTTAAGCAGAATAATGCACCCTGACACACTGCAAAAATTGTTCAGGAATGTTTTGAGGAATATGACAAAGTGTTCAAGGTGTTGACTTGTCCTCCGAATTCCCCAAATCTCAATCTGATCAAGCATCTGTAGGATGTACCAGACAAACAAGTCCAATCCCTGGAGGCTCCATCTCATAACTTAAAGGACGTAAAGGATCTGCCTTGGTTCTTGGTTCAAGATACCACAGCACACCTTCAGAGGTCTCATGGAGTCCATGCCTCGACGGATCAAATCTGTTTTATCAGCTCATGGGAGACCTTCATAATATTGGGCAGGTGGTTTTAATTTTATGGCTGATTAGAGTATTTTTTTTGCTTCCGGCTGCTCCCTGTTCGGGGTCACCACAGCAGACCAACTGGTCCGCACAACAACTTGGCACAGGTTTCACGCCGGATGCCCTTCCTGATGCAACCCTCCTATTTTTCCCGGGCTTGGGACCGACACTGAATCCAGTGGCTGGGGTTTGGACCCGGCCCTTCCGCATGGCAGGCAAGAAACCTACCACTGAGCCACCAATGCCCAGGGCTGATTATAGAGTATATGCAATTGAATATTATTGAACAAGTCCATAATGCAGCGGTGTCACATTGCTGCTTCACAGCTCTAGGGTCCGGGATTCAGTCCCAGGCTTGGGTTACTGTCTGTATGGAGCTTGTTCTCTAAGTGTCCATGTGGGATTACTTTGGGTTCTCATGTTTCCTCCCCCCTCCCAGTAGCATGCCAGTAGGTGGACAGCCGATGAGGTAGGAATTATTTTTATTCATATTTGACAGCATTGGTTTTCACGATATTCTGTTGCTGTCAAGCACAATGACATGCTTATGATATGCTTGAACATTTACAGTCAGGAGCTACTGTGTATACTGACACAAACTGAGGAATCCCCATGCCGTTACCATGGCAGCAACAGAGACATAGCTTGACGTATGGTACGTGAGAGGAAGTACCTACAAATCATTTGTAAACAGCAGCAGCAGTCAGAGGGGAAATGACTTTATCTCACCTGTTTGTATATTTTACCAGATCACTTCATTCCAAGTGCTTGGAGTTGAACCAAACGTGTCTTTGTACACATCCTCAGAATCATGGTATGTATCAAAGTGGTAGTGTCAGTGGCAGCATTCACATTTTTCTATTGGATTTAGCGTTGGTTCATCTTATATGAATTGAGTTGTCACTCAATAAGGACAGGTTTCCTTTTAAGTCTGGTTCCTCCCAAGGTTTCTTCCTCATATCATCTCAAGGAGTTTTTCCTTTCCACCGTCGCCTAGATGTAGATAACACTTTCCTCACCACCCTGTTCGTAAAAGATTCTGGGTTGGAGGTTTGCTTCACACGTCTCAAAGGACAAACATGTTTGTGCCACCCATCGTGACAGGTAAATAAATAACAAAATCTCTTTTTTTTGATGTACAGAAATAAAAAAAAGGCAAATTCTCTGTAACTGCAATGACATTCAAATTACTTACAGGAAGTACTGAACTTTTCGAAGGACACTGTGCTCTTAGTCTAAATGAACAGAACCTATTTCAAGTACACACAAGAGTAATTGCTGCGAATATGTCAAGCGAGCTTTGCTTTAGTAACTCCAATAAAAGCTATTTGGAAAAAACGTATAATAGAAGTAGGGGAAAACACTTCAGGAAAGGAAGCATGTCCCTCTACCTCATTTCCAACTAATTTTCTCCTACTTGACCAACTGCAGCATGCTGTTCATCTGTTCATCAGGACTATTATCATCTATCATCTTCTCTAACATCCAAATAACCTCTGTGAATGATTTCTTCCATTTTGGCATTATGTTCTAACAAGCACCACTGTCATGTAATTTTAGCTACCTTTCAAGGCAATTCAGAATATGCTTTTTTTATGCTTACAGCTTTTAATACTTAATACTTAAAAAGTCTTCATTTTTTCAGACTGTTCTCAGCATCACTGCTACTTCAACCGTTTCGCTGAATCCACTAGATGGCAATGCTACCTAGAATGGAAATTTTTCTTTTGGTTATCTTGTACATTTTATCAGGTTGGTATCAGAGTATTCCTTCTGCTGTACGGAACAGGTTTCGTGAAGATTGAAAATACAGAAGTACCATCTTCCTCAATTAATTGAATTCAGCGACACTGTAGCATCTATGTCTTAAGGCCACGGTTGAGACTAATAGAGGTCACATGGTGTGGGTTTTATTGTTGCTGAGCGGCGGAGATGGCCGCTCGTTCACGCTCCCCCATTTAAACATGCTGACTTTATACTTCCATGTTACACCCTGTGCTTCTAATCCTCCATAGTGCCGTTATTGCCTTTGTACCACGCAATAACAAATCACTGTGAGGGCTTTGTCTTGTCTTGATGGCTGTGTCTTGGTGATTGTGCACACGTGTGTCTGGCCAGCTGGGCCTTTTGTTGCATGTAATGTGGATCATGCCCTCTAGTGACCTGGAGCTCCAACAGCACTGGATTTATAGAGTAACAGAACAGGTTTCTGGAACAGAGAAACGTGGCCATATGGCACTGCAACTGGCCTGACAACAGCAAGGGAAATAGAGCCGCTTTAAAAGTTCTAAGGCAGCACGGACCCTGATCCTGATTTACTTCTCTAGTCTAGATACCTAGTCATTTTTACAGTGTCTATTTGAACCAAAGAACATACCCCAGAGGTCAATACCTGAGCTCCCAGAACAACGATTGCTGCTCATAATTCCCAGCTGAGCTCTTTTTGAAAACATCATGCAGTACTTTCACAGAATGTTCTAATGCCTGCCCGTGTCATCTGTTGTTTTTGATCATAAGTGATGACTCAGTAGCAGTTTTAGAGTACGGGGAAGCATTAGGCACATCGTTGGTGGGATATGAGAAGAAATATCGCTCCTGTTGTGTTGTTTGTGTTATGGTTTGATCAACAGGTTCTGATTTCGCAAAATCAACTGTACTACAAAGGGTCTGTTTCATGCTGCTGACCAACAATCGTGAAGATGAGTCCCTTAGCAGTTGGCTACTCGATATCTCTCAAATAGTAAGCTACAAACACTGGAATATGTGTCTATTAAGCATGTTATAGTGTTTTAAAATCTCTCAAAAAGTCTCAAAAGAAAATGGCCTTCTTTTCTGATTTTGGAGAGTTCGTTTGCTTAGCGGTTAGCAGATATGCCTCAGACCTCGGGGTTGGGGGTTCGATTCCCACCTTGCATGGAGTTTGCATGTTCTTCCAGGTACTCCAGTTATCTCCCCCAATCCAAGATGAGCTGTAGGCTGATTGTTATTTCAGAATTGACCATAGTGTATAAATGGTGTGTGTGCCTTGTGATGGGTTGACCCCTGCTGTGTTCCCTGAGCCCCCTGGGATAGACTCTATACTCCCCATGACCCTGTGTAGGATAAGCACTACAGAAAATGGATTGATGGATATTCTGACTGCGGTGCAAGAGCATCACAGAGAATTTGACAGCTACTATCTGACTAAAAATTAACTGATTAAGCTTACATATCCATTTCTCTATTAGATATACTGTAGATATCCATCAACTTGATCAAAAGCGTGACACCTCATTGTGAATGAAAAATCACACTAGCTACCAAGGTTTTAGACAGATTTAGACACACTGGCTTTTTACTCAATGTGATCTTGAAGGGGGAAAAAAAAAAGCATACAAGACTATACAGTAAATAAAAACATGTCCACATTGTCCAGTCTTGCTCAGAGCAACGCTCCAAAATCTAGTGGACAGTCGTCTTAGAAGAGTGGAGGTTATTATAACAGAAAAAGCACACTCCTCTAATAATCAACAAACAAATCTAAACAGAAACTTGCAATAAACACTTGTTTAGTGTTGTCTCAGTGTTCAGCTGTACATAACATCTCCTGTAAAAGCTTGGCTGAAGCAAACAAAATCAAATTCAGCCTGCCATATCCTTCTGTGACTTTCTCAGTGTTGACAAATGGTCTCCATTTTGCCCTTTCAGGTCGTTTGCACCAGGGCTCAGAGCAACCCTTTCATACAAGTGCACTTCACTTAGGTTTATTACTATTGTTGACTGTGACCTTGGATGTTTTATGTCCTAGGCACCTCCATTGTATTTTTAGGGTCACAGAGTGGAACAGGATGCTTGTTTCACATGGAGAGCCCTCAATTATGTTAGCCCTTCACAGCAGACACAAAGTCAATGGAAGAAAAAGTGTGGTTGCTTATAGAGGGAGAAAGAGTGAAATGGGAGGCTCACCAGGGAGTCAGTTACTCAGGTAGGGGAAAAAAACAGCAGTACATTGCAGTGCAGCTATGCCAGGTGATGAAAATAAAACATACAGCACAGCAAGCCCCGAAATCAATCATGTTTCATTTCAAACTGTTGTTGAACAAACTGATTATCATTAGCTTCAACGTAGTAGTTTAGGCTACGTGATGTTCTAGTTAACTTTCTTCGGTTTCAGTCCTTTCATCTAAAAAACTTTCTCCAGTGTATTAAATTTCACATGGCAATTGATTCGAGATCAGGAAATGCTGTAATGCTGAGTGTTGGAAGAAAAATCTGCACTTACAACACAGATTTTAAAACCCATATATAACCAGTAATCACCAGGGGAAATCTAAATAGTGATTGCTCTCACTAATTACCTAATAAATATACCTAATAAAAAGGCAAGTCATTGTACATAGCTAATCAGGATGTAACACAACCACACCATCTGTATCTGTGTCTGTTCAGAGCTCTAAATATTCAGAGTACTCCAAAGTGGGCGTGGCTTATAATCATGATATCATCGTAATTATTTCGGTGTGTACCAGGCTGCAAATTAGACATTTTCCAAAATAGAAACACACTAATAGTTCAAATATGTAAACAACAGTGGACCCCGAGCAGGCAGTTACTAAGGATAGCTGACCGAACCTTGTAAATGCCTCATGCAGCAACTTTTGATCCACGTTCATGTAGAAGACATCCTTCAGCTCTTTGAAATCTCAGATATGGTTTAATCACAAAGCAGTTTTTTGCTAAATGTTCACTCTTCTAAATGTTCCAGATCGGTTGAGGGTTCGATTCCTGGCGTTCTCCTCGGCTTTGTGGGTTTCCAGGGCATCTCTAACTTGTTTGTAGTGTGTGAATGGGTTTGTGAGTGTGTGTGTGTGTGTGTGAGATCTGTGCTCCTGCCCATTGTGCCCTGGGATAGAATCCGTGCTCCCTGAGACCTTATGTAGGATAAGTGCTACAGAAAACGGATAAATAGATCGATAGAATCGAATCTCTTCATCAAGATCTCTGAACTTGACGAAAGTTTGTAGCCTGTTGATAATACATGTGTCAAAACATCACTTTTGCACAGAGTTCAATTCAGTATCATCTGTTGTTTTTTTTGTCAGTAAGTAATGAATCGCTAACGTTCGCTAACGGCTTGCTGACACGAGAGATCTAAATAGATATGTGATCGGCTCATTCACAGCTGCTCTAGAAGCCAGTTTCCTATAATGCATTAGTGACGTTCTGTGGTTTTGTGAATGAGGAAACGAATTCCAAATCAGAGCTAACTTAAAGCTGGTGTAAAATACTGGAAGGATGAAATGAGTAGGGTCCAAAAATGTGAGAGCACGTTGAATATGTGGGATTTAAAGTGTGAAATAAACAGAAGGTTTTAAAATATTTCACCCAAAGAAAGTAAATATATTTAATATTCAAAATGATATTAAATATTAAGTAAGCAAATGTGTGATATTAAGCATCTTAACTGCTTTGTACAATAGCACAGATTTTCCTCGTGTTTAATCTCTTCCACTGGAGCGGGATTTGATCTAAAATGGATCACAAGAGTCTGTGCATCTACTCACACCGTCATTAAAGCAAAAAAAGGGGGACTAGCCAAATACTAAGACGCTGAAATACACGCAAATATTTCAAAGATTGTACTTTTTCGCTCGAGCTGTTACATAATTTGTGCAAAACATTTTACTGTATTAAATTAGAATAAAGATCAAATCTAGCGCTCTCAGAGATTTGGGCCTACTGAGATTTGCTAGTAATTTGCTAGTAAGCTAGCTAAGTCAAGTCAAGAAGGTTTTATTGTCGTTTTAACTATATACACCTAGTGCAGTATACAGTAAATGGAAACTACGTTCATCCAGGACCCTGGTGCTACATGAAACACAGAACTATGAGACAACATAGAAATAAATACACCACCTAAACTTACACAGTACTACTTAAAGTGCACGTGTGCAAAGATATGCAAAGAGTACAATACTTATGACAGTGGAGCACCACAATCAGAATCAGATTTTTTGCTGTGTAAGAATTGTGGCTTGTTCCCTGTCTGCAGTGGTCAGTATCTATGAAAAGTATCCTTTAGTATCCCATGGAGGCCCCATCTTGCAACTTACAGGACTTAAAGGATCTGCTGCTAACATCTTGGTGCCAGATACCACAGCACACCTTCAGGGATCTAGTGGAGTCCATGCGTTGACGGGTCAGGGCAGTTTGGGCAGTAAAAATGGGGCCTGACACACAATATCAGGCAGGTGGTCATAATGTTATGCCTGATCGGTGTAGAGTGCAGTATAATATCGTATAAAAAATGAACCAGGGCAAAAGTTAGATTACAAACACTACATTCTGTGCAGATGGAAATATTAACTGTACATTAGTGGACCAGTGCAAAACTCACAGTTTGAGGTAGGTCATTTACAGATGGATCACATTCTCCATTACTGAATTTTTAGAAAAAGCAGTTCCCCCTCATTGTTTTAGATTTAAGACAGCAAGTGATGTTGGAGTAATACGTGCCATGTGGCACGTAGCCTGTGTGATACGAGTGAAAAGCGCTACTGTTGGCGTATTACATTTCACATCTTTTCAACAATGTGACGCTTCAATCTGACGCGAAATCTTCTCCATATGCATTAGCGTGTCCCTTACCTGCAATTTTCATGTCATGTCTTGTTTCTTTCACTATCTACTGACATTTTAAGGTGAATCACAATGTTTTATGAAAGGTTCGGGAAAGGAACAAATAAGAATAACTACACCAGGTTAGATTTAAATGTAAGATATGTATGTAAGATGTAAGGCAAATGTAAGATATTCGAAAAAAAATATTTTATGCTTTTATTAGCAGGAAAGGTTCCAATGGTGAAGTGGAAAAAATACTGGACTCTTTCATTAATATATGCTTATTTAATATCCAATAATGCATTCTTATTTAATCACACAGTATAAAATTGTTGTAGCAAGAAACAAGGACACTGTAACTGTAACATTAGCAGCATATCCCGGTATGAACGACTGCAGTATCACGTTTTGGCTTCTCTTTATACCATCGATCAGCATGTCCTTTACCCATAATCATTTGTAACTGTACATGGGCTTCAAGTGACTTGCCATTTTTAAACAGCTCTAAAGAATAGGCACTCGAGCCACACACTAGAAAAGAAAAAGATATGGGGAAATGCAAGAGGAAGTAGCACGTCTAGATCATTACTCCTGTTCTATTTCTATTCCTACTCTATCTGGTTTCATGCCATCTACAAGACTAAATCTTTCCAGAGCTCTTTGCTTGGAGTTTTTTGCGATACGTCCATCTGAGCAATTAAGGGTTAAGAGCCTTGGACTCATTTCAAACTCACAACCTTCTGATCAGTAGTCCAACACCTTAACCACTAAGCTACCACATCCTCACATACTCTCTACACAGGGTCAAAAAGGAGCCTGGGGTTTATCCTTAGGGGACTCAAGGCCGGGGATATCCCGGATGCGGTGCAAACGACTCACAGATATCACACACACTACACACCATTCAAGGTGGACGCTGGAATAGAACCCTCATCCCTCATCCCTCATCGGAGGTGTGAGGCAAACCACTAAGGCCTTCAGAAATCTTAAAACCAGCAGTCTATTTACGCTCTCACTTTGTGTGCGTGTGTGAGAGAGAGAGAGAGAGAGAGAGAGAGAGAGAGAGAGAGAGAGAGCGAGAGTAAAAGATCGAGAGAGAGAGAGAATGCTTGTAGCATATAAACAAAGAACTGAACTAAAATGGTAGAACGAACCCATTATGAAGTGCAATGTGACATCAATTTCCAAGCCCTATTAGGGAGCCATGCCTTTCCAAATAACATTCATTAATTTCATCAGTAACTGCGTTATCCTGATCAGGCTTGCAGTGAATCCAGAGACTATCCACGAAGCGGGAATTTACTCAGAAATGGGACGTCAGCGCATTGCAGCACACCACACGCATTCACACACTCGTTCACACCAAGCGCAACTTGGCAAAGCCAGTCCATTCACTGCCATGCTTTTAGGGAGGTAGCACAAAAAAAAATAAAATAAAAAATGCACAGAAAAATGCATGCAGCTCACCATTCGACCCTCTAACTGTGACATTGTCCAAATGTCATATTCATGTATTTAAAAAAATATATATATTTATTATTTATTTAAAGGCATTTAATAAAAGTTAATTCTGTAGAGATCTCTCCAAAGCAACCAGAGAACAGTTTACTATTCTACATAAATTGCCCAAAAATAAATAAATAAATAAATAAATAAATAAATAAATTGCACGTTATTTTTCAAGTTGAAATAGGGTTTTTTTGTTTTTGTTTTTTTAGCAGGCCAACAAAACCAAATCATTTGCGCGTCATAGATGACGCAAACAAGGATCTGTTAAGGAGCATACGGAAAGCTGGGGGAGTATAGTACGCTGGTTGGAGAGTAGTTTGCAGGATGGGTGTGCAGCGTGTCAGGAGCGGGGTGGAGGGACAGGTGGTGTCCCTGCGCGCCCTGTCTCTTTAAGGTTAGTCTCGTACCGCGCGCTGTCTCCGCACCGCGTCTTAATTACAGCGCGGAGAGAGCTTGCGCGGATCAGGCGCATCACGCGTCTCCGGTGGACACGATGGACCAGCTCCGTGATTTTTATATATTCACCAATATCTGCCTTCATCTAGATTAAGACACAGGGCTCGGTGATAGTCTGAGATCCTGATCTGATCTCTGTGTGTGCGTTTACCGAACTAAAAGATGCGCTTTTCTCTAAATGCGACAGGTTCGGCTTGTATGTGTGTGTGTTTTTTGTGTGTGTGTGTGTGTGTGTGTGTATGTGTTGCTGTTACGCGCACGCTTGTAACTATGGGACGTGGCGCTTTCATGGATTGTTCACTCGCTTTTTGTGCAAACACAACGCAAACATCACTCTTGTTGCGTAAATAATCGACTCGGACAAGCGGGGACAATGGCGTTGCGGGTCAGAAAAAGCTTCCTGGTGATTTTTTGCATTCGGATCTGCCTATGCACAGGTGAGTGCAAGTTTCAAAAGAAAGTACACTTCATAAAAAAATAAAAAAAAGTTGAAATTAGAATAGTGGAAGTATTCAAGGTTTAAGGAATGTGTATGCTTCAAGTCATGTACTTGTGTAGATTAATAACAATAGTTGTATAAAAAAGCATTTGTGGAGATCATATATATTCATATATTATCATATATATATATATATATATATATATATATATATATATATATATATATATATATATATAATAATAAACCATTTATTACTATGTAATACAGTAATCTCAACCTTTGTGATGTATGGCATGGTGTGAGATTGGTGTGTCCCTGTCCAGATGTTTCACTCACTGCATTATGCATACAGACTTGACAGCAACAAAAGTGCAGACCCCTAAAACCATTTGTATAATTCAGCAAAGTGCCAGAGGCGTCTGATCATATAATTAGGGATATTCATCTAATCTGTGTTGCATCAGATCTCTGAAGTCATCACGCTATTGTCTTATTTGGTTACAAAGGGAAAACACAACAACGTGTAGTTTCTTATTCTGAAAAACGGAAAGCTCGGTGCTGCTGTTTAAATCCAGCAAGCAGACCCGAAGTGCGTGTGTTCATTTAGCCCTCGAGGTGAATTCCCGTGGTGGTGAATTTAGTATGAAGAAATTTATTGTATCAGGATTCAATCCTGTAATGATGATACACATGTTGGCTTTTCTGTGAGAATAAATGAATCGTGTTTTTATGAATTAATGTAATACGTACACACAGCTGTTGATTGGTCAGAGCACTTATGTGTCCATTCAGCTGTTGAATTTACAGTGCACGCTGAACATCTGTGAGGAACTGTATTTTTTCTGTAGGTTTTCAGCTTCATCTAGCGCAAACCTCTATTATTTCAGGTATTAAGCTTTGTCTGCTGTGGCAAGACAAAGGAAGGCTTTTGTGAAAACTCACCTCAAATGTTGAATGGTTCATTAGGCTGTAAACACTGGTTTCTAGGAAACTATTATAGAAAATGTGAGGCAGAGGAAGCTTATGACCAGCACTTTGCATTGTGTAAACTGTAAATTAATAGCAGCTTGCAGATTAATAGCAAACTGTAAGATTGTTCAGTTAATATGACTTAAAGAAATACTGTGGGATTTCAAAATATGAACAGAACTGTGTTACATATATGACTTGCTGGATTATACGCATGAATCCAGCTTTAACCGCAGCCGTATTCAACTAGTTCACATAATGTGCAATTATCCATGTAGAAATTGTAGAACTAATGGCCAAGACAATGTTCTCCGAGGCAAATGAGTGATAATTTTATCTTATCATGCGGGTCAGCATTCCTACACTGGCCTTATGCAGAAACTGCAGCAGCGTTTTTAAATCCACATTAAAAGCTTGCCCCAGGCCCTTGAAGGAAGACGGCCTTGTTAATGCAATGAAAAAGCTGTAAATATAGAACATAGCGGTGGCTTTTTCTGCCCTGGCTTGCTGCCTTGTTTGCCAGTTAAATAAAAGTAGTGTGCGAAGTGGATGTGTCAGTTCTGTAGGCAGTGTGAAACATTTGTTCACTTCATGGGTAAAATGATTTGTTGCTTGAACTTTAAGTTAGAAAACGAACCCGGCTCGCAGTCTCCGCTCTAATTCATCCCAAAGGTGTTCTATGGGGTTGAGGTCAGGACTCTGTGCAGGACAGTCAAGTTCCTCCACACCAAACTCACTCATCCATGTCTTTATGGAGCTTGCTTTGTGCACTGGTGTGCAGTCATGTTGGAACAGGAAGGGGTCATCCCCAAAGCATGAAATTGTCCAAAATGTCTTGGTATGCTGAAGCATTAAGAGTTCCTTTCACGGGAACTAAGGGGCCGGGCCCAACCCCTGAAAAACATCACCTGAATTCAATGATTTGGAGGGGTGTCCCAAAACTTTTGGCAAAATATAGTGTACTTTATGTCAACAGTTAAACTAGTTGCTTGTCTCTTGAGTAAAATCCAAGCGCCTACTCCTAATGTTTAAAAGAAGAAGCCTTTATTGTCACCACACATACATTACAGCACAGTAGAATTCTTTTCTTCGCATATCTCAGTTGAGGAAGTTGGGGTCAGAGGGCAGGGGAAGCTATGATGCAGCCCCCTGGAACAGGGAGGGATAAGGGCCCTGCTCAGGGGCCCAACAGTGGAGCTTGTTGGTGCTGGGGCTTGAACCCTGATCAACAACCCAGAGCCTTAACCACCTGAACTACCACTGCCGCCAAAGTATACACCACTGCCCCTGTGCTTAAAGTATTACATGGCCTTAATATTTCACTAAATTTCTGCATCGATTCAGCTCCAGCACTTCCTGAGGTTCTGGTCTACTGGTGGTGATTTCTGAGGTTCTGGTCTACTGGTGGTTCCTAAAGTCAGAATTGCTTCAAAGTAGGGCAAATTGTTGGTTTCGATGTTTGGCCCGAAGACTTTGAAACATGACTCCACGATGTCTCTGTATTCTTACTTGTATATTTTATGGTTCTGCTTCTTTATTCACTTTCAACCCGAGTAAAAGCATGCTTGTTCTCTCGATATGTTCGGCTCTCTTCCTTATTCTGTAGTATAAAGAATTAAAAAGGATTTGTGAGAGTTTGTGAGGGAATAATGGAGGGAGGACTCGCTGGCTATGAATAATAAAATAAATAAATAAAAACATAATGATTATTATTATCATTGTTTATGTATTTTATCACAATACAAGAATTTCTTTTATACCATGCCATTTATTACACAAATAATCTTAGCCGCTACGTTTTTTCCCCTCTCCTTTTCTCTGGGGAAAGCTAGTGTTTTATTTACTTTCCTGCTGTTCATTTAGCAACAGTCAAATATTATTTAATGGCAGTCATTCAACCCGGAATTGCTCATTCTACCAAATTGATTTGTTTAATATCAGGAGATTAAGCTGAGGGATCACAGCAGTGTTTTCAATTCAAGCACGGCATAGGGAAAGTCTTCCTGGAGTCATTAACATATTAGGGATTAAACTGAGGATAGGCAAAAAAAGACTGTGTGGTTTGTGTGTCATTCAGTGGCCTTGGAGGAACCGAGCAGTGTGGTGATAAAAGGCATTACACAAACAGACATTATATAATGTGATGTGTGTGTGTGTTCTTGTGTTCTAGTGTCTTGTGAGATCAGCATAAAGCATAATGCCTCCCCCTTTTCCATAACACCCCCTTATATTTTTTTCTTAGGTCAAAAACATTGCATAAATAATGCGCTTTATTCTAGCATATTCATTTGAGACTGCATTATTTGCATAACCCTAAAGTAAACCACTTTGCAAATACAACCCTCTCTGGCCCTCGTCTTCAATCGGTTAGTCTAACGAGATCGTAGTTAGGCTCTGAGGAGGCAGCAGGAGATGCGTGTTTAATATTTGTTCATATTAATTAATGAACGTTACATAACGGTGCAGCTCGTCTCCGTGCCGTATCCGAGTCACGGCTCGCGTCAGCGATATTACAGGAGAAGAGACTCAAGTGTGCTTTGTCTTGCACCAACACTGGTCTTCCGCTCCAGCGGAGCTGCGTGAAAGCTTTGATCGAACAAGAATTGAAGTTAACTTCTGACACTCAAGGCCTTGAGATTAATCCCAGTCTGTTCCGCTCTGGTAATTCCTTCCGGAGTTATCACTTACTACATCCCCAGAGGAGTGCGTCTAAAACGGGAGGGATGGAATTGATGAAGGCTGGTGGGTCTGATTGAAAGCCTGCACTATGGGATGCGATGATACGCTCTCATTATCGTGAGAAATTATAGCACGATAGACTTTTCTGATGATATTTATAGAACACTCAGCAACCGCAGACAGTCAGAGATCAATAAACTGTTTTTTTTTTTGAACGACAACCTGTGATATCGCATGACGAATTAAAATACACCGAAAAAAACAAAAAAAAAGGAGTGTGTGGTCAGTCGGATTTAAAAAGAAAAAAAAACTATATATAAAGGTTATGTTTCTCAACAAAATGCGATTTCGTTTATTTAGATTATTTACTAAACTTAATTCAACCGGACACAAACTTTCCACTTTTCACAGGTAGGATGCGAACGCGGTTTATTGAGTGTCACAAAAATAGGTACAGCTCAAAAAGGAGTAAGGATCAATAAAGAACGAGTGAACAATCCAATACACGTTAGGCAAATAACAGGGTACAAAACCAGCACAGGTCAATCGTGATCTAATCAATTTCCCAATAGGATAGGCACAATTGTAGTTTAGAAGAAGAAGACTTTATTATCATTACACATACACCGATCAGGGATAACATTCTGAGCACTTCTGAGTGAAGTGAATAAGACTGATGATCTCCTCATCATGGCACCTGTTAGTGGGTGGGATATATTAGGCAGCAAGTGAACATTTTGTCCTCAAAGTCGATGTGTTAGAAGCAGGAAAAATGGACAAGTGTAAGGATTTGAGCGAGTTTGACGAAGGGCCAAATTGTGATGGCTAGACCACTGGATCAGAACATCTCCAAAACTGCAGCTCTTGTGGTGGTGTTCCCGGTCTGCAGTGGTCAGTATCTATAAAAGTGGTCCAAGGAAGGAACAGTGGTGAACCGGAGACAGGGTCATGGGCGGTTAAGGCTCATCGATGCACGTGGGGAGCGAAGGCTGGCCCGTGTGGTCCGATCCAACAGATGAGCTGCTGTTGCTCAAATTGCTGAAGAAGTTAATGCTGGTTCTGATAGAAAGGTGTCAGAATACACAGTGCATGATGGGTCAGGGCTGTTTTGGCAGCAAAAGGGGGACGGACACAATATTAGGCAGGTGGTCATAATGTTATGCCTGATCGCTGTACATTACAGCATAGTTCTTTGCCTATCCCAGCTGAGGAAGTTGTGGTCAGCGCACAGGGGCGGCTATAATACGGCACCTCTGTAGCAGAGAGGGTTAAGTGCTTTGCTCAACTGCCCAACAGTAACAGTTTGGGAATGCTTGAACCTTGACCTTCTAATCAACAACCCAGAGCCTTAACCACCTGAGCTACCACTGCCCCCATATAGTCCCTCCTATACGTTTTCTTATTTAGCACAGAAGACATACACACCAGGTGTTTGTTGTTTAGCTCTGATCAGTAAAAGCTGACTTTATTATTTAGCACGTTCTCACACTGTGTCAGTGTTTATTAGGAAGCATCATGGTAACTGTATATTCATATGCAAATGGGTATAAAAAGGTCTGTTTTCAAATGCGTGACTGAAAACCGTTTTTTTTTTTTTTTTTTTTTGTCAGAGAAAAGAAGCAATTAAAATTCTCTCTTCCTTATGTTATTTTATTTGATTTTTTTTTCTGAAAGAGCTGTCGGGGTACGAGCTTATCCTTGAGACGCACAGCAAGAATAATTATCCAGTGCTCCTTCATTAGAGGCTGTCACACACTCCTCTTTTACCAAAGCACAGAGAGGTGTCTGAAACATCCGGCTTTATGGAAAGCAACCCATTTATCCTCTTTATGATTAAACCGCTGTTGAACATAGTCTCTCTTGACATGACGTGCTTGAATTATAGCAAAAAAACCTAACGTGTAATATTCGTTTACATTTAGTTTTACCTGGTTTATATTTAGATGCCTATGACTCTTTCCCTAAGGAATTCTTTCAAGTTTCAATCTATAACGAAACATGAGAGCGAGTCATGCCGCGGTTTTCAGCTAAAACAACTGTTGCTGTTGAAATAATGCATGCTTTAATGAGCGCTAATAAAAAAAAAAAACCTTATTCGCATTGTTTTATTCTTTCTGTACCAAGTCTAATTCCTCTCTTAGATCCTGACCTGTTTATTTTTTAAAGCGGATCAAGGCGTCCACCGAATGCTGAAGATGTTAAACGATTTAGGATCGAAGTGCTTGTGGTGCTGGAAAACAAACCAAAAAAAACACACTTATGAATTTTTTTTTCCCAGTTTTCGATACTGTGCTTTGATGCTGAAAAGTGTTTTTGTAAGTTTATTTGTTCGCATCCTCATTTTTCGCATTCACATTTGCTCATCCTTTATTCGACGATGCCATAGCAACACAACTCGGTCGGCCATGAGGTGCTCATTTCCTGGAATGTAAGAATATGAGATATGTTCTATCTGTGTCTGGCTCTTATCTGCATCTCCATCTCCATTCAGTCCCACGAGGGGATGTGCGGTTCGTTTTCAAAGCTTTCTTTCCAGACAGCAGCCATGCCAAACCCCAACCTTAATGTCAGCTTCTTTTTTTTATTTTATTTTATTTATTTATTTTTTTTAGCATTCTCCGTCCTTTCCGTCTGCATGCCTAGACTCTTCGAAAGCCTAATAGATGCTGAGTCATCAACTCCTCAGACTCGCTCCATCACCAGCCATTAAACGTCTGGTCCACTCCCGTTCCGTGTCTGATGTCATCCGAAGCCGGACGTTTTCATTTCTTTTAACTTCAGCACAGATGCCTGTTTGAAATATTTCCGTATTGACTAAGAGGCAAATAAAAGTCTATTTTCACCTGTAGAAGCCACATCTGATTTAATCGCTACCTGTCAGACAGAAAGGAAGTTAAAAGCTTTCTGAACTAGTTGCCTATTTCTCTTTGCTTGTTTGTTTGTTTGTTTTTAAATCAGCGTAGAATAGCCTCCCAAAAAACACCCGGTCAATTTCCTTGATTTTTAATTATTTGAGTTTAAAAGCTTTTTTGGACATGCCGGACATTGGCGAAACTTTTGTTTATATCCATTTGGGCCGTTTATACGGAACGTCTAGACAGGAACAGCACTAAGCACTCTGAACAGCGTAAGTTGATTTCCTTAATTTCCCACAGGCTCTCGGTTGCGTCTGGAGGACAGTCCGCCTCGGATCGTGGAGGACCCGTCTGATCTGATTGTGTCTAAAGGTGAGCCAGCTACGCTGAACTGTAAAGCTGAGGGTCGGCCTATGCCGAGTGTGGAGTGGTACAAAGATGGAGAACATGTCGAGACGGATAAAGACGACCCGCGTTCACACCGCATGCTGTTGCCCAGCGGCTCGCTCTTCTTCCTGCGCATTGTCCACGGCCGCCGCAGCAAGCCGGACGAAGGCGTCTACACCTGCGTGGCCCGTAACTACCTGGGCGAGGCAGTGAGTCGTAACGCCTCCTTAGAGGTGGCCAGTAAGTGTCTTTTTCAATTTCAGCCATTATTCTGTGTGTAATCTAGGAATTTATTCATTCTTATGGGCTTTGTTTGGTTGTTTGGATTGTTACACTATATGTCCAAAATTATGTAGATACCTGATCATCACACACATGTGCTTGTTGAACATCCAGTTCCCAAACCGGAGTCGGTCCTGTAATGACCTCCACATTTCTAAGAAGGCTTTCCACTAGATTTTAGATTGTGGCTATGGGGATTCGTACTCATGCAGCCTCAAGAGCATTGGCATGCAATCCCCCATTCCTATTCATCCCAAAGGTGTTCACTGGGGTTAAGGTCAGTGCTCTGTGCAGTTCTTCCCCTCCAAATTTTTGCTTCAAGCAGCCCCAGCGACTCAATTCCAGTGAAGGAAAACTGTAATGCTAAAACATGAAAAACATTTAAGGCAGTTGTGTCCTGCGAATTTATTGACCACAGCTTGATAAGGGTTCACACATGGATGTGATGGCTAGGATTTCGCATACTTCTGGCTGTATATCGGAAAGGTTGATAAGTAAAACAGATGAATATAGATGAACCAAAAACCCTAACAATTCTCCTGTGTCTATGATGATGCTAATTACATGTAAATTAATAAGCATATTTGCAGCACAGCTGAAAATCAAGTAAACAGTGAATCAGCTTGTAAACTAAATCGTAACTTATGATTTACGACTTGGAAAATCATACTAGCAAAGAAACAAAATGTCGGAATTTTGGAATTCCCCTGCTAGAAGCCCCCTAGTGGCCCAACAGGGAACTTTGCCAACCATGACAGTACACCCCCCGAAAGGTGCGGCTCCTGACGCGCCAACCCATACCCATTTCCGAAAGTCTGGGAGGGCTGTGGGTCCGAGAAGGAGCGAGGAGCACGGCGAGGCAAGTGGGGGGAGCGAGGAGCACGGCGAGGCAAGTGGGGGGAGCGAGGAGCACGGCGGCAAGGCCAAAGGGTCCCGAGCGCCATCCACCGGCGAGGCCAAAGGGTCCCGAGTGCCGTCCACCGGCGACCAGGAAAGCTGAGCGCCGTCTACCGCCGAGCAGGAGAGCCGGGCGCCGTCCACCGGCGAGCAGTAATGACAATAATATTACTCACTCATACCTGTAAAGAGCCACAGAAGTATTAGTCTCTGGCTTATGAAGCTACCGCATTATTTCTCCCACTTGCAGTGTTTCTGAAACTCGATGATCCTTCCCAAATATCAGTAAAAAAAAGCTTGTTTTTTTTTGTGGAAATATGATGAAGATACATAGAAGACATAGAAGTAATATGCTTGAATTGATATCGAGAGATAAAAATGTTTTTTTGAGCTAATATACATCAGCATTCAAACGTTACACATGTAGTCACAGCCATGCTTTTTCTTAAAAATGAACCGAAGGACATGCATGCATTGAAAACATTTGAAATAAAAATGTATTATTTTGGTTTAAAAAACTTCCAAGAAGAAAGGTGCAAGCTGATTCATTAACAGGATCTCCTGATAACTCTATCCTTTAAATTTGCACAAATAACAGATCTTCTCTGTTCTGCATGTTTGCCTAAGTGAATATGTAATTTTAGAAGTTTCTGCTGAGAAGTGCAAAATATAGGGCGGAGTCTATGGAAATAGATTCATTTCACGCCCATAGTGTGAGTTACTGAACCTGACAGATACTTTGGAAGCAGAAATTGTGTGTCAGAAAATGTTCAGGTTTGGATGGAAAGCCAGGTTTCAGTTTATTGAGTAAACCAGAGCAGACAAACTGCAAAAAAAAGGTAATATTCAAGATCAGAAAACAGATGTGTTGAGTGATGTACAAATGGGCTGAACTAGGCAAAGACAGAATGTAGAAATAGGCAAAAAGGCAGAAATCAGGGGGAAAATACTATAGATACTGTGAGCAACTAAGCTGTTTGTGAGTCTTGATGGAATTTGTAGTTCACTGCACAAAGGCAGGTGAAGTGCTCAATTAATAGGTTGATCTCCAGGGTCTGCCCTGGGATGAGGTGCTGGACATTCTGATCGACGGCTATGAAATTCTCTGATCAGGACATAGGTCCTGAGTGTTTTGTGTTAAGACCGGCAATATTTCGAAGGGCCATATCCTTCCTGTCAATCAGCTACTAAATTTTGCCACCACCATGCCTGTAATTGAGTACAGCTCTGACTGTGTAGGCAAGCTGTCCCTCCAGGTCCTGAAGTGGTGACGGAGAATCCAGAGGACCAGGAACTAGAGCTTAAATAAAAGAGCCATAGAAGGTAGGTGACAAACGAGACAAACGAGGTCATACATCACCTCATTGATTTGGTGGATGATCCAGTGGACCAGTGTAGTGATGCATCAGTTACTGGCATGCTCAGTGAAAATGGACCAACGAGCAACTGAAAGAGGTCAGGCGATATTCAAGATCAAAAAAGAGATGGGGAAGAGATAGCTCAGTGGTTAAGGTGCTGAAGGTTGTACGTTTTGATTCCCAGGTCCACCAAGCTACCACTGCTGGGCCATTTAGCAAGGCCTTTAACCCTTGCTCAGTTGTATAAAAAAGTAGATAAATGTAAGTCGCTCTGGATAAGCGTGTTTGTAAATGTACGTCCATGTGGCGTAAAAATAGCACAAACTCGGCAAAGACAAAATGTAGAAGTAGAAATGGAACTACAGTTGTGTCAAGAGTTACTGGGACAGTTCCTTGCCAGAACACTAGGGGGTCCTGCCAACTGGTTTATTTATGTATCAGCGGTTCCACGCCCTTTCCTAATCTGTTTTCCCGCTTTCTCACCTGTGCCTTGTTTTCCCTTGATGTGCTGCTCTACATATGTCTTGCTGTATTGGTCAGGGTCAGTCATCATATTTATATCTGTCAACGTTGTGTGTGTGTGTGCCGTAAGGCTGGACGCCGTGTTATCCAGGTTTTTATGGCATAGTCATGTTTTGTTGAGGTTATTTAAGTTTCCATGTCATAGTTATGGGTTGTTTCTGGGTTCGATCTGCTACCGTGGGCGGTCAAGCTTACGGCCGAGATCCGGTATCGATCCCCGGCATCCGCAGCGTCCGTCCCGGTGCATTACAACTACACATACTGTGAGCGACAGTATGCTGCTTGTGAGTTTGATGGAATTGGTCAAGTGTAATGTAATGATGCAAAATGGAGCTCCTAGTAGAAAGCCTTACTCAGTGCCCTGGTTCATATGGATGTTGTAGTGGATGAAATTCCTTTTGCTGTCTTAATCGTCTGTTCTCAGAACTCGATTGGAGCATTCTGGTTGTCCATTTGCATGAGTGTGACAGCCTGAAGACCATCGACGTATCCATTTGGAGATGCCCAAATACCTGAAGAGATGTTTGCATAGGAGCTTTGATGAGCAAAAGCAAAGCAGGAAAATAAATCATGCATGGAAAAGCCGAATATTAGTTAATCAGTGTCACATCTATGGCTAGTAGGAATTGGAGGTTGTGGCAGTTTATCAATCAGTAGGATTCTAGGGACCTCAGCTTGGACATGATGGATTGCCACCAGTATTTACTGCGGAGAAATTGCTAGATTTTGATGATACTTTGGTGTCCCATGATGCGACTGATATATGAGCCCAAGTGATTAGTTTCTAATTTCTGTGTTATTTAAGTTGAAAATCAAACAACACTTAGCAATTCAACAAGCTGAGTATATATATTATACAGTATATAGAGTCAGAGTGAGCCAGAATGAGGTACAATGAATGTAATCAATACACTCCCGAGCTAGATTGAAGTACGCATAGCTCTAGAGGCGGAATTCTCGGAGGTCCTACAGAGAGATTTGTGGTTATAACACAGATTATCAAAATGATAGTCAGCTTCAGCCCTAGTCGAATATAACCCTGCTGAAGGGGTTCTGCAGATGATGATTAAACCCAGGATCTATAAAGATCTATTATGATAGGATGATGAAGAGGTAGAGCATATTATTTATCTTTATCATTTTTTTTTTGGAAAGTGTCAGGACTTATATGAGGCTAGTAAATGAGAGGTGTGATGCATGAATTGTCATAGACTAGGGTTTCTTTCACCGACCAGGGGATCTGGGAAGTGTGTGTTTGAAGCCAGGTTGATGAGTGATGATTTGGGTGATGAGGTTACCGGAAAGGAAATAAGTTCTCTATAGCGGGTAGACCCGATGAGGCTCATTTAACCAAATCAAACAGAAAAAAGCAAGAAAAACTAAATCACTCATAAATAACCATGCGCAGTACATGTAATGACCACAAAACTGCGTAACTTTTCAAATGCACAAACTGAGAGCACAAAATGCTCGATCATGGTGGAAATCATTTTGATTCACTACTGTACTAGTAAAAATAGCTTCCTGGTGGTCAAGCGTAAGGAAATGAGGGGCCAAATTGTGATGGTTAGCCAACTGTGTCAGAGCATCACCAAAACAGCAAGTCTTAACAGGTGTTCCCAGGATGTAGGGGTTAGTACCTACTAAAAGTGGTACAAGGAAGGAGATTTGGTGAACCAGCAACACGGTCATGGACACCCAAGCCTCAGTGATTTGCATGGGGAGCAAAGGCTAGCTAGTGCAGGCTGAATATAGCCTGTGGGGGAAAAACTATTCTTGTACCTGGCTGGTCAGTGCCCTGTAGCACTGACCAGAAGGCAACAGTTTGAAGAGAGAGTGGGCTGGGTGTGAAAGGTCCAAAGTGATTTTCTTAGCCCTCTTCCTCAATCTGGAGGTGTAAAGATCTTGGAGGTTGGGCAGGGGGGCACCAGTAATCCTCTCAGCAGTCCTGACGGTCCGTTGTAGTCTCTTTGATGTCTGATTTGGTAGCTGAACCAAACCAGACAACTGTTTCGTATCTAAAATCTATTCAAATGATATGATTTTTATGATATGATCCTTAAGACTGAGAATTTCCACTCACTCAGCAGCAGGAGTCAGGTCATTTTCCAAATTTATGGGACACAAGATTCCTCGTGTAAATACTCATACAAATGATTCGTACATAAATCTGTTCATATCCATCTTGATAAATGAGGCCCATTGGCAGAATGCGGTGAGTGATGACTCCACCTGTCGACTATACAGCGCTTGGATGTGCATGGATAATTCAACTGAGGCTGCTTCCAACGTAGCTGTGATAACGAATACACGCTTATTTAAATATTGTTTTGCACGTGACATTATAAAATACATTATAACATGCATGTTTAGTTCAGTTTAGTTAGGTTTCACTGGGAAGCTTGAACTATTGGACCCTGCTGTAATGAACACTGTACGTAACGCATTGAATTGATTCAGGAGTGAAGTATGCGCTGTAGAGCTGTGTATGGTCTCAGTAAGCTTTAATATTCCCATACTGACATGCCACACAGTCAAGGTTTTCCTTTTTCCTTACTGAAGTAGAAATATTTTCCCCTTATAATTGCCACGCTGCTGATATCCTGATACCATGCGGCAGAAGCATCCGAGTCACAGTAAGTGCATTGATTTGTAAAGAAGCATAACAGATTAGAGTGGCTTCATTAACAACACTAAACAGCAGTTTAATATCAGCCCATTCCCTTGGCTGGATCTAATTCTCAGCTTTAGTCACTAACAGCTTGTATCTGAATGACCTCATCATCAGATCGCATCAATGATAATTATGTATTTATGCTAAGGATCCCTTATGTGCTGTTGACTTGCTTAAGTATTGACTTATTTATCAGCAACTACTTCTGTTCGCAGCTGCAATTTAACATACCGGGATCTTAAACCTCGAATTTGTTATCGGATCAGAACCGATTTTCCATGAAGAACTGTCGCAGAACTGAGTTGTGAACGGCCGTGGAGGAGATCGTCTTCCAAATGCTGGAAATGGTGTCACAAGCTGCAATAGGAAGGAATCCGGGGTTGCTGATGCTCAGTATTGAATTTCCTTGTCATGTTACACTTCACAGTGGTGGTTAATGACTCATATGAAAGTAGACACTCTCTCAGGGCTTTATGAATTCATAAGTATTTACTAGGGGCAATATATTTATAGAAATGTTTAAAAAGTTCGCAGAAATGATTCTGTCTTCAAATTGAATGCTGATATCAACCTCATTCCTGCTCTCTTAGACGCCCAAAATGCTTACTTATAAAAAAGCTATTATCCTAACAAAGGTAAAAACCTCTCACACCGAAAGCCTATACCGATGTCCCATAAGTCCATTCTGCCGACATATGGATAAAAAGGGTTAAATCTCCAGAATGTGCCACGATCCAGTTTGGTTTTCTGAATGATGATGTAAGCACTGACAGTGCGACCATTATCCAAATGGATTCAGAGGATCACTGTAGCTGAGGTAAGAACCGCAATCGGAGGAAGAATCATTTCACCTTGAAAGAGCGTGTTTACTCGTGCGTAAAAACCTTAACTGCTGCAATGAAATCATTTATCTATGAGACAAGGCTGCAAAAAAAAAAAAAAAAAGAAATCATTACATACATACTGCAGTCGGTAAATTATTTATATTCGATATAGAGCGCCAATCTAAAGAGTAGGTCGTATTTCACCGCCGTGCCACGTTCAGTATACGTATCTGCTGCTTAATGGGCTCTCTGCTGTATTAGTAAGACCTGTGCTGCACTTAGGGATCAAGTGCTTGTCCTTGTGGGTGATGAAATCACGAGAGTGAGGTCATAGCAGTGGGATCATACACTGTTGCCAGTCTGCTCCCCGTTAGCTGTGATTCATATGCTAATTAGCGCTGGCCTGCTGCCTACGTTCTGGCTGGGTGATCTATGAGCGGAGGACAACAGGTGGAGGAAGGCGAGGATGTGGGCTGGCAATTCGACCTCGCTTCCTCCCATGCACCTCTTTTGAAATTTGTTTACATCTGCTAGGGCTGCGGCTCCCGCAGCGTAGATTATGCGGCGGGGGGAGAACATGCGGGCGTCCACGCACGCGCTAGGCATCACATGTTGATATGCAAGCAACATTCGGAGTGATAAATCAGTTTTTAAACCTTTTAGGGATTAGGAGAATAATGCAGCGCTGTCATCGCCTTCCCATTTGTTTTATGTTATGATACTTGTTATTCAAGGAAGTGTGAAATGTCCAGAAACACTTATCACTCATAAGCTGTGGTGTTGTCATGGTGTAGGTTTTCGAGTTAGACTAAAAGCCAGAATGATTATCAGGACTAAAGCTAACCTTAATGGAACCTTTAAATCAGGATTAAAAAGCAATAGGCCTCGACCAAATTTTAGAGTAACTGTCAGACCCACAGGGCTGTGTGAAGCCAAACTGTGGGTTACAGTGGATGGAAATCACATCCCTCAATGATGAAGACATTCCATCAATTTCTCACAACTCACTTCATATTAGCATGCATGAAATCAGTCAGGCTGCGTACTTCCTTTCCACAAGAGATGAAGAGTGCTACTTGACATATTCTCAAAGTAGAATATTAGCGCAGAATATTAGCTGAAAGATTTATTTCAGCTTGTAGTTACTACATCGGATTTTCAGCCGTTCAAAATTTAGCTTGACTTTTGTGATCTTTTTGTGGTTTTGCATTTTAATCAACTTTCTTACAATATTCTGCTGGAATTCTTCACACCTCACACCTCCAGGTTTGTGAGCTTTCCCTTGCCCATGCATGCTTTTTTTCTTCCCCACAAATCTTCCGTGAGATTCAGGTCAGGGCTTTGTGATGACCACTCCAATACCTTAAGCTTGAAGCTATTTAGTTACACCTTTGGTGTATTGGGTAAGCTTAGGATCACTATCCTGCTGGAAGATTTGACCAGGTTTTAACTTTCTTTCTGATTCCTGGTTATGTTGCTTCATTATTTTTAGCTAATCCTCCTTCCTTATTATCTACGTCATCTGCTAAGTCTCCTCCACACCTCCACAACATGATGCTGCCACCTCCATGCTTAGGATGATGTTCTTCAGATTGAAATCCTCACTTTTGTTTCTCTAAACTTGCTGATTCATCAGTTCCTTTGGAGTTGTCCTGAGGGTTCAGTTGAATCCTTTCGGCTTGTTCATTCCGTTTGTGCCTCTTTCCTGAACTTTGCTGTATATGTGTGGTCAGTGGTTACTTCAACTTGAATTAAACTGGACCTGCTCGGATTTTCTCATTGTATCAATAGCAAAGAGGTACTCGCTGTAAATACAGCCACATATACACTCCCACTTAACTCCTAATAAAGACAAGCAGCTTCTTAAATCTTCTTTTAGTCAGTACAGCAGTTTCTGGAAACTTCTAGAAAGGTGCATGGAAAGTTTTCTCTCTAACTGATTGATTTGAAATGACTCAGGTGTGAACAAAACGGATACCTTTGTGGATTTCCCAGAATGAATGAATTGTGTAAATGTGAAAGCGATTCTTTTCAAAGTCTTTAGCCTGCACTCTTACAAAATTAAAGTGCCAGGAAGAAACAAAATGAGGTGTGGTGATGCCACACGATTCTGGTTCCGCAGAGAGCCTTTCAGTAAATGGTCCTTAAAAGAACCCGATTTTTCTTAGCACCATAAATAGTTTAATAAACACTGTATAGGCTACAGAGAACATTTTGTGCGGTGTAAACCTTCCACGGATGTTGAAGGTTCTTCATTTGAGCAAGCATTGGAGAACTTTTATTTTTAAGAGTGTAGACATATCTAAAACTTCTGACCTCAACTGTATTTATCTGTAACTGGTCACCTGAATGAAACGAGTTTAATCCAGTAGAACTGATGTCCACTTGGACCATCTATTAATGGACAAATTAGGAGAACAAGTGTCTAACAGATCGCTAAAGTATTATTGTACACATATAAATAATAGCTTAAGGTTTGTTGTTTACATTATTAATAAAATAATTAATATTTTAAAATGAAAAGCTCCGCTGCATTATAGTATACATTTACAGAAATGGATTTTGCCTGGAAGGTCGTTCTCTAGTCGTGCAACACCTAGACCACTTTACATAAATGGACACATGACACTCATGCCGGAATACCGACGAAAGCTAAAGGCCACTTGCCGAGCTCAGGGAAAATCTGACGGGACTGATTCCACATTCGAAGAGAAACGCGTGAAACCCATCAGGCTTTCCTAAAATAGCAACACTTTTCTGTTGTCTATTGTGTGTAGGAGGAAATTATCTGTTTTACAGCACTGAATGTGTGTGTGTGTTTGTGTGTGTGTGGCTGGGGGAGAAAAATGGCAATGCTTCCTAAGCTAGGATTAAGATAAAGTAGGACAAACAAAAAAGTAATCAAACTTGCTTAAAAGGCATCTGAGCCAGCTGTTCCTCTCTCATTCAGTGTGGGATTACAGAGTAATGACGCTCTGAAGGCAGCCTTAATACTCCTCATCCAGCACCTTCACAAAGCGCCGTATATGAAACCACTAGGTTTATTGTCTTTTCCGTTTAGCGTGATCGTGATGTGTTTGCGCGTTTGCTAATCATTCAAGCGGTTTGATTCGGCACGGAACAGATGAGAATAGGAAGTTGCCCTCATTAAAAATGGGTCCAAATACCTCTTACCTCACCTGGCGTGTTCAGGTCTTCTGAAACTCTTCATTAGGCTTGTAGAGGGTCAGCAGTTACTGTACAGTTCTGCACCATTGACCGGATGGAGGTGAATTTAAATCCCACGCTTGTCAGAGAGCCAGACAAACTGTCTTGGGCGAGGACCTTAAACCCGCACTGCTCAGGAACACGCTGGGATTAAAGGGAATAAATGATCTGATCATTTCGTCATCGCATTTTAATCAGCAGAGGCGAGGACCGGCGTCTTTTTATACATTTACATTCTCGACATGAATCAATTTTGTTTGTAAACACAGACAATGTCGCCTATTCCCGCAAGCCAGGCCTTCGTTAGCTAAGACCTGTGGGTGGACAGAACACTTATGTTATTTTAACTCACCTCTGGAGTGGATATATTTATGCAGTCCTTTGTCTGCCGAAGTACACAACAACAACAACAACAACAACAATGCCGAACCGTTGTCTGATCCTGCCAGTGGTATATCTCTAATTCATACTGCTCGCCTCCGCATAACGACTTCCACAGTTTGTCAAGCAGGTACTTATGATGCATGCAGATCTACTTAATATCCGTAAAGCAGCTTGTGTAAATGTTTAGATGCTTTTCATACTGATGATGGTTTAAAAAAATAACGTGTTTTGGAACCTGTGGTCTGAGACGGTGAGAGGCGGGTATTTTTATATCTGTTTCGTGCCTCTTTAAATGTAAATAAAAAAGGACCAAATGTTGAAGGAGAAGCTCAGCAGAATTTGGCAGTGGCACATTAATAATGCACTGCCCAACAGGCTTGCCATTTAGCGTCCCTTCATGAGCCCTACAGGAGGCCGAGAAGAAAGCGGCCCTGGCCTTTTGAAACGAGCTCAACCTGAGTGAGGCTCTGCAACCGAAGTGGCTTTTTATTCTTTTCGCTCATAGAACAGAGGTTCAGATTGTGTTACCACTTGGCTACCAATCAAGACTACTGGCTTTCAATAATGCAGAATGAGTTCAATCGCTCATGAATGAATACAGCCGGTGCATATGAGTTTATCCGGGACAGACACTGACACTGATGTAAATCCAGGTTGTTTATTTGGAGCGTCGCAGAATGAGGAATAGTTAAAAAAAAAAAAAAAAATTAGGAACAAGGGGAATAGCAAACGATCCCACAGGCAGAAAGCAGGGTCAAGGCAGAAAACAGGCACAGGTCCATCAGGGTAACTGGTTCCGAACAGGCTTAGCAAAAAATCAAGGTCAAGGGCAGAAAGTATATGAGCAAAAATGTCACGGATGTGAGAGAACAATAATATAGTTCATCAACAATAATAAGAATAACAGAACATAGTAATTAATCAGAGGTAACAGGACGAGAAGGATGGTGCAGGTTGTTGCTGGGAGCGAGAGTCCATAGCGGTCAGGTTTGTGGGCGGTGAAAGCGTGTCCGTGATGTGTGATGATGTGACGATATCCTTCTTCATTTAGATAACACAGTAGCTATGTCACTGCGGTCTATAAGAGACATATAACATAGTAATTACTAAAATACTAATATAGCACAAGATGGAGTCAATGAAAATTTGTATATGAAGTTTATAAAGATATATTTTTTTATATTGTAAAAGTACAATTGTCTCTCTCACTCTCTCTGCCTCTCTCACTCTCTCCCTCTTCCTCTCTCTCTCTCTCTCTCTGCCTCTCTCTCTTTGCCTCTTTGTCTCTCTGCCTCTCTCTCTCTCTCTCTCTCTCTTCTCTCTCTCTCACTCTCTGCCTCTCTCTCTTTGCCTCTTTGTCTCTCTGCCTCTCTCTCCCTCTTCCTCTCTCTCTCTGCCTCTTTGTCTCTCTGCCTCTCTCTCCCTCTTCCTCTCTCTCTCTCTTTCTCTCTCTCTCTCTCTCTCTCTCTCTCTCTTTCTCTCTCTCTCTCTCTCTCTCTTCTCTCTCTCTTCCTCTCTCTCTCTGCCTCTTTGTCTCTCTGCCTCTCTCTCTCTCTCTCTCTCTCTCTCTCTCTCTCTCTCTGCCTCTTTGTCTCTCTGCCTCTCTCTCCCTCTTCCTCTCTCTCTCTCTCTCTCTCTCTCTCACTCTCTCTTTCTCTGCCTCTTTCTCTCTGCCTCTTTGTCTCTCTGCCTCTCTCTCCCTCTTCCTCTCTCTCTCTCTCTCTCTCTCTCTCTCTCTCTCTCTCTCTCTCTCTATCTCTCAGCCTCTTTGTCTCTCTGCCTCTCTCTCCCTTTTCCTCTCTCTCTCTCTCTCTCTCTCTCTCTCTCTCTCTCTCTCTCCTCTCTCTCCGCCTCTCTCTCTCTGTATCTCTCTCTCTGTTGCTTTCTGTATCTGTCCCTCTCTGCCTCTCTCTCTGTCGATCTCTGTATATCTCTCTCTCTCTCTCTCTCTCTCTCTCTCTCTCTCTCTCTCTCTCTCTCTCACTCTCTCTCTCTATCTCTCTCTCACACACGCACATGCACACACACTGATATAACCATTATTATTAATATTGTCTTGTTCAAATAGCAAATCAGCCATTATTATGATTATGATCTCCTCCTTGATTAATCTGCATTTCCGTCTCTCTTTAGTCCTGAGCTTTGACAGCTTTGTGGTTGTGCTTCACAGCGACATCACACACACACTGCGCTTGTCAATCTAGTAGACCTGGGTGATACGTCCTAAATAAATGTAATGTGATAAATATATTTATCACATAAAAATATTAAATATATAAATATATTTATGAGGGCAGTGCAAAAAATCTGGTCAAGATTTTCAGTTAGTGTTTATATCTAACGACAGAATCTGATTTCTGTGCCTTTAATGATGGTAGGATTGTTTTGCAGGAATCTCCTTGGATTTTCACATAGAACAGTCTGTAGGGTCTACATCCATGCTGAGGGTCTGCAGGCTGAAACGCCTTGTTGGTGAGAAAGGCCGAAGTGCTTTAAGCTGACAGGACGGATGTAGTAAGTCAAATAATACCTCTTTACAACTATGGTGAGCCCGAAGGTGGTTGAGCTGCAACAGCAGAAGATCATACTGGGTTTCACTCCTGAACAGGAGTCTGAGGCTCGCAAACTCACCATTACTGGACAGTTATATTAGAAAAATAAAAATCACCTGGTCTTCGGGTCTTCAGTGTCTTGATGTGTTGTGTGTTCTGAGATGCGCTTCACCTCACCACAGTTGTAAAGAGTGATTACTTCCTGTCTGCTTACACCAGTCTGGTCATCCTCCTATGTCCACTCTTATCCACAAGGTGTTTCTGTCAGGTTTTGGGCTGTTTTGTTTTTGGACGCTAGAGATCCTCGGGAAGCCCCTGCGCCTGTGCAATTAGTGTATTGCTTTCACATGTGTCTCGTTCGGGTGTGGGTATTTAAGTCTCTTTGTTTCTCGGTTTCGGGGTTGGGATCTTTAATTGTCGTTAGTCGGCGTTAGAGGTTATGTGGCCGGCTTTTCGGGTGGGCTTTTGGTGCTGTCTCTGTTTTGTGCTCGGGCTTCGGGATCTGCCTTTTTCTCCTCGGGAGTTTCTCTTTCTCTTTGTTTTTGTTTCGAGTCCCAAGTTTCCCTCCCGAGTTTCCCTTCCGAGTTCCGAGTTTCCCTTTCGAGCTTCCCTTTATGTTTTGTCCTTTTCATTGTATTTTCATCCCTCCGATGATGATCTGGATCTGAGGAGCCCTATAAGGAGCACTGAAAGAGCACTAGACACCAAAAGCCTGACAGTTTCCACCTATAGAACTGATGTCCACTCAATGCTTTTCCTACGATTATGTGTAAACTCTAGAGATTGTTGGGTGTAAAAATCCCAGGAGACCAGCAGATTCTGAAATATTCAAACCAGCCCATCTGGTACCTGCAACCATCTTCATCTTCATCTAATGTTTGATTGAACATTCAATGAAGCTCTTGCCTTGTATCTGCACGATTTCTTGCATTGTCTTGCGTCGGTGTTTCTAAAGACCATAAAGTGGACGGTGAGGCACAGGCTGGTGAGTGCATGGTGTTCGACTTGAGTTACATTAAAATAAATGTTCCAGAATCTCTAGTTTTGAATATTGAGAATAATAATACTGTTGAATAATTGAAAACTATTGAGTGAAGTGATACACATCAAATGCTCGTGGGCTTGAAGGGTTCTTGGTTGTTGAGCTACTCATGTAGCTCAGTATCGACTGGAGTTCATGTCAGTAAGATACATCATTGTTTAAATGCAAATATATGATGTCCGGTCATGTGACCTTAGCAGACTCTAAGAGATTGTTGACAAAGCTCCCTGCTCAAGTTGCTACTGTATCTTGGATGGATAAAAATAATGCCGCTTTCTCCTTTTTGGCTCGTGTATAACAGAGGACAAGGGAGTGGAGACTTGGGGCCAGGGTCTTATCTGCCCGGCACAGAGCCTTGAGACAGGAGCAGGGACAGGGTCGAGTGTGTTTCCTTAGCTAGGCGTGTGGTATTGCTGCAGACCTTACGGGCCAGCTGGAGGTAAACAGTGACACTTTTCCTCTGTTCTTCTCTCTACCTTAAGCAGAGCTCATGAATTACTCATGACTCTTGTCTCCTGAAAGATGCGGCATGTTTCAGAACAGCTTGTCCTTGTCCTTGCTTGTTCATGGGTCTTGTGCAAGTTATATTTAATTCAGCAAGGCGATTGGGCAGAGAGTAGGGAAGAGAGTGATAGAGAGGGAGTGTGTATGGTTATGATATGAGTAGAATGCATTTTGGGACGAGGCTCGTTGGCATAAAGTGCAGTTTGGGCTTGTCAATCAGACAGTTAGTGTAAGAAGTGGCTGGTGAAATACACTGTTAGTCCCGGGATTCAGCTGAATCTATGTGTACTGTTCAACAATTAGTAATGAATGTCCATCCATCCATCCATCCGTCCATCCATCCCTCCATCCAACCATCCAGCCATCCATCCCATCCATCCAACCAGCCATTTTCTGTACTCCCTACGCAGGGTCAAAGGGAACTTAGAGGCTTTCCCAATGGACTTGGGGGACACTACAGTCCAGGGAACTATCACACACACACACACACACACACACACACACACACACACACACACACACACACACACACGCACACTATGGACAGTTTACAGGTGACACTCATCCCACAACGCATGGCTTTGGACTGGGAAGGAAACCGGAATACCTGAATGAAACCACTAAGCCACAGTGTCTCCCAGTCAATGACTTAATGTCTCACTGATATTTTTCCTTGTAGATTTTTAAAAATACATCTTAAAATATATTAAATATATTGCCTTCACACCTGTGGACAATATAAACAATGTGTATACAAAATACACCTAAAGCCCCTGAACATGCTTGGGGATAGTTTCTGTGTGTGTGTGTGTGTGTGTGTATAAGAGAAGCCAAAATCAGACTATGAGAAAGGAATAAGAAAAGGAGTATGTGATTTTTATGCATTTATAACTCATAATATAACAATATAACATTTCTATTATAGTACAATATATATAGTGCTTTTGACCAGCACACTGGTGTTCAATTGGTGGACTTTTCAATCAGTATAAACAAATGAATTCTTTTTACCGTGTAAAATGAGTCAGGATGCTGTTAACGTTTATTTTTATGTCTGTTAGGATAACCATACTCGGAATTTTAGTGTTTGGCGATAACAGCAAGCAAACTCTAAGCACTTGGAGCATCTCAGAGAGCAGAAATGGGTTTGATATCAGCATTTACTTTGAAGATACATAGAAACATTTGTGTGAAATGCTTATGAAAAACTACAAATTCATAAAGCTCCGAGTGTCTACTTTCATATGAGTCATTAAGCGCCACTGTGCGGTGTGACATGACAAAGAAATCCAGTGCTGAACATCAGCAAAACAGAACAGACACAAATTCCATTTTTTGGGCCTCTGGGAAAACGAGTTAAACAGACAGCAAATGAAAACATTTGTTTTCAAAGTCAGTAGGCATTAGGATTTGTTTCCTTTCACTGGTTGCTGAACCTATTTATCCGTCCAGCAATACAGTATCTGCTTGTCTGGAGCATCTGGTGTACTGGCTTGTCCACTCCTGATGCCAAAAATGACGTCATCTCTGTATAATGTAACGCGTATACAATAGTAAAACTATTAGCTAGTGAAAAAGCAGAGCGCATACGGATTCAAGTTCAGTGCCAAGATTAGTAATGATCTTTTTTTTTTGGCCAGAAACAAAAGGGTTAACCATTCTGAATGTCCTTCTCTCGAGGTACTTGAGAGAGAAGGGGTTGCTGGGTAGGACAGATGTCAGCATAGCACATCCTTCTTTTCCTTCAGTTTCCCTGCCTCTGGGTCTGTTGGGTCATCAGCTCAGCCCTCATACACACACACGCACACACACACACACACAAAAATACACCCTAGAGGACTCTTTTTCTTTCTGTGAACATGGTCATAGAGAACAGCCTGGGGGACACAGTGGACACTCAGTCAGCAGTGACCACTAACCACAAAGGAATCAGTGGCTTATGCAGGCAGCGGCACAAGGCAAGACTGAATATATATGTTACACTTTAGTGGTTTCATTATTGGCCCTTGTGGCCATGGAAGAGAAAAGACACTTCCTCACTCCTCGCTCTCCTGCTTTATACAGTCTTTTGTTCAGTACAATTATGAGAATCTGAATGACTTTTAGTAAAGTATTTAGTAAACCGGAGGAGTGATGCGGCGTGAGAAGGGACCTGACAGATTGTGCGTGGCATACAAGGGCCGCAAGAGTCGTGCGAGTTGTGCCGGTGGAGTGCTGCATGTGTGTGTGTGTGTGTATTTCACAGTCCACAGGCTGACAGATGACCACTTCAAATGCTGCCGTGTGATCTGACAAATGAACTGCTCAGAGAGACAGTCCCCCCCCCCCACCATTTGTCCCTGCTGGATGGATTTGAATATTCATACTTTAAAGAGGCAAAACTGACATTCAGGGCTTTCACTGTGTCCTCCAAAATATTAACGTCCTCTGAACATCTATAACAGGAACGATCGAAATCCAAATCGGGAACGGTGGCATAGCAACGCCTCGATCGAATAGCCGAGCTTGAATCGGTATCATAATTAAGAATTGAAGTGAGGATTAATGACGGCCGATTCAATTTCCATTCAATTTTCATTTGCAAACACTAAATGATTAGATTAAGCTTTGCCATGCTCCATTACGCTGATACAAATCTATACAAGACAAGAGAGGCAATATGGTTGCTAATGTGATGATTATTCCATTCTGCTGTGTGTGAATTGCTGTTTATCTCTGATTGAGATGGTAAGACATTCAGCAGGCAGAGGAGGCTGAATGAAGTCTTTTCATTTTGAAGGTTTTTTTTTTTCCAACACACACACAGACACAGTAATCCCAGGCAACTTCATAATGATTATTTAAATTCGACGAGCTATCTGAATGCAGGGAAATCCAGGGATAGGACAGAACAAACCTTTGTTAAAGGCTTTTCACACTGCGACACCCCGGGTCGCTCTAAACGCTGCTTATAACCCTGGGTAGAGGTGGTTGTGCTGCTGAATGTGTACAGCGTAAAACGGCGCGGTGTTAGGATGTTACACTTTAGATGCTTAGCAACAGACAACCAATCAGAAACTCAATGAGTGCCTCATATGACATGAAAACCATGACGGAGCAACACAAGCTCGACTGGTGGCAAAACAATGAACACCGCAGACCTGTGCACCGTAGCGAAAATGACAGAAAATACATGACACCAAAAAATTAGCATACATCAAAATTAGCATACACCGATCAGGTATAACATTGTGAGCAGTGAGGTGAAGTGAATAAGACTGATGATCTCCTCATCATGGCACCTGTTAGTGGGTGGGATATATTAGGCAGCAAGTGAACATTTTGTCCTCAAAGTTGATGTGTTAGAAGCAGGAAAAATGGACAAGCGTAAGGATTTGAGCGAGTTTGACGAAGGGCCAAATTGTGATGGCTAGACCACTGGATCAGAACATCTCCAAAACTGCAGCTCTTGTGGGGTGTTCCCGGTCTGCAGTGGTCAGTATCTATCAAAAGTATCCTTTACGTCCTGTAAGTTGAGAAATGGAGGATCTGCTGCTAACGTCTTGGTGCCAGATACCACAGCACACCTTCAGGGATCTAGTGGAGTCCATGCATCGACAGGTGAGGGCTGTTTTGGCAGCAAAAGGCGGACCAACACAATACTAGGCAGTCGGTCATGATGTTATGCCTGATCGGTGTATAGATCAACTACACAGCAAACAAGAAAGATTACAAAAGTTAACAATACGTTCTCAGGCGCAGGACGACAGACCCGTCTCTTTTCTTACTCATGTGAAAGCGTGAGACAAGCTGTTATTAATTGAAAGCAGTCGCACGCTGAATTTATGCGGTCATGGTTGTTCATAATGCAAATAAACCCTGCTTTTAATCCCGGGTAGAGGAACGTTTCAAACTTGGACGTGTGCCAAGACCTACCCGGGGTTATGAAACCCAGCTCCGAAGCTTTGCATTGCGGTGTGAAACGATGCAGTGTTAGAATGTTACCGCTAGTTGCTTAGCAACAAGAAAAAAGATGTTGTGCTGTATTTATCCAATCGTGGTTGTTTATTATGCAAATATGTAAATAAGAATATGTATGTAAATCCACGGGTTTAGGAACGTACAGAGTGAAATGTCAGATTATAAATAGTCAGGATTAATTGGTAAGCCCGGGTCAAGTATCTGCAGTGTGAAAGGGGAAACAAGATATCCCAGGATTCCCTTTACCTGGAGTTTACCATCACCCAGGGGAACTAGTTCAGGTGTGTTAATGATATGCTAAGTTGTCACGATCTTCCTGTTGTGTTAAATATATCTAAGTGCTTCAGATACACAGATCAGGCGTAACATTATGACCACCTGACTAGTGTCGTGTTGGTCCCCTTTTTTGCTGCCAAAACAGCCCTGACCTGTTGAGGCATGGACTCCGCTAGATCTAGGAAGGTGTGCTGTGGTATCTCTATGGGTCCCACCTTGAAATTTACAGGACTTAAAGGATAATTACAGGACTTAATGGATACTTTTGATAGATACTGACCACTGCAGACTTTTGAGATGGTCTAGCCATCACAATTTGGCCCTTGTCAAACTCGCTCAAATCTTTACACTTGCCATTTTTCCTGCTTCTAACACATCAACTTTGAGGACAAAATGTTCACTTGCTGCCTAATATATCCCACCCACTAACAGGTGCCATGATGAGGAGATCATCAGTCTTATTCACTTCACCTCTCACTGCTCACAATGTTATACCTGACCAGTGTATGTATACAGCTTAATATGTAATGGGCAAGTTTGCTAAATAAGTTAACTATGTAACTAGAAATGTATTTAAACAAACATGAGCTAGCTAGCCAAAGAAACTAGCATGCTACTGAATCCTCAACAGTATTTAGCTTATGGTATATAGATATATATATCCAGCTAATAGTACACACATTTTGTTGGAAATGAAGGTGGTTCACTTTAGCATAGCTAACTTGGTTAGTTAGCATAAGAACAAAAGTTCTTTTTTTCACAAGATGACTCACTTATTTACATTTATTTTTTTTGATAGTTTCTTTTACTCAAGTGTATTATTAGTACACTAGCAAGACCTTTACTTACGTCAGTATGATGTGTAATCTTTCGCTAGCTAACTAACTAATCGCTAGCCAATGGTCACAGTTATATAAAAAGCACTTTTACCTTCACAATATTTACAATCTTAAGCACGAATTCTTAGCCATGTTTTAACCACGATGATCCTTAAACTTTAATCGTGATCTTACTTTATTTTTTTACCCAATTTTTTATATCTTCAAAATACATAGTGATATCGAACCCATTTCTACTCTATTGGATGCCCCAAGTGGAAAATTGTTCAATCATGAAAAGAGCAGATTACTGCTAAGCTCTGTGTGCTGATAAACCAAGCAGCTGAATTCCACAGATACAGAGACAAAAAGACCGCTATCACTTTATCATAGAGTGAAACACAAGAAATGTTTGAATCTTAGCATTCAAGTCATTAAGGCACTGGGTTGTTGATCGGAGGATCGAGTTTCAAGCTCCACTGCTGGGCAATTGAGCAAGGCCCTTAACCCTCTCTGCTTTTTGGACAATTTCATGCTCCCAACTTTATGGGAACAGTTTGGGGATGACCCCTTCCTGTTCCAACATGACTGCACACCAGTGCACAAAGCAAGGTCCATAAAGACATGGATGAGCGAGTTTGGTGTGGAGGAACTTGACTGGCCTGCACAGAGTCCTGACCTCAACCCCATAGAACACCTTTGGGATGAATTAGAGCGGAGACTGCGAGTCAGACCTTCTCGTCCAACATCAGTGCCTGACCTCACAAATGCGCTTCTAGAGGAACGGTCAAAAATTCCCATAAACACACTCCTAAACCTTGTGGAAAGTCTTCCCAGAAGAGTTGAAGCTGTTATAGCTGCAAAGGGCGGGAAAACTCCATATTACATTCATGTGCATGTAAAGGCAGACGTCCCAAAACTTTTGGCAATATAGTGTATGTGTGGTGATAATAAAGGCTTTTTGCACTCTGTTCTTCTTCTTCTTTATTATAATCTGTCAATCTGCCCGTGTTTAGCATTGAATTTCTTTGTCATGTCACAATCCACAGTGGTACTTAATGACTCTTGTGAAAGTGGGTTTTTTTCACACAAATGTTTAAAGTAAATGTTGATATCAAAGCCATTTCTGCTCTCTGAGATGCCCTAAGTGCTTGATTATAAGCATCTAAAAATTCAAGTGCTTGTTGCACTTGAAGGCTATCCAGCAGAGGGAAAAACATCGCCAAAGCCAACAGCATCCTGACTCATTTTATATCAGACTTACGGCCATAAAATAATCCATTTCTTTATTCTGATTAAAAACGGAACACCAGTAAAAAGGGTTAAATATGGGAGCTTTTTACATCACACATGAGCAAAACCTACTTTTCCCCCCAGACTGTCATTTCTGCTGTAATAGCTTTGATCCACTACAAAGAAGAGCCGCTAACACGCTGAATGAACCTAGCTAGCTAAAAGCCTGACAGTTAATAAAATAACCAGCGGTTAATTCAATATCAAATCCATTTAGCCAACGCCTGACTGAAATGGATTAGAAGTACAACTGCTAGTTATGCGCGACAGAGGACAGCTAAAAGTACGCTACATTTCATTAAACAGTTGAGTTACTCGACATGAATGATCGTTGGTATTTTATGTGAAATTTAAAATGTGAATGTTTTCTGTTTCTGTAGTTCTTCTAATAGTGTGGATCAGTTTAATTCAGTTTTAATTTTATGTTAAGTGTGTTTAATAATAGACATTGTCTCAAAGCAGCTTTACAGAAATATAAAAATTCTGAATAAAAATGTATTTATTTAAAAATTTATTTTTTAAATAATTTATATACAGAATATAAATTATTAATTTATTAAATCTATTTAAAAATTATCTTTAAAATAAATATATATATATATATATATATATATATATATATATATATATATATATATATATATATATATATATATATATATATATATTTATATATGTTTAAATATGTTTAAAATTTAAATAATATATAAGTTAACATTTTTTAATTAATATTTATCCCTAATAAGCAAGCCTGAGGCAGTGGAGGGAAGGAAATGTGTATTTAATCATTTATATTTAATAATTTATTTACAGAATATCAATTATTCCGTTATGAAATCTATTAAAAAATATGTTTAAAATGAAAAAAAAAACAGTTTAAAATTTAAGTAAAATATAAGTATAAAACTTGAAATTATTATTTATCCCTAATGAGAAAGCCTGAGGTGACGGTGGGAAGGAAATGTATATTTATAATTAATTTAATGTAATTTAATATATTTATAGTTGATATGTTTAATAATTTATTTACAGAATAGAAATGATTGTTATTAAATGTATTTTTAAAAATATGTTAAAAATAAAAAATATATATGTGTTTAAAAATAGGTTTACAATTTAAACAAAATATAACTTTAAAATTTAGAAATTAATATTTATCCCTAATAAGCAAGCCTGAGGCAGTGGTGGGAAGGAAATACAGAATATAAATGATTCAATTATGAAAGCTATTAAAAAATATATTTGAAATAAAACAAAGTTTAAAATAAATTTCAAATGTAAGTAAAATATAAGTATAAAATCTGAAATTATTATTTATCCCTAATGAGAAAGCCTGAGGCGCCGGTGGGAAGGAAATGTATATCTGTAATTAATTGAACCTCTTATATTTATAATTTATATTTAATAATATATATACAGAATATTAATTATTAAATTATTACATTTATTTCAAAATATGTTTAACATAAAAAAGGTTAAAAATAAGATTAAAATTGAAGGATAAAAAATTAAAATTTGACATTTATATTTACCCCTAATGAGAAAGCCAGAGGCAAAGGTGGGCAGGAAATGTATATATTTATAATTTAGATGCTGAACACCAGCTCTTCAGTAACTGCACTTGCACCCTTGTAAAGGATTCTTTTACCACCTCTGGTGCAATTTAGCATTTTGGATGTCTATTAAAATGTCTGCCATTTCATTATAAACACTAAATAGAAATGATTCATATGTTGGATCAGAACAAATACAGGTGAAAGTGATAATGGGGGACATGACAGAGGCAGAGCTGGGGCAGGAATGAACAGGAGTTGGAGAAGGTGCTGCGACAGCTATCAAGAGGAGACTAATGACGTGTGTGTGTGTGTGTGTGTGTGTGTGTGTGAGGTGTGAGTGAAACATTTGAGCTCCGGAGGGTTTCTATTCTTTGATGTGAGTGCCCTTAGGCTCCAGCTACAGGGCATAGAACATGCTTTTAATCTGTCAATCATCCACTCGGGATTCATAGTTTCCATGGCATTTCCGTGTCCGTCTTATCTGTAGTGCTGTTAGACGCCGTTAACAGCACAGGTGATACTTCAGTCAAGATTAAATTCATCATTTCTTTAGGAAGAGCTTGCTTCACTTTATTTGGAATCGAATCGAATTGAAGCCGAATAATGTCATGTGCTTGTCCCTTTATCGTGTCCCTTGCTTTGTCTGGAAAATTGTTGAATCATGAAAAGAGCACACTATTGTTAAGATTTGTGTGCTGAGGGACCAAGCAGCTCAGTTCCACAGAGAAAGACAGCTGTCACTTTATCATGGAGTGAAACGCAAGGAATTTGGGAATGTTATCCTTTTTTCCTGATATTTTAGAAATAAATAATTTGTTTATACTGTCAATTTCAGTGCCAGTGTATTGATGTAATAATCTCTCAATATCTCTATCTCTATCTCTATCTCTCTCTCTCTCTCTCTCTCTCTCTCTCTCTCTCTCTCTCTCTCTAATAGCTCTGAGAGATGATTTCCGCCAAGCCCCGAGTGATGTGGTGGTCGCTGCCGGTGAACCCGCCGTGCTGGAGTGTATCCCACCACGCGGTCATCCAGAGCCCAGCATCTCCTGGAAGAGGAACAACGTCCGAGTGAGCGACACAGACAGCAGGATCTCTGTGAGTCTTCAGCAATCTATTGATTAGAGCCTGAGCGACTTAGATGAGGGGGGAAAAAATAAGCAGAGAGCGCTGATTGCCAAGTGCTTATTAGAGCTTGACCCCTGATCTGACATGACATCACCGTCTGGCTCTCAGAAGAGTCAGGATTAGCTCGAAGAAGGTGCATCAGCATCTTTAGTAATCGCTTGTGTCTTCTCCGAGTAAGATTGCGTTTCGAACAGGTGTTATTGTCATTACGGCTGAAGACGTGCATCCAAATCAGGAAGCAAATTGCTCCGAGAAGAAAGAGCACTGATTGATGTTCCAGAGCGCTTTGTCGATTGTAAGTGTGTAGTGAAAGTGTAACTGTCAGCAAGCAGCAGAAGTGTGATTGCTTTGTGCTGTCGCAGATGCGCGGCGGAAAGCTGATGATCTCACACACCCGGAAGAGTGACGCAGGGATGTATGTGTGCGTGGGATCCAACATGGTGGGACAGAGGGACAGCGATCCGGCTGAGCTAGTGGTTTTCGGTGAGGGACTTTGCTCCTCGTGTATTCAGTCAAGTGAAATATGTCATGTGAAAGTAAGAGTCAGTATGTGATCTTATTATGTTGTGTGTGTGTGTGTGTGTGTGTGTGTGTGTGTGTGTGTGTGTGTGTGTGTGTGTGTGTGTGTGTGTGTGTGAGCAGAGAGACCAGTGTTCATTCGTAGGCCGGTGAATCAAATAGTGCTGGCAGAGGATACAGTGGACTTCCTGTGCGAGGTCCATGGAGATCCGGCTCCCACAATCCGCTGGAGGCGTGAAGGTGGAGAGCTGCCTCGTGCCAGGTCAGAAACCAGCTCTCAGAACACCCTAAAACTTGTACAAAGCAGAAGTCACACGTGAGTCTATTAAAATCAGCTGATCTTGCTTTCAGTAGACTCAAGTGTGTCTCCTGCTTGACTGGAACAAAAACCCGCACCCACAACAGCCCTGTGTGGATAAGATCGGACACCCTCTAAGGTGTTTATTTTTTAATAAGGCGTGGCCACAAATGTACCCTGATCAGGTATAACATTGTGAGCAGTGAGAGGTGAAGTGAGTAAGACTGATGATCTCCTCATCATGGCACCTGTTAGTGGGTGGGATATATTAGGCAGCAAGTGAACATTTTGTCCTCAAAGTTGATGTGTTAGAAGCAGGAAAAATGGACAAGCGTAAGGATTTGAGCGAGTTTGACCAAAAGGGCCAAATTGTGATGGCTAGACCACTGGATCAGAGCATCTCCAAAACTGCAGCTCTTGTGGTGGTGTTCCCGGTCTGCAGTGGTCAGTATCTATGAAAAGTGGTCCAAGGAAGCAACAGTGGTGAACCGGCGACAGGGTCATGGGCGGCCATGGTGAAGGATACAAGCGAAGGCTGACATCCAACAGACGAGCTACTGTTGCTCAGATTGCTGAAGGAGTTAACGCTGGTTCTGATAGAAAGGTGTCAGAATACACAGTGCATGACGGGTCAGGGCTGTTTTGGCAGTAAAAGGGGGACCGACACGATATTAGGCAGGTGGTCATAATGTTATGCCTGATCGGTGAGATGCCCCAAGTGCTTGTTCATAAGCATCTAAAATGTGAAGGTGTATCTTTCAACCACTAAAAATCTGTGTAAGATTATCCCAACAGACGTAAAAAAAACAGCTCGACAGCGTCCTGACTCATTTTACATCAGAATTAATTCCTTTGTTTATACCACTTGGAAAAATGTGAGTGGAATTAAACATTAGAGAGGACGACGCTACACCACTGGCGGTCACTCTGATCTAATTGAGTTGATTTCTCCGTGCCTATATGCTAGTTGTTGACCACAGAGCAACTGTAATATAGGCACAGGGATAAATAATTGGTGGCCATCGCTTATCCACCACGTCCCCAGAGATCGTCCAGTTTTTGAAATCTCTTCAGACATCACACTGACGTGAATATTACTCATGTACGTAATTTTATAGTGAGGATTAGTTGTTATTTTTAGCATTTATTGCATGCCTTATTACCCATGTTTGCGGTTTTAAATCACCCATTGGGATGAATAAAGTATCTATCTATAAATTTTACTGATCAGTCGTAGTGTACACGGTTCTATCTGCTCCATAAGGCAGTGGACGGAAAGAACCCGAACGGTTTCAGTGAAGCACAATGGTTTTCGAGGTGAGGGCTGATGAGCGAGTGTATGTGCAATTCCTCACACCTCACACGAAGCTGTGATTTGTTCCTTTCTTCGGGTGGGTGTAGATTCGAGATCCGCAGTGACAACACTCTCCGTCTGCTGAAGGTGCGAGAGGAGGACGAAGGGACGTACACGTGCGTGACAGAAAACAGTGTGGGGAGAACCGAAGCTTCGGCGACGCTGCAGGTCCACGGTACGTAAAAACCCATATGACTTACACACGCATACCCACACCCAATTCATGACGAGGCACATGTGGGCACTCTGCAGCACTCATAAAATATAAAGCAGATGTCTGTGTTAATGGGTTTGTGTGTATGCTCATGCTTGATTTCCATTAAGCTGATCTGATTACGGCTCTTTGGGCCTGTCGGATGCCATCAGTGTTATCTGGGGGAATTCAGACGGATGGAGCGTGTTTATAAGCTTCTCGTTCTCTGTCACAGACACTACATGCCGCTTGTGGTAAAGCATATGGATTACTACATCTGACAGCCATTAGGGAAGCAGCGCGGGCCAAGCGATGGAGAGCAGAGTATTAATAGAATTTCTTTGTGTGTGTGTGTGTGTGTGTGTGTTGTGAGGATATGTATATTTGCACATTTTGACTTTTCAGGGACATTTTGACTTGATGAAAAACTAAATAAAAAGTCAAAATGTTTCCGGTTTGTTGCTGAGGTTGAACTTTAGGAATCGCATTTAATTGAATTAATAATTAAAAAAATGATGACAAACATGAATGCCTAAGGTTAGGTAAAGGCTTAGGGTTATTTATGTACAGGAAACAGAAGTCAGAAGATATCTTTCAAAAAAATATGCAAAACCAACGTGTTTATGTGTGTGTGTGTGGGGAGAGAGAGAGAGAGAGAGAGAGAGATCATAAGGCATTTTTCCAGGCTTTTTGAAATGGTTATGAGGATTAATGAGATAAAAATCGTCCCATTGTTCTTAGCGTATTTCGGTGCAGTAGAGATAGAAGTTTCAATTAACATCCATCAGCAGCCAGACGATGATGCACAGAGTGAAACCCAGATGCTTTCGGAAGAGCAGAGCGAGCCTTTTTGTTTTTTTTCCCCCTCGTAATGGATGCTTCATCTCGGCCATCATCTTTAAACTGTCCTCTGCTCAGTAAGCCCTGGAATGACTTAATGTCCTCCAGATTAGGGCTTGGCCACCCACACATCTGTTGTTTTTCCATTCATCAAGAGAGAGTATCGTTTTAAAGCCAGCCAAAACCCTCCCGTGACTTAGTAGTGACTCAGTCATGTGACCACTAAAGAACCCCACTGTCTGGATCATCCAAAATTTATCGGACACGGAGCAAGAATAGGAAATGAGGCGTGGAGGTGATATTAAGTTCAAACTCTAAATATTTCATCCTTCAGAGGAAGATTTCTTCTGTACGGCTCATTATCTCAGTCTCTAAATCTGATGTACACTTTCTGGTCCTGTGAATGGCTGAGTTAATTGGCCCTCTCTCTCTCTCTCTCTCTCTCTCTCCTTGTCTCTCTGGAATATTGTGGTAATCGGCGCCTTATTTTATTCTCCTTTTTGTCGCTGGATTGCTGTGGTAATCGTTCGCTTGTCACACTAGACAATTGTTCTCTTGGAACTCAGTTTTCCTGGTTGCCTTCACCGTGCAAGTGCTTATTTGCGTGGGAGTCCGATAGTTCACTCTAGATTCTCTCTCCATTTCTTTTTCTCACACCCTCTGCAACACGCCTGCTATGTTTATATGCCTGCTGTGAAATTTCTTGAGCAGCAGGATAGAAGACTGGTTATCAAAACAAAGGCCCACACAGCTCCGTGGCTTAGAAATCCATAGGACGGCTGTGGCTGTGCGTGGATTTTTCACGGCTTGCCGACCGACGAATTTACAGATCGTCTCGGAAAACTTGCGAAAAAAACATAATGCGTCTAATTTATACTCTGATTTATCAAGAGACCAAACACGGGAGGGGTTGAGGCAGCTAACATGAGCTGGTTTGTAATCTTTTTGCTGCTGGCAGCTCTCACGTTCGGTACAGCCGTCTTGCCAAAACAAGTTCCAGCAGTGTGGAAGCAGAGGATAAATTAGATGGGAGTGCAGGGGAGTGGAGCTCCTATACTATAATTTGATAGAAATGTAAATCATAGCCTGGCATAATGGTAATAATAATAATCATTTTGATGTAATACAGTATTGTGCTGCTTTCGTATCGGAACTGTTTTCCTTCGCTCACAGGAAATTACTGTGTAGAAATTGAATCATTAAAGAGAAAGTGTGTTAATTTTAACAAAGGCTACTGACAACAGCTGTAGTTAGCTAAAATAACTGTTCCTTACTGAACAGTACACAATGTGCTGGGAAAGTATTCGAAACTTTTTGCAGAATATATTGCACTTAAGGGGGCATGGTGGCTTGGTGGTTAGCACGTTTGCCTCACACCTCCAGGGTTGGGGGTTCGATTCCCGCCTCCGCCGTGTGTGTGTGTGGAGTTTGCATGTTCTCCCTGTGCCTTGGGGGTTTCCTCCGGGTACTCCGGTTTCCTCCCCCAATCCAAAGACATGCATGGTAGGTTGATTGGCATCTCTAAATTGTCCGTTGTGTGTGTGTGCCCTGCGATGGGTTGGCACTCCGTCCAGGGTGTATCTTGGCTTGATGCCCAATGACGCCTGAGATGAGGTGACCCGAGAATAGTTTGGATAAGCGGTAGAGAATGAATGAACTTTTTTTTTTGGCCACATACAGTGATTGAAAAGGACAGATTCAAATTATGTTTTCTTAATTTTTTTATCAATCTATTAAAAATTGCTGATTTAGACAGGATTGTGTCAGATTGTTGGATCTCAGGTGCGTCCTGCTGGCTTGGAATACTTTAGGATATCTCTAGAACGTGACTTGTAGTGGCAAGGGCAAGAGTAAAAAAGAGTTTATTGTACTGCTGCGCGAAAGGGTCCATCGATCTCAGAGATATCTCAGAGAGGAAGGGCGTCGATTGTTCGTCACACTTAGTTTTTATAGATGTCTATCTAAACCAGAGATTTAAGAAAAAAAGGAACTGACTCCTTATAAGGTAACAAAAATATTCATTCATTGTCTACCGCTTATCCGATCTACTCTCGGGTCACGGGGAGCCTGTGCCTATCTCAGGCGTCATTGGGCATCAAGGCAGGATACACCCTGGACGGAGTGCCAACCCATCGCAGGGCACACACACACTCTCATTCACTCACACACTACGGACAATTTAGAGATGCCAATCAACCTACAATGCATGTCTTTGGACCGGGGGAGGAAACCGGAGTACCCGGAGGAAACCCCCGAGGTACGGGGAGAACATGCAAACTCCACTCACACATGGCAGAGGCGGGAATCGAACCCCCTTGGTGCTAACCACCAAGCCATTGTGCCCCCTTCAAAAGCATTCATTGGATACTTAATTTCGTTTTTCTCAGCTAAGCAGTTGACCTTGGTTAGCGGCACCCTATTTTTCCATTACACTAAGGTCCAACTATGGCAAAGTCAGGTGACTTCAGGTACATGAATAATTTAGAAAGGCACACCCCTGTGTCCGTACAGTCCCACGAGTCACAGTGCACGCATAACCAAAAACCAAGCAATGATGTCCAAGGAACTCTCCACAGTCCTCAGATATTGGTGAGACATAGATGTGGTCAAGGGCATGAACACCATTTTCAAAACCTTTGAATATTCCCTGGAGCACAATGGGCTCTATCGTTATGAAATTGAAATAGTCTGAGTTTGTGAGCAGGCTCAGTAACCGAAACAAGAATGGCTCTGGTCAGAAAAGTGACCAAGAACCCAATAACCACTTTAACAAAGATTCAGCCGTCCTCCACAGAGATGGAAGAACCTGCCGGAAGGACAACTATACTCCATCAATCAAGCCTTTATGGAAGACTGACTAGACAGAAGTTACTCCTGAGTAAAAGGCATATGGAAGGCACTTAAAAGATTCTGAGAGCATGAGGAAAACACTCTCTGGTGACTGAAATCTTTGGGCAGAACTCCAAGTGCTACGTCTGGCAAAATCTATACTGCTTATCAGCTGGTGAGAGCATCTCTGTGAGTGGAAGATTAGGAGAAATTGCGCAAATCCAGGTACAGGAGTGTATAAACTCATACTGTCAGAACTCATAAAAAAGACAGTAGACATTCACTTAAATGGGGACATATGTACACACAAGAGTCTCTAGAGTTGGAGCAAAAAAACTAAATCTACACCATATTGCCAAAAGTTTTGGGACACCCCTCCAAATCATTGAGTTCAGGTGTTGTTTTTCAGGGGTTGGGTTCGGCCCCTTAGTTCCAGTGAAAGGAACTCATAATGCTTCAGCATAGCAAGACATTTTGGACAATTTCACTTTGTGGGAACAGTTTGGTACATAAAGACATGGATGAGCGAGTTTGGTGTGGAGGAACTTGACTGGCCTGCACAGAGTCCTGACCTCAACCCCATAGAACACCTTTGGGATGAATTAGAACTGCGAGCCAGGCCAAAACTGGGACGTCTGTCTTTACATGCACATGAATGTAATATGGAGTTGGTCCGCTCTTTGCATCTGTAACAGCTTCAACTCTTCTGGGAAGGTTTTCCACAATGTTTAGGAGTGTGTTTATGGGAATTTTTGACCGTTCCTCTAGAAGTGCATTTGTGAGGTCAGGCACGGATGTTGGACGAGAAGGCCTGGCTCGCAGTCTCCGCTCTAATTCATCCCAAAGGTGTTCTATGGGGTTGAGGTCAGGACTCTGTGCAGGCCAGTCAAGTTCCTCCACACCAAACTCACTCATTCATGTCTTTATGGACCTTGCTTTGTGCATTGGTGTGCAGTCATGTTGGAACAGGAAGGGGTCATCCCCAAACTGTTCACACAAAGCATGAAATTGTCCATAATGTCTTGGTATGCTGAAGCATTAAGAGTTCCTCTCAAAGGAATTAAAGGGAACTAAAGAGATTGGCTAATTGAATAATTGTATGAATAAGCAGGTGGACAGGTGCACTTTCCTATTAAAGTGGCTAGTTGGGGTATTTTTCTTAATTTCATTTCATTTATTATATTTTTGCGCTTTTGGTTTTTGTTTTATAATAGTATAAAAGTGTCAGATTTATCACTGGTAACGGTAAAAATTCGAAATTAGAAAGCGATTAAGCGTGAATGTGTTCAAACAATTTGAGCAGCAGTAGATCAACAGAGAAAATGTCAGCTGTGTGGAAAGATTTCACAATTTCTACGAGGGACGTTGGACAAATGATTTATGATCACTTTTCATGCAAAGTATAAAGGGTGGTGGTGGGGGGGGGATGCCGAAGGACTTCTCCGCCGTTGGTTTGATGCACCACTCGAAAACGTGGCATCCCTCTCAATAATGTTTAACACAACAAAACAACAGAAGCAAAAAGCCATCTGCAGCCACAGTTTATGAAATGATGCACAAATTCACAAAGGACGGCACTGAAGCACAAAGTATAACCAAAAAATAATGGAATTCATTGCTGCGGATGAACAACTGTTCCCTGTCGACATGGATGCTGGATTTCATTTGATTGTGCTTAATTAGACACTGCTGCTGTAGATGATACTGAATTTTTCAGTACACTATATGGGCATTATAGATTCACACACACACACACACACACACACACACACACACACACACACACACACACACACACGCCCCATTTTGCTTTTAAAATAACCTCTTCTCTTCTGGGGAAGGTTAGAGCGTAGCTGTGGGGATTTATACTCATTCAGCTGCAAGAGCATTAGTGGTAGTGATGTTGGATGAGGAGGTCTGGGGTGCAGTCAGTGTTCCAGCTCATCCCAAAGGTGTTGAGGTCAAGGATCTATGCAGGAGTTCTTCCACTCCAGCCTTGCCAAACCATGCCTTTGCTTTGTGCACAGGGGCATTGTCATGCTTGAACAGATTTGTGCCTCTTAGTTCCAGTGAATGCTACAGCATACAAAGACATCCTATATATTTGTGTGCTTCTAACTTGTGGGTATAATGGTCAGGTGTCTACAAACCTTTGGTCATATAGTGCAGTTGCAGCTCACATTCCTGATTTCGTAATACACCGATCAGACATAACATTATGACCACCTGCCTAATATTGTTATGGTCCCCGTTTTGATGCCCTGACACAGCCCTGACCCGCTGAGGCATGGACTCTACTAGATCCGTGAAGGTGTGCTGTGGTATCTGGCACCAAGATATTAGCAGCAGATCCTATAAGTCCTGTAAGTTGCGAGGCGGGGCATCCATGGAGCACTTAAAGGATACTTACAGGATTTAAAGGGTACTTTTGATAGATACTGAACACAAGAGCTGCAGTTTTGGAGATGTTCTGATCCAGTGGTCTAGCCAGCACAATTTGGCCCTTCGTCAAACTCGCTCAAATCCTTACTCTTGCTCATTTTTTCTGCTTCTAACACATCAACTTTGAGGACAAAATGTTCACTTGCTGCCTAATATATCCCACCCACTAACAGGTGCCATGATGAGGAGATCATCAGTCTTATTCACTCATAATGTTATGGCTGATTGATAATATATATTTGAGAAAAGCATAATAGATGTTTCAGCTCATTTTAAATGCTTAAAATGCTTTTTTTTTGTTTGCTTGTTTTTCAGCAAAGGATTTGCTAATCTCAGACCTCTCCTCTCTTCTCCTTTCTCCAGTCCCCCCACAGATTGTCCTCCAGCCCCAGGACCAGGTCTCGGTCCAAGGACAGACTGTCACTTTCCGCTGTGGCACAAAAGGCAATCCTCCTCCAGCAGTTTTCTGGCAGAAAGAAGGGGATCAGGTACAGGTGCAGCTATTGAACCAGCTGAAATGGTTCAATGTTTTGCTTTCAGGCTCCACTTCATGCTAACTCTCAATAACAACACAGCGCTATTTGCTGATGAGCTATTATGTGTGGGTTACCGACGCCTAATCATTCTAAGCTCTCGGTGCTAATTTCGTTCAGTTTTCGGCGTCTCAACGATTTCATCCATGACTCATTAAATTCATCCAACAAGCCAGAGTCTCTCAATAAGCAGTCTCTCTGCCTTACCCGTCGCCAATGCTGATTAGGTGCGTCGCGCTGATTACTCTGAAGTGGTAAATCAAAACCTCGGCTCATTTCGGCTCAGCAGATAAAGAGGCAGAGCCGCGTCGTTATGGGACCGCGTCTCGGGGAGGACGCTTTGTGGAGAAAATGTGAAGGAGGCGGAGTGGTGGTTGTGAGGAACATCAGGTGCCAATGCTCCTCCTTCAGACCTACACAGGCTCACTCTGCACACTCTTTTGCCTGATGGTGGATTGGAACAGACTACTATTCTATAAATAGACAACAGGCCGAGTGAATGAGATGAAAGCCTCATGGGAGGCGGAGTGCAGTGCTCTTCCTGTGCAGGAATGTAGTGAAGTTAGCTTTAGTCATTTTACAGTGAGCTGGTGTGTGTGTGTGTGTGTGTGTGTGTGTGTGTGTGTGTGTGTGTGTGTGTTTATGTATGTAGGTGTATATATATATATATATATATATATATATATATATATATATATATATATATATATATATATATATATATATATATACGTATGCAGGTGTGTGTGTATATTTGTATATATGTGTGTAGGTGTCTGTGTGTGTATGTGTATATATGTGTGTGTGTGTATGTACGTAGGTGTGTGTGTGTGTGTGTGTATATATATATATATATATATATATATATATATATATATATATATATATATATATATATATATATGCAGGTGTGTGTTTGTGTATATTTGTATATATGTATGTAGGTGTCTGTGTGTGTATGTGTGTATGTATGTAGGTATTTCGGTGTGTGTGTGTGTGTGTGTGTGTGAAAATCACACTCTGCCAGCTTTATAGCAATTAGTGTTTACAGCAATACTTGGTGAATCATGTAGGAATCAGCAGTCCATTAGATTTTCCGTACTACATCAGTCATTTCTTAGAATCACTTGTTGCCTAAAGAGAGAGTACAGAATATTAATGACCACTTCATCGGAGATCACTGCAGCCCTATTTATCCGTCATATTGTAATGAAAACTGAGTCACTCTCATTTTGAAGATTTTAATTATCTCTTATTTAACACCCACGAATCACTTCATATACACAAACCTGGTTGTTTGCTATTAATATTGATGGCGTGGCATGATGGAGTCGCAGCAGGTAGCCTTGCTGCCTCACAGCTCCAGGGTCCCAGTTGGATCCTGTGCTCAGGTTACTTCTCCCCATGTCCTCTGGGTTCACCAGATCCTCCACGGTGTTTATATGTGGCTTCCTCTTTAGGTTATATCCCTTCAACTGATAAATAAAAGAATTCATTTGTATATCAATCATTATTGATGTCGGCTCCTCTGGAAGGCACTGAAGAGGGAAAGCGGGAGACATCTATTATATTATATATTGTATATCATTGTTTTAATGAAACAAATAGGCTTCTTCACGCATTACCCAGGACTCATATATCGAGGAAAGTTTAAAAACCTTTCGCTGCATGAGCATCATTAGGCGCCTTGCTCCGACAAAAAGCTGGCTCTGCACTTCTATATGCTAGCCAGAGGGTTTACAAATATGGAAGCAGGCCCAAGAGGCTTCTGTCTAAATGTATTACTCTTTAAAAAAAGCAGCACTTAGAGATCAGTTTTAAAATAGGAACCTTATTAGTGAATATATTAAAGGAATAGAAGTAGAAGTTGCTTTCAGCTGCTCCCTGTTCGGGGTCGCCACAGCAGACCAACTGGTCCACACAACAACTTGGCAAGTGTTTTATGCCGGATGCCCTTCCTGATGCAACCCTCCCATTTTTCAGGGCTTGGGACTGGCACTGCACCCAGTGGCTGGGGGTTCGAACCCAGGCCTTCTGCATGATAGGCGAGAAACCTACCACTGAACCACCAATGCCCCGAACATATTAAAGGAATATTATTAAAGGAATTTATTTTTCCTCATATATTCACAATCAGCCAAGATCTGTTCAACCCCCATAGTTTGCTTGTTATTTTTCTCTTAACCATTCAGGTAGGCAGTGTAGCATGCTGAAATCAGCACACACCTGCCCTGAAAGGCTCTGGCAAAGTAGTACTGTTCGTAAATGTTTGTATAAGTTGTAAATAAATAACAACATAAGTTTATATATAGAAATTAATTATACATATTGAGAAATTATTTATATGTAACCATATATGTGGCACAGTGGTGTAGGTAGGTAGTACTTAGGTAGGTTACTGCTTCTGTGGAGTTTTTATAACCATATGGAAAAAAGTCATGTTTTTATTTATCTATAAATAAGTCTATATATCAGTTGTGTAGTCCTCGCCATCTTCTCTATATAAGTCTGGTGACAAATGAAAAAATGACAGCTTCCAAGATGTACTAATTTTTCTCCAGAAATAAACCAACATTCATAAATCATGGGTGGTGGTGGTGGTGGTGGGGGGGGGGGGGGGGGTCGTAGACATTTCCTAGTTCCACAATCATTAAGAGAATAATTAGCAGCCATGTGTTACTGATTAAATTCATAAGATTATTTAATCAAGTGTGACCATCTTTATTAAAGCAGAACTTTTGGCAGTTTGGCGTTCTGAAGATATCAGGTGTCTGTATCATGCCAAGAAAAAATAAAAAGACATCAGCCGTGATCTCAGAAAAGCAACTGCTCATCATTCTGGGACGGGATACTGGGCCATCTCTAAACCATTTGAAATTTACTAAGAAGGATTCTTCAGATTCATCCCAAGCTTAGATCTTTAATAATAATAATAAGAAGAAGAAGAAGAAGAAGAACCCCTGAAGAGCTACATCATATGACCTTCAGGCCTCTGTTGTTGTTGTTCTTTCGGATGCTCCCTGCTCAGGGCCGCCGCAGCAGATCATTTGGTCTACATGAATGCCTTTGCTGACATAACCCACCTATTTTATCCGGTCTTGTGCCCGGCACTGAAAGTTAACTCTTCAGTGGGTGGGTTATCTCACTGCCTGGGAATCGATCCCAGGCCACAGCAATGAGAGCGTGGGATCCTTCCACTGGACCACCACGAGGCTTGAACAGGCCAATGTAAGCACAGTAAATGTTTATGTTTGTGCCAGTTATGGCTTTCAGGGCAGGGTGACTAGTTATGGAACAATATCATTTGGACTGATGAGACCAAGGCGAGAAACAAGGAGATGTTTGGTCATCATGCACAACACCATGGAAGCATGTATCACCACAAACACCCCATACCAACTGTCAAGCAAGGATGGGGGTGTTTGTTTTGCACAACAAAACCTGGGAAACTTGCAGTCATTGTGACAAAGATGAACTCACCAGAATATTCTTGAGACAAATGCGAGGCCATCTGTCCAAAAATCAGGTCAGGCAACAGGACAGTGATCCCGAACACACCAGCAAATAAACATCCGAATGGCTAAAGAAAACTAATAAACTTCAACAGCAAGCATTTACTTCAAAGTTCTTGTTACTAAAGGTGCTTCTATGTTAGTGGATTAAAGGGTGTACATATTTTTTCCCAACTTCTTGGTTTATTTTTGGAGGAAAAAATGTCTACATATTGAAACCTGTTGTGTTTTCTGTTGTCTGTTTTTATCCACGGCTATTGGTTTGGCTCGGAGAAGTTGCTGAGAAACAGACAAACTGTTATTAAAGCCTTTGTGTATTACAAAATGCTGTGACACCAGCATGATACCACATAAGTCTAGTGTATATTTCTGCACTAATGAACAGATGACATGTATTTCATAATTAATGATGTTTAAGCAAAATGGCTGAGCAAAGCAATCAAAGCAGACTGCGCTCTGTGTAAACATCAAGAGGAGCAACTACAGCATCCTCCTCCAAAACGAGCGACATGCGGCACCTCGTGCTCATTTTTTAATGATCACGATTGCTGATAAATCTCTATGCCCACAGGTTGGCCACCCTAATCACAGCTTTCTATTAAAGATAATATTTAAACTCCGTAATAGCTTAAATAGCAGCAGCAAACAAACAGAGCTAAACAAAATGTTCCATGAATCGATAATGGCATATAATCGATGCCATTAAGATATAAGGAGGAGAAAGTGCAAGCAAGTTCGAGGCAGAGGGAGTGTATAGAAAGTAAACAGTAGTTTTGTTCCATTGCTGTCTTCCTGGAGCACCTTTCCCATAGATTTCTAGCTTTATTGCAAGCAGGTGAGTGAAGAAACTCACGACATAACATGTAAACCGACAGTAGTGCCAGTAAAATGATTTCAAGTGAGTAAATGAAGATAATATTAAATGCATAGCCGCAGACCAGTCAGGGTGCCCATGCTGACCCCTGTGCACCACCGAAAACGCCAGCCATAGGAACATGAGCATCAGAACTGGACCACGGAGCAATGGAAGAAGGTGGCCTGGTCTGATGAATCACATTTTGTTTCACATCACGTGGATGGCCGGGGGCGTGTGTGTGGCTTACCTGTGGAACACATGGCACTATGGGAAGAAGGCGAGACGGTGGAGGCAGTGTCATGCTTTGGGAAATGTTCTGCTGGGAAACCTTGGGTCCTGCCATCCATGTGGATGTTACTTTGACACGTACCACCTACCTTCCCTTTCATGGAAACGGTATTCCCTGATGGCTGTGGCCTCTGTCAGCAGGATAACGCGCCGTGCCACAAAGCAAAAATGGTTCAGGAATGATTTGATAAGCACAACAACCAGTTTGAGGTGTTGACTCCGCCTCCAAATTCCCCAGATCTCAATCCAATCCAGCATCTGTGGGACATGCTGGACAAACAAGTCCGATCCATGGAGGCCCCACCTCGCAACTTACAGCACTTACTATTGGAGTCCATGCCTCGACGGGTCAGGACTGTTTTGGCAGCAATATTAGGTGCACAATATTAGGCAGGTGATTATAATGTTATGCCTAATTGGTGTATGACTCTTTAACCTAAGAATGATGAATTTAGTTAGGCCACTTTCAACACACACCAGTGCATTACTACTGGTGCCACAGCTCGCTTCATTTTTAATCAAGGAAACTAATGCTCATATACACAGAAGTGTCAGTGGAACATGAGGGATGGGCGTGTGTGAAATTAGGCCTGCTGTAATTACTACCCATCTCAGTTAAAAACAAGGAACAAACAGCACACATTGCTTTGGAAGTGCAGTAACACAGTTCAGCATTACCTCACAAACAGGGCTGTACATTTCACCGAGCTCCATCTTGCAGAAATGTGACCAACTAAGGAGCATGTCGTCTACTCCCTCTACACAAACTCTCTAATGTCAAGCTCCTGAAATTTGCGGATCACAGGATGATCATCAGGTGGTTCATCTGATACAACAACGAGGCTGTATACATGAGGGAGGTGGATTGACTTTCTCTCAACCACAACAACCGGGAGCTTAACCCTCTTTAAAATATTACGATGGTGGACTTCAGGAAAAATCCCCAGACTGTGCTTCACAGTGAGATCCTTGAAGTTCTTTAGGTTTCTGGGGATCATCATCTACCCCAACCTGAAGTGAGAGACATATTGTCCATCATAAAAAAGTGCACATCAAAAGGATGGGCTTCTTATGTCAGTTAAAGAAGGATTGTTAACCCAGTTCTACACAGCTGTTAGTGAGTCTGTCCCTTTGGGGTTCCATCACCATCTGGTTTGGTTCAACCACCAAGCATGACTACAGCAGATAATCCAGACTATGTCCAAAACTTATACACTGCTTGAGTCAGTAAACCAGGAGTTAATATTATTCCAGACCACTGACATCTTCTGGGACAAATATCAGTGGGTCATAACAATCAGACTCTATTCTATGACTGAACAACAACAACAACAACAACAAAACAACAACAATAATAATAATAATAATAATAATAATAACATTTCTTGAAATGCAGGACAATATCATTGTCATTATCAGTGCGCATTATGCATCTTTTTCCGTACTGTGCAAGAGATTTTTGCTCATATTTAACGAAAGAATACCTGTGTACCACAGACTAGATTGCTTATACAACTAATAATATTAATAACATTAACAACAATTTTAAAAAATGAATAATAAAAAATTAATAGAAAAATATTAGATGCTAAATAATAATAAAAAATACATATATATTATTTATTAATGTTTCTTATTTTGTGTGTGTTTGTATGTATGTGAGAGAGTTTCTAACTATAATAATAATAATAATAATAATAATATTATTATTATTATTATTATTGTTTAGCATCTAATCATTTATCATTATAACTATATATTATTATATTATTATAACTATATTTTATTATTAATATTTATTGTTATTAACAATAATAATTGTTGTTGTTAGTTAAATTATTAAGTGTATAAGCAATTTAATCTGTGGTAATAATAATAATAATAATAATAATAATAATAATAATAATAATAATAATAACAATAATAATAATTATTATTGTTATTATTATTATTATTATTATCATATCTTGTATTATTAGTTAATATTGTCACAAAACGCTGCTGATGAGCTGAGCTGACGGAGACGGAAGCACGGTGTTCGTGCCGGTGTAAAGAAATCAGACCCAACGCGGAGTTGGACGGCGGACAGGGGTTTTATTAAACAAAAGAACATATAGCACACAGAGATAACACAAAGACGAGGACTGGCAAAGTAACAAAGACAGACGGCCACTATAAATAAGGAACATGATTACAGACACATTAGGAACAGGTGACAGGCATGAACACATTAGGGAAAGGCGTGGCTAGAACAAACACATGACTAAATAAACAAAACCCCTGCTGAAGGCCCCCTAGTGGTCCATCGGGGGCACTTGCCCCCATAACAAATATTTATCATCTATTATTTATCTACTTGATGCTACATTAATGTTTACAATTTTTGAAGTGTGTGTGTGTGTGTGTGTGTGTGTGTGTGTGTGTGTGTGTGTGTGTGTGAGTCCGGAGTTAAATTCTTTGTGTGTCCTCTGATTTTATTGAGATTAATTTCCGGGCTCACGTCTCATGTGTATCTCTCAAGTCTTGAAGCACTGCCTTGTGAGAACTACAGTACTGCGACATTTAAGTCTGTGAACAAACCCAAAGTTTCCTCCTAAGCCGCTCTGATGTTAGTCGCGAGCCAGTCATGGCAGCTGGGAGCCTTGGAATGGAACTTGTTCCGCATAATAGACCACAGTCCAATAGCACATTATCAGGACGTCCCTTTGACGACTGGAGATAAGAGGGAGGTAAAATAAAAATCCTTCCAAAACTACCAAGGTCTGAAAGACATCCAAACAGGAAAATACGGCAAGAAAAATACAGTACAACAAACAGGAGAAAGGCAAGAGGCTCAAAACTGCAGGCGACAACAGATGAGGGCAAAGATCATGAGAATATAAAGAATACTATAATTATATGACCATCAGCATTACTTTCAACATACAAACCGTAGACCGTTCAAGTTCTTTGAGATTACGTAACAGCTTGCCCTGGTTTAGCGTGCATTTGTCGTGCCATGCAATCCTACAAGCCTCGTGGATTGTGCTAATGCACAAATTAGACATCAATTTTTATCTATTTTTATTCACCCAAATAAAATATCTAAATTGGATATGACCGCTTTTGTTGAAAAATGTTCCACGGGACAAAAAAAAATGTTGTTGAATAATCCATTTAGAGAGGATAAACTGCTAAAAACATCTTTTTAGCAATAAGCATCTCAGCCTGAGGTTTATTATGGAATTTTATTCAATCTTTCAGCAGCCCTTCAGCGTTTATTCACAACAATTTCCCAGTAGTCTAAGGTGTTTTGCATATCTTAAAATATTTCCCAGTATTCACAGAAGGCACAGTGTTAGCAGGACTAGATTTGAAAGGGTATTTTATCAGCAAGCCCAGGGGCTAATGATTACATTTTATTAAATGGGATTATGGGACAATTATATAAAATGGATGAAATCCCATTGTTCCGATGGCCTGATTTTCTGATTCGGTCACCTTGGGTACAGAAATAAGGCTCACTCACACCTCTGTGGTTTAGAGACCAATATTTGATTATATAGTCCTAACACATGCTGAATGTCTTTATAAGGTAGACATCTGAAGGAATTCTTTACGGCAAAAGAAACACAACTGACAAATTTACTAAAAGTGGGGTTTGGATTTTTGTTCGCTTTTAAAGCTGCACCAATTCTGCAGAAAAAGAAAGAAATGTTTTTACGTTACATTTTCCCAGGCATCTTGGAGATCCTGCAGCCCTTGGCTGTCGCTCTTGCTCCTGTTTCTGCAGATAAAACCAGACAGCCTGCATTATGGTGTCAATCTAAAAAGTGCTGCATTACTTTACTAAGCCACACAAACAGTGTACATTTCTGTGTAAGGTTTAAATTGGCCTTTTTCTACTCACAGATCAATAACGAAGGCATAAAAATAAACATCTGAGGCAAACGTTTGTATTAAAATATTCTTTACCTCTTTCTATATAAGAATAAAAGGTGAAAGTTACAGTAGAAAAGCAGGGGAAACGAAAATACTAGTGTATTTGTATGTATACTTACATTACTGTGGCGTTGAGTCTGTGCTGATCTTGGCTGTTATGTTAAAGTAAATGTTAAGAATGGAATTGAAATAAATGACACTTTTTGTCATTGAGATTTGGAGTCAAAGATATCAGCGGTGAAATTTCTGGCTTTTTATGCCCGTAAAATGGCTCCAGGTCTCAGAGACAAAGTCAGACGGTTTCAATCAATGGCACATCTAAATTTGTGGCGAGGTTGCGTGTAGTGACGATGCCTCACAGCTTCGAGCGTCATGGTTCGATCTTGAGCTCAGGTTACAGTCTGTGTCTGAACTTCACATGTTCTCTCTGTATCTGTGTGGGTTTCGTCCGGGTTTTCTACCACCTCCCTAGTGTCATTTGATTGATCACTCTAACATGCCCCTAGGAGAGAGAGAGAGAGGGAGAGAGAGAGAGAGAGAGAGAGAGAGAGAGAGAGAGAGAGAGAGAGAGAGAGAGAGAGAGAGAGAGAGAGAGAGAGAGAGAGAGAGAGAAGATGAGTAGATGAGAAGAAGAGAGATTTCAGAATGCAAGTAAATTACTTACTTCTCAAAGTCACAGAGAAAACACATTTTTAGAAGGGAGTAATGATGCAGTTGATGAACAAGACACGGGTAATGGGATGTTGGGCAAACAGAGATGCTGGTGTGTGTGTGTGTGTGTGTGTGTGTGTGTGTGTGTGTGTGTGTGTTCTTGTACTTGCTACATACTGAGGACCAGCGTAAGTTTTTAACCCACAGAGTGAGGACCGCTTTGGGGAGTGAGGACATTTTCTGGTCCTCACTTTATTTTTCATTGAAATCACCTCCTAAGGCCATATAGATGCTATTCTGAAGTTTTTACAGTGGTCCTCACTTTGTTCGGAAACTGAGTTTTGGACCCCAGGTTTTCACACACTTTTGCTCTCTAGCGCCCCCAAAGGCATTATGTGGTAAAGCACCCAAGTTATCCCAAAACTATTATAGCATATAATCCTGTGCTGCTATGTTGTGGTAAGAGGCATAATAAGAAATTAAATAACCAATTTTTTGCTAGACATTTACAGATATTAATATGAACATACTTGGCATATTCAACCCCCAGAAAGTGTGTGTTAATAGTGCCACGTCACAATTATGCAACCCATTTATGATTAAAATTTTGACAAAGCAATGTATTCAATTATAAATACATACAATTATAAATAATTTAAATTTACGTTAAAAATTAATAGATGAGGGTTACCTCAGCATTTTATTTTAGTGACTTTATTTGAACTGCTTAAAGAAATATAGATTAATTTATACACTGTCTAATAATTTAATGACTATTTTATTAATTTATACAATTTATAACACTTTGCACCAAAAAACTCACTTTTAAATGATGTTCTGCAGCTGGACTACAGTCCTGCTCACTGCATCGTGACGTTAAAACTGAGATACATAACGAACCGTGACTTTAACACCGAGATACATACTGTACTGTGACGTTAACGCCAAGATACATACCGAACCCTGACTTTATAACTGAACTACATACCTAACCGTGACTTTATAACTGAGGTACATATCTAACCGTGACTTTATAACTGAGGTACATACCTAACCGTGACTTTATAACTGAGGTACATATCTAACCGTGACTTTATAACTGAGGTACATACCTAACCGTGACTTTATAACTGAGGTACATACCTAACCGTGACTTTATAACTGAGGTACATACCGAACCGTCACTTTATAACTGAGGTACATACCGAACCGTCACTTTATAACTGAGGTACATATCTAACCGTGACTTTATAACTGAGGTACATATCTAACCGTGACTTTATAACTGAACTACATAGCGAATTGAACTTTATAACTGAACTACATACCTAACCGTGACTTTATAACTGAGGTACATATCTAACCGTGACTTTATAACTGAACTACATAGCGAATTGAACTTTATAACTGAACTACATACCTAACCGTGACTTTATAACTGAGGTACATATCTAACCGTGACTTTATAACTGAACTACATAGCGAATTGAACTTTATAACTGAACTACATACCTAACCGTGACTTTATAACTGAGGTACATACCTAACCGTGACTTTATAACTGAGGTACATATCTAACCGTGACTTTATAACTGAGGTACATACCGAACCGTCACTTTATAACTGAGGTACATATCTAACCGTGACTTTATAACTGAGGTACATATCTAACCGTGACTTTATAACTGAGGTACATACCGAACCGTCACTTTATAACTGAGGTACATATCTAACCGTGACTTTATAACTGAGGTACATACCTAACCGTGACTTTATAACTGAGGTACATACCTAAACGTGACTTTATAACTGAGGTACATATCTAACCGTGACTTTATAACTGAGGTACATACCAAACCGTGACTTTATAACTGAGGTACATACCTAACCGTGACTTTATAACTGAGGTACATATCTAACCGTGACTTTATAACTGAGGTACATACCTAACCATGACTTTATAACTGAGGTACATACCTAACCGTGACTTTATAACTGAGGTACATACCGAACCGTGACTTTATAACTGAGGTACATACCTAAACGTGACTTTATAACTGAGGTACATATCTAACCGTGACTTTATAACTGAGGTACATACCGAACCGTGACTTTATAACTGAGGTACATACCTAACTCTGACTTTATAACTGAGGTACCTACCTAAACGTGACTTTATAACTGAGGTACATATCTAACCGTGACTTTATAACTGAGGTACATATCTAACCGTGACTTTATAACTGAGCTACATACCTAACCGTGACTTTATAACTGAACTACATAGCGAATTGAACTTTATAACTGAACTACATACCTAACCGTGACTTTATAACTGAGGTACATATCTAACCGTGACTTTATAACTGAGGTACATATCTAACCGTGACTTTATAACTGAGGTACATACCGAACCGTGACTTTATAACTGAGGTACATACCTAACCCTGACTTTATAACTGAGGTACATACCGAACCGTGACTTTATAACTGAGGTACCTACCTAAACGTGACTTTATAACTGAGGTATATATCTAACCGTGACTTTATAACTGAGGTACATATCTAACCGTGACTTTATAACTGAGGTACATATCTAACCGTGACTTTATAACTGAGGTACATACCGAACCGTGACTTTATAACTGAACTACATAGCGAATTGAACTTTATAACTGAACTACATACCTAACCCTGACTTTATAACTGAACTACATAGCGAATTGAACTTTATAACTGAACTACATACCTAACCGTGACTTTATAACTGAGGTACATACCTAACCGTGACTTTATAACTGAGGTACATATCTAACCGTGACTTTATAACTGAGGTACATACCGAACCGTCACTTTATAACTGAGGTACATATCTAACCGTGACTTTATAACTGAGGTACATATCTAACCGTGACTTTATAACTGAGGTACATACCGAACCGTCACTTTATAACTGAGGTACATATCTAACCGTGACTTTATAACTGAGGTACATACCGAACCGTCACTTTATAACTGAGGTACATATCTAACCGTGACTTTATAACTGAGGTACATATCTAACCGTGACTTTATAACTGAGGTACATACCGAACCGTCACTTTATAACTGAGGTACATACCTAGCCGTGACTTTATAACTCAGGTACATACCTAACCGTGACTTTATAACTGAGGTACATACCTAGCCGTGACTTTATAACTGAGGTACATACCTAACCGTGACTTTATAACTGAACTACATAGCGAATTGAACTTTATAACTGAACTACATACCTAACCGTGACTTTATAACTGAGGTACATACCTAAACGTGACTTTATAACTGAGGTACATATCTAACCGTGACTTTATAACTGAGGTACATACCAAACCGTGACTTTATAACTGAGGTACATACCTAACCGTGACTTTATAACTGAGGTACCTACCTAAACGTGACTTTATAACTGAGGTACATATCTAACCGTGACTTTATAACTGAGGTACATATCTAACCGTGACTTTATAACTGAGGTACATACCTAACCGTGACTTTATAACTGAGGTACATATCTAACCGTGACTTTATAACTCAGGTACATATCTAACCGTGACTTTATAACTGAGGTACATACCTAACCCTGACTTTATAACTGAGGTACATACCGAACCGTGACTTTATAACTGAGGTACATATCTAACCGTGACTTTATAACTGAGGTACATATCTAACCGTGACTTTATAACTGAGCTACATACCTAACCGTGACTTTATAACTGAACTACATAGCGAATTGAACTTTATAACTGAACTACATACCTAACCGTGACTTTATAACTGAGGTACATATCTAACCGTGACTTTATAACTGAGGTACATATCTAACCGTGACTTTATAACTCAGGTACATATCTAACCGTGACTTTATAACTGAGGTACATACCGAACCGTGACTTTATAACTGAGGTACATACCTAACCCTGACTTTATAACTGAGGTACCTACCTAAACGTGACTTTATAACTGAGGTACATATCTAACCGTGACTTTATAACTGAGGTACATATCTAACCGTGACTTTATAACTGAGCTACATACCTAACCGTGACTTTATAACTGAACTACATAGCGAATTGAACTTTATAACTGAACTACATACCTAACCGTGACTTTATAACTGAGGTACATATCTAACCGTGACTTTATAACTGAGGTACATATCTAACCGTGACTTTATAACTGAGGTACATACCGAACCGTGACTTTATAACTGAGGTACATACCTAACCCTGACTTTATAACTGAGGTACATACCGAACCGTGACTTTATAACTGAGGTACCTACCTAAACGTGACTTTATAACTGAGGTACATATCTAACCGTGACTTTATAACTGAGGTACATATCTAACCGTGACTTTATAACTGAGCTACATAACTAACCGTGACTTTATAACTGAACTACATAGCGAATTGAACTTTATAACTGAACTACATACCTAACCGTGACTTTATATCTGAGGTACATATCTAACCGTGACTTTATAACTGAGGTACATACCGAACCGTGACTTTATAACTGAGGTACATACCTAACCGTGACTTTATAACTGAGGTACATACCTAACCGTGACTTTATAACTGAGGTACATACCGAACCGTGACTTTATAACTGAGGTACATAGCGAACTGTAACCCGGAGATAAACACCGAACCGTGACTGTAACACCAAGGTATGCACCAAACTGTGACTTCGGCATATTGCAATGTGCTGAACACAATGTGACACAGGACGTTGGTGTACAGAAGAAAGGTTTTGGAGCACATGCAGAGCAAGCCAGGAAATAATTTCACAGGTAAGAGCACACTGACTGTTAATTTCTTGCATGTTTACTGTTTTTAGTCGATTCGGGGTTTCAGACATTTGACCTGCATTGTTAGGCAGCCTAGATATCTAACTAGGCAGAGTTACTACTGAGCTATAAATCACATTTCTATTTAAATATATATAAATATATATGGGTCAAATCAGTAACCAACTAAGTGGCACAAAAATGTTTAATTTATTCTGTTTAGCTTGTGTGTACACTAAGATTGGTTTGCATAAAGATGCATCATGCAGCTAGCTGTGTATTTTTGCTAGTCAGTTGATTAGCTAGTTTTCCATATGCACACATCTCAGTTTTCTAATTATCAATTACAATATAAAAAGAATAATAACAGCCATTGTTTACAGGCAAATCATTATTAAGTAATCATAAGTGAAACAGACCAAAGCCATACCAATCACTCATGAGTTAGCTAACCAGCTAGTGAACTGCATGTCAGACTGTCATCTCATACTGAAACACTGTATACATAAATGACTTTAAGCTACAGAATTAACTCAAATATTTGTTGTTTTTTTGTTAGATCTGATTCAGGGAAGTTTTTGTTAGAGACTTCAGCTGAGTGACGGTAAGTACAACAGCAATTTTATACTTATTTTCTGTATATAGAGTTTGGGAGTCATTTGTGTTTCACAATCCCAGATTTTTGTTGTAACTGTTGGTCAGTTTACTGTGATATGGTGTATAGGTGAGGTTTGGGGAAGGGGATAAGGGTATAAGGGTGTATAGGTGAGGTTTGGGGAAGGGGATAAGGGTATAAGGGTGTATAGGTGAGGTTTGGGGAAGGGGATAATCCCAGATAGCAAAAGACTCTGAACTAGATGTGTGTTCGGGGGAGGGGCGACCATGTGCCATCATCATCCTAACAGCTCAGTTACAAACCTCAGTTCACTCACACATTACTGCATTAGAAAACTTTGCTTTTTGCATTAAACTCAACACTAAGTTTGACACAAATGATTAAAATAGATAACTTAAAATTAATTAAATAAGCAAATTAAAATAATTAGTTTTAATATCTTAGAATGAGTTTCATTTTTAGAATGAGTTTGGTCATGAAAGATGATAATCATATTCACTGTACTGCTTTAAGATATTTATGCTGCATGGCCAACTAAGCAGCGTTAAGTTAAGTTTTTAACTGAATAAAATCTGTCATTTTGAGCTGTGTAAATCATGCCTCAGACACAACTTTTCACCTTGCTGAGCAAAATTTGCTCCCCTCCTCCCCCCCTCCCCCCAGCTGGCACTTTTCCAACCCAGTCTTCACTTTGTCTGTACAGCTAAGTTCAGCTAAGAGTTCAGCCCCGCCCCCACCATGTCTGTACAGCTAAGACAGAGTTCAGCTAAGAGTTCAGCCCCGCCCCTATCCCCCACCATGTTAACAACCAATTAGTGATTATCCAAAGAGCACGGACAGCACGGACATGAACAGCAAGGACAGAAAGTTTTCTAATTTTGTCATGGGGTGAGTCCAGGCATTGAAAACAATTTTCTCATTACTTGGTGTCAGCTTTCTCAAATGCAAACTTCAGTACTTTCAATCTAATATTGATTAAAATAACTTCCCTTGCAGTACTCATAACATACTACTATACAGACCCTGTAAACAGAATTGCACTACCCATAACTGCTGCTCACAGCTCACTATTGTACATAAACCTAAACACTCAGGATTGCACTATTCATAACTGCTGCACATATTGTATATAATAACCTCCCTTATTCCACTCTAAATAACAATTTGCACACATGTATATAACCGTCTCAAACCACAATATCATAACCATGGTATACAATATGTTCCTTCATAACAACCATCTCTAATCATTGCACTCATTCTACATAAATCTTCTCTGTATATTGTTTACATACAGTATACATATTATTTTATTATGCTATACATCTTCCTTAATTGCACTCAGTGTATATAACCCTTTCTGTATATAACCTTTTCTGTGTACAGTTTATATACACAAATTATCACGGTATACAATATCTTCCTCATTGCATACATCTAAAATCATTGCACTCATTGTATATAACTCCTCTGTATACGGTTATATGCAAATTTCTTTATCATGGTATACAGTACCTTCCTTATTGCACCCACCTATAATCATGTGCTCATTTACACTCACTGTATTTACCTCCCTCACTGTATACTGTGTATACTGTTTATATATGCATATTATTTTGCACTGCGAAAATGCACATCTGATTAAATGCTGTATTTCGTTGCCTTGTACCACACATGTGCAGTCACAATAAAGTTGAATCCAATCTAATCTAATATGTCCTCTTTCACAGATGGAGAGGAGGAACCACAGTCCACCATTAGATTGTCTGTTATGACACACAAGAAGGCTGGACCTAAATGTGACATGATGATGATTTAATATAGGATATATTGTTTTAATAAATATAATTATTTGAATGCTGATTACATTCTTTGTTTTAAAATTAAACATTTATCATTACAGCTTATGACAGACCTATCTTACAGGCAGCATTTTGACATGAAGTAGTAGGTAAACATGTTCTTAGGAATATTAATGAAGATTTGGTTCTATTTAAATACAGAGTCTGATTTAGTGTCATCAGTAATGTATTTGCCAACAATTCTATGACAAAATGGCTGCTGTAAGGAAGGTCGACTATATTCGAAATATAGTAATTTCTATAAAAAAAATTCGAAATTAAAAAAATAAAATCGAAATTTTCAATATTCAAAAGCAAAAAATGGCATCTTAGTTGCCCATTAAATAAGGGTTAGAAGCAGAGTATTTAGTTATCAATCCACATAAAAAAATATAAAATTATTCCAAACTTATCCTCAATAAACAAAGATTATGTCTACTTATTCTCCCTGTAAAGTACCGTGAGACAATACAGACACACTGAGTGCCTGGTCCTCACATTGATGGTGAAAAACTTTTTCTAAAACTTGGTGCTTTATGTAATCTAAAGGAATGTATTCATTAAGGGGGCCATCTAGTGTCCAGAATGACTATTTCTGTGTTTATATGTGCCTCAGAAATGCCGGTCCTCACTTTGTGGGTCTTTTTACCCGGTCCTCACTAAGTAGCAAGTACAAGAATGTGTGTGTGTGTGTGTGTGTGTGTGTTTATCTTGGTGGTGACCAAATGTGTCACAAGGATGAGAATATCCGACGGTTTGACCTTGATATTTATTTATTTATTTATTTATTTATTTATTTATGTATGTATGTATGTATGTATGTATGTATGTATGTATGTATGTATGTTTTAATTGGAGCTTGTATATAAAAAGAGCCAAAAAGATTTCCTTTTTTTCTAAGGATAAAGGCAGGTTTAGATCTAGGTGTAGGCATCACTTTAATTAGAATCGTGTTGATAGAACAACAATATTAAGACAAATTGTGTGTGTGTGTGTGTGTGTGTGTGTGTGTGTGTGTTGTGTATAGATGCTGCTATTCCCAGGGCAGCCTCCCTCTCAGGCTGGACGCTACTCCGTGTCCATGAGCGGTGATTTAATCATCACTGCTGTCCACAGTGAAGATTCTGGCTACTACATGTGCCAAGCCATCAGCGTGGCAGGGAGTACTGTCTCCAAAGCCTTCCTGAAGGTGGTCACTGGTAAGCACAGATATTCCCACTACTGGAGAATGGAAGTGGAACTGCAACACACTTCTAATCGTTACATTCCTACAAATAATAAATAATTAAATAAAGAAATCTTGCAGTGTGTACACAACATGTATTAATGACAACATCGCTAACGGCGGAAGTAGGATTAAAAACTTTTGTAATCTTTTTAAGTTGAGGCTAATTATGAATCGAGTTCTGATGAGAGAATTCACAAACCCTCCCTAGTGTTTACTTCATGCTTAAGCCACACCCATTTCAGGTTTCGATCCAAATACAGATGCTATATATAGATTTTCCGTGCCTAGTCTTGATTACACAGTATTTACCCACTGAAAAATATGTAGAGATTCCACACTGCTTTTCTAACAGACTGCCACTGTTCCTCTGCAGGGTTTGGCCTTTAGCGCTCGCTTCTGCTTCTGTAAAAGAAAAAAAAAAAGTCTCTACATAGTGGTAGGCTTTATATTAAACAAACAAAAATAAAAGGCCACTACCTTTTCAGAAATCCTGAATACAGATACACGTACGATATACCTGACCATCATACGCGTATGTGGGTCGTCCCATACTGCAAACACTAAGGTGGAAGCACACAAAAGCACCTATGCACAATGAAGACATGGTTTTCCATTGCTGAAATTGAAAAAAACCCTTTGTGCCTGACTGTGTGCCAAGCCTTCTCATCCAGCATCCGTGCCCAATCTCACTAATGCTCTTTTGGCTGAATGGTAAAATCCCCACAGCTACGCTTCAAAATCTAGTGGAACATAAGTAGAATAAGTAGAATGATCATAATGTCCACATTCTTTTGGCGGTATAGTGTATAATAGGATGTAATAATAAGTTTACTGGCCTGTCGAGCTCCTGGCTGGCTCGCCACTAAAGTATGTTCCTCTTCCTGTAAGATATGGTGCTTATAATATAATATTTATCAAAAAGGCTGCCAGCATTCAAAGAAATCCATGTTCCTAAATTATTTTAGGTAAAAGTGATCTAAAAACAACGTTGCTTTATTTATTCTGTAGGGTCCTCAGACGTCATTCCCCCAATCATCCACCAAGGCCCGGGTAATCAGACGCTGGCACGGGGCTCCAGTGCCACGCTCCAGTGCCATGTAATGGGCGTCCCACCTCCCAGCATCAGGTGGGAGAAGGATGGACAGAGACTCTCAGCAGATGGCGTCCACGTCAGTCTGATTGAAAACGGCACTTTACACATCAGCAGCCTGCAGGTATTTGATTTGATGGACAGGCTTTTTTGCTGTTGGCTTTTATTAATGGGTTGGAAATTGAAAGCACATATGATGTACCCGTGGTACATATACAGGCAGTATACACAGCTAATGGGAGAGAGAAACATTGTAAGTGTTTCGCTCAAAAGCACTTACCATGACTCCACTGATTCAAATGGAACATAAAGTGTATTACTTGCCAGCTTTATTACTCTACATTTAAGGCAGCTCTGTCTCGATAGCATGTCATATCAAGCAGTATTGCTGTTTTTAGGATATTTAGAGGATCGACCCTTCTTTAAAATAAAATAAATGAATGAATTTTATTCATTCTGAGGGAAATTCTTCTGCAAGAGACTGCTTCAGAGTACACAAAAGAAATGATTAGAAAAGAAATATATTCAAAATATACAAAAAAGGTACTTGAAAAATTAAATTATTATTGCACATGATATGAATTTGACCTTGCCACTACATGTTCTCCCAAAAAAAGCAATACAGTTTCCTAGCTTAGAGTTTGTTTTTAAAAAACTGTTCACAAAAGTTCATTGAGGAACTACAACGGAGTTGAAGGATGGGGATTGATAAGGGATCGGCTGATACTACAGTACAGACGAAATTGCAATTCTCTGTGCAAATCTGAATAAATGATAATTACAGTAACTAGCAGGATTGTGTATTTTAATCGTATACTTTTTTGGTACTGCTTTGCTTTTTTTTCATGTAGTGGAGGCAAAGACGGATATGCAAGTACAATAAACGATCTGAAATCAATCCAAAACGGAAACACACATGGGTCAAGGAAAATAAGACTAGAATAGAAATAGAAAGCCTTTAAAGCCATTGTGTAGCTCTGCATACGACGGAATTTGAAGCGCAGACAGACATATAACGAGAGCAAGAATTGGTTTGAAGTATAGGTGCAACCCCTGAGGTCCAGAGAACTGGGGGTTACTGAGGCTGTTTTCCTGAATAACACCACAATCATCACGTCACCTTTGCACCCTAGACATTTACATTGTTTATTATTATGTTATTTTATTTCAATTTAAAGTCTTTGGGCCGTATTTTCATCTATCACAGCATTAGCTATGAGTGACTCAAGTGACTCACGGCAGAGCAAACCGCAAATAAAAACATTATTAACAGGGCACGGTTAGGTGAGCTGCTGTGATATCCAGTTATATCAGTTTATCACTTTCCTTAAGAACCGTGCTCCTTATTAACATTTAGGTTTTCTTTCATTATTTATCATCATATCTATAATCAGTCGATGGTTTGGGATATTTTAACATTGGCTTTCTTGGCTGTTATTCCATTGAGTCAGAGTCATGCGATGATATCGAGCAACTAGCGGAGGTAGACGGATGGAGAAATGTGTCCATTTTTATTGCAGGACTCCCACGCTAGCGCACCGTGTCAGGATAAAACTGACTAAAACAGCGCAAAGACTCCTAATGTAAACGTGGCTCGCTTGTAGGTGACTCCCACTAACATTTCAAAATAATAGCACACAAAACCTTTCAGCGTATTTATAGCGCTATTCATGATATTAATATGTAAAATAAATCGGTTATACAAAAGAGGAGACGAGTTTCTCTCATTTGTAAATCACTCTCGGCCACAACCTCTAGTCTGGGAACCCTGAGGTTAAGCCTATAGAGGTCAGGTTAATAAAGAAATCGAAAAATATTGAAGAGTAAAACAAGCAGAAAGTCAGCGATGGATATCATCTTTGATGGAGTTCATCATTCGTGAGCTTCAGGCATATGCAAAGTTTCCTTTCTGTACGGTTTATAAGCAGTGTAAAAAAAATAAAAAATTCAGGCTCTGTGGTTTATGCTTTATTGGTCTAAATAAAAGAGAACTATATTTACTGTATAGTTTGGCTGAAAAAAAAAAAAAAAAGACCAGATTTACACTTTGCTCATGAGTCACTACACACTAATTATGTCTGAACACACTGAACACATGTTGTGGATGTAAATGGATGTAAGGCAAGTTAATGCTGGTGTAATTCCTTTTTTTCCCCCTCTCCTAACAACCTCCCAAAGAGCAATACACTGTAGGTGTTGTAAACCATAACAACACAATTTTAAAAGGCTTCCAGAGCATCCATCATCCCGCTATTCCTCTAGAGATTTAAATGGAAAATGGAGGCATTATCTTGCTTTAGAAAAGATCGCAGAAGGTTGAGTTTTTTGTATTACTTGTTTCCCCAGCATTTCTTAAAATAAAACGCGCTTCTTCTGACAGCGACTCGGAAACCGCACGGGGGTTAAAAACGGTCTCGATAAAAGCGCCCGATGTGGATTGCATCGCTGATGAATTTCAAGCGAGACGCCGCATGCAGCTTTAACTCACTCATGCCGTTTATCCATTTCATTCCGTTCATTTAGTCATTGTTTGTTTCCTAATTGAGAGTTTTAGATTCAGTACACAATATAAGACAGATCGTTCCCTTCTCATTACAGGCAGGTGTACAGTGAATGAGAGGAAATAGTGGCGCTCAGCTTAATGTAATTGTTGCTCGAGTGCAAATACTGCAGAATTGACAGTTTTCTTGTATCAAATTGCGCTGGGAAACAAATCCAAATTGTGATTTAATATGCATTGTTGTGCAGTCTTTGCAAAACCTTTTACAAATTGGCTTGAGCCTAACAGCAACATGATGATTTTAATACTTGCACCGGTACGAAAACCGAGCCTGTTAACTTGACTGCATTGCGGATTGATTTCAGCATCTGTTTAGGATTGGTTTTGATTCGTTCTTTTGTTCGTTTATATGGTACAATCGTTGGGTGATAGTTAAAGCTCTGGTTTGTTGATCGGAAGATCAAGGTTCAAGCCCCAGCACTGCCAAGCTGCCACTGTTGGGCAATTGAGAAAGGCCCTTAACCCCCAGCTACAGGGTTACTGCATCATGGGTGACCCTGTGCTCTGACCACAATCCTCTAAGGATGGGATATGTGAATAAAGAATTTCACTGTGCAGTAATGTACATCGATCAGACATAACATTATGATCACCTGCCTAATATTGTGTTGGTCCCTCTTTTGCTGCCAAAACAGCCCTGACCCGTCCTGCACTGTGTATTCTGACACCCTTCTATCAGAACCAGCATTCACTTCTTCAGCAATTTGAGCAACAGTAGCTCGTCTGTTGGATCGGATCACACGGGTCAGCCTTCACTCCCCACATGCCACTGAGCCTTGGCCGCCTATGACCCTGTCTCTGGGTCACCACTGTTCCTTCCTTGGACCACTTTTGATAGATACTGACCACTGCAGACCGGGAACACCCCACAAGAGCTGCAGGTTTGGAGATGTTCTGATCCAGTGGTCTAGCCATCACAATTTGGTCCTTCGTCAAACTCGCTCAAATCCTTACACTTGTCCATTTTTCCTGCTTCTAACACATCAACTTTGAGGACAAAATGTTCACTTGCTGCTTAATATATCCCACCCACTAACAGGTGCCATGATGAGGAGATCATCAGTCTTATTCACTCATAATGTTATGTCTGATCGGTGTATATGTGATAAATAAAGGCTACTTAAATGATTCACTTCAATCCAACCCATCAGTATGTTATCAAAATTGTTCAGGATCTTAGTTAGGCTTACTGTTAATACGTGAATATGTTTTAGATTTTTTTTACACACCACTTGTTTATCCATCTAATAAATGATTTATTACTATTGCATCGATTCATTTTAATCACTCCCTTTTAAAACGATCCATCGATCCAAATCATTAGATCCTAGTTATGCAAAATGCTTTATGACTTATTCACACACGCACTGATTTTATCGCTGCAAGTCACCAGTCGCTGTACTATGAATTCACCAGTAGGTGTTCCTACTACTGGTTGCCATAGCAATAACGTTTATCAGTGGGTGGCACAACTAGCGTTACAAATCATGTCGCTAAAATGAAACATCCTGGAGTGAGATTTTACATTTGCATAGAAAATTCATATCATACGAGATGAATGAACAGCAGTGTGTTGCTCTTTGGACGGATCGCATGCGCTCCGCTGTCTTCACCCGCATTGGGAGTCGCTGCACCAGATCGCTTCATATTTGCATAAAAGTTAAAATGTTTTCAACTTTGTCGCATCGCTGGACACGCCCACATCTAGTCGTCGGAAGTTGCTGCCGCTTATGGCAATGGAAATCTTAAAATCAGTGATCTCAAGTCGCTTTGTAGCTGCATGACGCTAAGTGTTAGAATTGTTCATTCTTCTTCTGCAGGTCACATTAAGTTTTCTTTCGTTTCATTTCTCTTTGCCCATGTCTCTGTTCCGTACAGTGCTTCAGTCAAATTCCTATTAAGCGCACAAAATTGTATTAGTAATTAATGAGCTCGTTTAGAAATGTAAATAGTGGCTTTGACAGAGTTGCGTTTTTTTCTCGCCTCACCTGCTGTTTGCAGCTCTGAACAGAGCGTATTGGCTATAGTAATTAATTCAGACCGCTTGTGATTTATAGTCTGGTGAATTCTAATTAGAAACTGTCAGGTGAAGAAATACTTTAAGCTTTGTCCCTTTTCAATAAGGTTCAGTCACAGTGGTGAACGGTGTAAAGAGCCTTCTCTATGCCCAATACATCAGCGGAGTGAAGCGAATCTGTCATGCCGTGATAGTGTTGAACACGAGAGATGCATTAGCCTATCAAAGGCTTAGATAGCATAAAGAGATTTTTCCAAAAGTGGAATGAAATGCTTAATTCACATTACTCTGTAAAGCTGGCTTGAATACTAAAGCACTGGACAGCACTGAACAAGCAGCTCTCCTTTCAAAGGAGGTCTTTACATGACCCTTCGCAGGTCTCTGCAATTTCAACATCATCTTGATGTAGCCACTGACACGGGCTGTCTCTATTTTAATACCGAATTAACAATAAGTCAGCTTGCTTCGGAGCATTTATATATACCTACTCATTCATCCAGTTATCCAGTCAGCCAATCATGTAGCACTTAAGAAGATGAGTTGATATGAAACATGAGAATTGGGAAAGATCTCAATGACTTTGATGGCAACATGGTTGTCGATGCGTAGAAGACTGGTTTTGTCACAACAGAGTCACTGAGGATGATACAGGTGACGGTTAACTGTCCAGAACTAAAAGAAAACACACAGAAAAAAACCCAACAGGTATATAAAGTCATGAACCAGAAGAAGCAGACACTGAATTCAAGCAGGCTTGAATTGAACAGGACGCTAGGGAGAGTGAAATAACATGTCGCAATGTGGCTGAAACTAAAAGGGGTTTATAAAGGTGAGCAGTGTGTGTGAGACAATAGGCAGCAGGAGAGGTGTAATCGAAAGTCCCGTGATTGCGGGTGTGTTGTGGGAGGCGGAGTCCAGTGTGATGGGAAATTGAGTATTTGAGTTTGAGTATTTCAGGAACTGCTGCACTACAGGGATTTTTATGCACAACTCTCTCTAGAGTTTACACAGACTGGTGTGAACACACACACACACACACACACACACACACAAACAGAAACTCCTTGTTGTTGGGAGAGGTAGATGGAGAACAAAGGACAGTGGATGAAACTGACATGAAAGCTATGGTAACCCAAATAACCACTTTGTGCAACTGTGGTGAGCAGAAAGGCATAATCCCAGTAGATCCAGCATAATCCCAGTAGAACGTTTACTGAAGGTTCCTCTATTTGTTGGATTTTATGCATTGTGTCACACATGGCTGATTGAACAACTGCACGAACGATCAGACATAAAGGTGTTCCTAATAACAGTGGCCAAAGAGTGTATACCCCTTGCATATATTTAAATATCTCTCACTGGTTTTTTTTTTTTTTCATCACAACCCCTCCCATTTATGGCTAGTTTACTGAGGTGGTTACACTATTTTGAAAGCTGCCTGTAGATTTTAAGTGGCCTGCATGGCCTGATTTCAAGCTGTTTGACAAAGTCATGTACTCGTGCAGAAATGTTTGTCAGTTCCTTGGGTGACCTCTAATTCTCAGCAAACAGGCTGTATCTGGCCAAATGTCCCATTTGATCTGCTCCATTTGGATACGGAGCGCTGCTTGCAATTATCTCTGCCTGCTTTCATCCATAAAGTGAGATTATTTGGCCTTGACTGTTGCTAGGAGACCGACTCAGGGATGTACACGTGTGTAGCCTCCAGTTCCGCAGGAGAGACGAGGTGGAGTGGTGCCATCACAGTGAGAGGTGAGACAACAAAGAATTTCTCACAATGCGAACTTTTTTCTTGTGCATCCCAGTGCATGCATTTGAAATGTTTTCCAGGCTTTAAGGTTACATGCTGGAAAAAAATACGTCAAAGTGAGAGAGGTTTATTCATATAAAATAATGGAAAAGAATAACATGACAATAGTATATTGAGATAAAGGGTTAAAACCAGAATAAACAGAATATAATTTAAGCATGCACGCTGTAATTATGTAAAGTTATGCGTCATTAATATAGCCCTGGGATTTGAATTCCAGACTGTTTACTATACATATTAATCATTGGAATGAAATTTATATATATATGACGCCGATGAGCACCTCGTAATTTTTATTAAGCCCTGGATGGCATTGTGAAGGAAGTCGGGAAAAACCTTAAATAAAGGTGAAAAATGTGGTTTTGGCTAAAGGTGCCTTTGGTGCCTATATATACGATATTTTGACACTCACCTTCAAGGAAAATGTTTTTCAAGTCAGTTGTATAGCACTTTAAGCAATGGTCACAAAACCATTTGCTTTACAGAAATCCGGATATGAAATTTGAATTTCAATTTTCCTTAACGAGCGAGCCAGAAGCCACAGAGGCAGAAGAAGACGAATTCCCTGAGGCGACAACAGGAAGAAACCTTGTAAGGAATCAGACTCAAAAGGAAGCACATCCTCTTCTGGGTGACATCGAATAGTGCGATTATAGATCATTCCACTTCTATAACTGTATTCTACATGTATTACTTCAGCAAATCGATTTTAAACTGACTTTTTAAGATCATAAAGATCATATTATCCAGTTAAACAAACACCGCAGTAAAAAGACGTCTAAAACTTGCGAGTCAAGTGGGATTTCCGGATATTTTTTTAGGCGTAAAAACACAGGGTTCCCTCTCAAGGGCTGACGCTTCGTCATGGCTGACGCTAGCTATGGAAACCTGGTGTAGTTCCCTTTCGAGGGAACTCGGCGCTGCGTCATGGCCGACGCTAGCTATGGAAACGCTTCCCATAGTCTAAGCCACGATGCAGAGTCTTGTCCCCTTCTCAAGGAAGTTCCCTTTCGAGGGAACTCGACGCTGCATTATGGCTGACGCTAGCTATGGAAATGCTTCCCATAGCCTAAGCCACGATGCAGAGTCTCATTCCCTTCTCAGGGAACTGGGTTACATACGTAACCTGGTGTAGTTCCCTTTCGAGGGAACTCGACACTGTGTTATGGCTGATGCTAGCTATGGAAAACGCTTCCCATAGCCTAAGCCATGATGCAGAGTCTCGTCCCCTTCTCAGGGAACCGGTTACATACATAACCTGGTGTAGTTCAGTTGTCCAAACGATCAGACTCTAAGGTAGGTTTGTGTGCGAAAAAACAACTGCAGCTTTATTTTTACAAAAATAAATGGATGTTTGTTGATAATTTGATTTATATATATAGTCACAAGCATAGTAAGACAAAAACGTCTGTGTTCCAGATACAGAGACGTCGTCCCTGGTCCGGCTCTCTCAGACACTGCAGCTGCCTGGTCCCCCGCTGAAGCCCGCCGTGACGGACGTGAGCCAGAGCAGCGTCACACTGACGTGGCAGCCCAACCAGCACGAAGGAGGCGCTGCTGTCACCTCCTACATTATCGAAGCTTTTAGGTAAATCCTCTAAGATCTACACTGGTACTTTCACACCAATTCTCACCTCCGGGGTGTATTGTATGCGTGTGAGCGTAATGAGTTCCGTGACGTCGAGTGTGAATCACAGACATTTATTTCAACGCTGTGGAAGTTTTTCACTGTTCAGCTGAAGTGATAAAAGTCTGTAAAGCACAGCTCTCTCACAGCAGTGCCTGGAACTCAAGTCCTAGGTTTGTATTAACGTGCTCCTTTTAATATACGATCGTCCTGTAGTGACAGCTCATTCACAGGGACTTGCATGGCAGATTTGTTGGCAAAATTTATTGCTATTTAACAAACAAAAACATATTGTTGATAAGTTGAAGCTTTCTGGGAAGTTCTGTATATGTTTATTTCAAATTTACATACTGTATGTGTAATAAGATGGAGGCTTAGATGGATGCAAATGCAGGTGCTGTGACCTAGAGATACAGAAATCATGATGGCTTTGGACTGTTTTGCTCTCAAGTCTCCATCACTGAACTTCAGCAAGACAGAGTTACACAATTGACCATATAGTACACAGTTATAGAAGGGAAATGATTTATAGTCACGCTCCACGGACGAGGACGGCTTCCCTTATGAGTCTGCTTAGTCTCAAGGTTCCTTCCTCAAATCATCTCACCGTCATTTCTGGCTTTCCCATCATGGATAAACTTAAATCTGTACATTTTTTATTTAGATCCTGAATTTATATATTCGTGTAAAGCTGATTTACAACAATGCGCAATTGCTATACAAATTAAATTGAATGGGATTTATTAAAAGAAGTAGCAAATGGTCCAACAAAACTTGCGGCCAAAGAAACAGAGATTGGCAAACAGGAGGAATTAGGCTAGTGAAAAACGAGGGCCAAATGAGGAAGGCAAACACATTAACAAAGGCTTGATTATCTCCTCATCATGGCACCTGTTAGTGGGTGGGATATATTAGGCAGCAAGTGAACATTTTGTCCTTAAAGTTGATGTGTTAGAAGCATGAAAAATGGACAAGCGTAAGGATTTGAGCAGGTTTGACCGAAAGGACCAAATTGTGATGGCTAGACCACTGGATCAGAGCATCTCCAAAACTGCAGCTCTTGTGGGGTGTTCCCGGTCTGCAGTGGTCAGTATCTATCAAAAGTGGTCCAAAGAAGGAACAGTGGTGAACCGGTGACAGGGTCATGATTCATTGATGCACGTGGGGAGCGAATGCTGACCCGTGTGGTCCCATCCAACAGACGAGCTACTGTTGCTCAGATTGCTGAAGATGTTAATGCTGGTTCTGATAGAAAGGTGCCAGAATACACAGTGCATGACGGGTCAGGGCTGTTCTGGCAGCAAAAGTGGGACCGACACGATATTAGGCAGGTGGTCATAATGTTATGCTGATCGGTGTAGATCCTGTAACAGGAACTTGTTAAATATTCTTCAGGATGTAGTCTTATAGGGAAATAATCACGGTGTTAGTAACAGTATCAATTCGGGCCACTTCACACCACTCCATCACTGGTTATTTTTGTATAGCAGCATGTTCCGAATGTTTTCCACTTGACTTCAAACATCTAGTCAACTTGACTCGTTGCAATAAATGCTGAATGAATGAAATGTACTTCTTTTCATCATTCATCTCATAGTGTGCTTATACCAAGCTTAGATTAGTTTACTCTCAAGGATTACTTAATGCTCAAGTAGGCCACTGGGTCTTGTGGGGTCATGTCAGTACATAATGTTGTTTTTATCACACCCTATTTATCTGAACGAAGCATTCCCCAACACCTCACTGGCATGAGGCTGTTCTTTTTTTTTTCTAACTCTGTATGACTACGTTGTATATAAACAGGTCAAGATATTGTCACTCGATTCATTATTATTTAATTTACCGCCAAGTGTCGAAACTCATTATTACATGCAAATCAGCTTTCAGGTACAAAGACAATGCGCTAGGGCTAACCCCATCCATCACGCATCATTGTGTTAGCTTGTTCACTCGCTCTTTCAGAATGGTACGTATTGTCGAAAGGTCTCATTAGGGTGATGGCTGTTGGAGCAGCTCTATTCAGAGGCTGTCATGCTGACGGAGGCTCAGGCTACACCGGAGAGCGTCGGCTTTTCTGTTGCAGAATCCCTTTAATACTCTTTTGTTTAGCTCAGGAGTAATATTTTTAAAAGGATATTTATGTTCTTGGCTTTTGGTATTAGTTTTGATGATGAGTCATTCTCAACATGACATAATGCACAAATAATATTCAGGTCTTTGTGACCTGAGAGAGAAGCAATACGAAGTAAAAAAGATTAGATGGGAAGTTGATGATGAATGTTCCGGTTGTGTTGCTGTAAAATCCAAAGATATGGTCTGGGGCATCGGTACATTCATGGTGGGGTGTCAGCGAGGTTAGTAGCAGAGGTCAAGTCATTACTTAGCTTTGCTTTGACACCTTATTAAGGATGTGGTCTGATTTATAGCGTGGCCTCTTCACACTTCACACAGAGTTTGCAGATATATACAGTACCGTCTTCCTAACCGAGCCTTGGCGTGTGTTAGGAAGGCTCTTCTCAGATGTGTCTTTCACACACATGTAGAATGCGTGTGTGCATTTATTTATTTATTTTTTAATAAAATGAAAAAAATGCGATTAACTTTCAGTTCGTGTTGCTGTTTTGACAGCAACACGAAACCTTTCTATGTTTTCCAAGGTTAGAAATGGATGAAAGTGCTGTCGACCCTTTTCCGCATGCATGAGCTTACAGATGCTGGAGACTGAAAATTGGTCAAGGGATAGTAATACTGTCTCCTGTCAATCAACTACACTAGCCAATCAAGAGCACCTGTGAGCCCATGAAGGCAGAAGAGCAAAGATAGCTCTTTCCTCTGCCCTGTATAGTGTGTGTTGATGTTATGTGATAATGGAGACCTAGCTAGTGGGCGGGACTAAGAAATAAAATCTTTTTACAACTCTAGAAGATCTCTCTAGAAGTCTACCATTGTGTGAATTTGCCTATAATTAAATTAAATTAAATTAAATTTAATTAAATTTAATTTAATTAAATTTAATTAAATTTAATTAAATTAAATTAAATTTAATTAAATTTAATTTAATTAAATTTAATTAAATTTAATTAAATTAAATTTAATTTAATTTAATTTAATTTAATTTAATTTAATTTAATTTTTAAATGTATTTATTTATTTTTATTTATTTATTTTCAGGGTAGATTATCTAGATGAATTTCAAAGATCATAGGGCTTTAAGTTTCCCGTGATATGTTAAAAACAAATTTCTTTTTGCAAAGAAATTCATTTCCAACCCATTAAACAGCATGTTTTTGCCTGCACTGAGATGGAGGATAATTAGTATGCTTGGTAATAACCCCTGGGCATTCAGTTCCACTGAATTTTCACATTTATTGTGTTTTGGAACGAAACTCTAGAATATAGTTCATTAAATTAAATTGCTAGCGTAGACCGATAAATGTAGACTGACCCTTGGATTGTGTAGTGACCATCCCAAGAGAATTGTGAACTCTGTCTCCATTCCTCATTCACACAGGGTATTAACTATTTTTCCCAGACCCCCCCATGGTACAAATATGGCATTTGCTATTGTTTGTGTCCATGTTCAGCATTGAATTTCTTTACCATGTCACGTTCCACAGCAGTGGGTAATGACTCATATGAAAGGAGAGACTCAGGGCTTTATGAATCTGTAGTTTTTCATGAGCATTTCTGTCCATACTTAGCCTAAAAACACAAATGCTTATATCATATGGTGATATCAAATCCATCTCTGAGATGCTCCAAGTGTTTGTTCATAAACATCTAAAATATGAAGCCGTTGAAAACAAACATCTGACACTAAAAGCCGACGGTCTCCTCACTCAGTTTATATCAGACTTGCGGCGATAAAAATAACTCGTTTGCTTGTACTGATTGAAAATGTCCAATTGTGTCCCCCAGCGTAAGGGAACACCAGTGTACTGGTAAATAGGGTTCATTCAAACTCAGCCTTGTTTTACATTTGTGCCACACTGTGCTGCATACCAAAAAATACAATGCTCTGATATTGTGACAAGGAAATAAACGTGCATATTCATGTATAACTGACAAGAAAAAGCAATGAGGTGTTTTTATACGATTTAAGATCCGAACCGATATCGCCATGTTGATCATGTTATTTTTGAAATCCTGTTTTTTTCCAGTCAGTCAGTGGGAAACACATGGCAGACTGTTGCAGAGCAGGTGAAGCAGGAGAAACACACAGTGTCCGGTCTCTTCCCCAACTCTGTGTACCTTTTCATTGTGCGTGCAGTGAACTCGTACGGCCTGAGCGACCCGAGCCCCATCTCAGAACCTGTCAGAACGCAAGGTGAGAAATTTACTGAAATCTTTCGTAGCGCTGAGCGATGAGGACATCTACACACACACACACACACACATATATATACAGAAAAAAACATTTATCAAAACAAAAGGCAGAAAAAACAGAACGTGATGGCCTTAGCCAGGCTATCTCTGTTTGCGGTGCACTATGATTGGATCTCATGCATTATTTCTTTATCTGAATGATGAAAGGAAATACACAATCCAAGATGAATGCTAATAAAAGGCTACATAATACACCAATCAGGCATAACATTATGACCACCAACCTAATATTGTGTCGGCCCCCTTTTTGCTGCCAAAACAGCTAAATGTATGGATTCCATTAGATCCCTGAAGGTGTGCTATGGTATCTGGCATTAAGATGTTTGCAGTCCTGTATGTTGCAAGGTGGGGCCTCCATAGGATACTTACAGGACTTAAAGGCTACTTTTGATAGATACTGACCACTGCAGACCAGGAACACCCCACAAGAGCTGCAGTTTTGGAGATGCTCTGATCAAGTCGTCTATCCGCCATCACAATTTGGCCCTTCGTCAAACTCGCTCAAATCCTTACGCTTGTCCATTTTTCCTGCTTCTAACACATCAACTTTGAGGACACAATGTTCACTTGCTGCCTAATATATCCCACCCACTAACAGGTGCCATGATGAGGAGATCATCAGTCTTATTCACTTCACCTCTCACTGCTCACAATATTATACCTGATCGGTGTATACACAGGTTTCACCACCTATAAGCACTTTGTTAACAGACAGAATGTCCAGACGTCCTTCTCCTCTGGAAACTTTGTGTACACTTATGTTTACCTACATTTATGATGATTATTGATACTGATTCCATACATCCCTCATTCTTATCGATAGAACGCAGCATACTTTGTTACATACATATTATCATTTGGCGAAAGGTTTTTCTGCCTGTAAATTGATTTAAACCAACTTTTTCATCTTGCCTAGGTAACCTTCCTGCAAAGGAAGTTGTGTAAGGAGCTGATTTAGCAAACACAGCGGCATAACATGTCTAGCTAGCTAGCTAAGTAACATGCAAGCTAGCTAAGTAACATAACATGTCTAGCTAGCTAGCTAAGTGTGATTTTCTCACACAGTGAACGACAGGCTTTGAACAATCGGATT